>JANDJT010000050.1:5253061-5272580 GCA_024331685.1 Stegophilus panzeri
TTTTTATACCACACCGTGGTATCGACTTTGGTATCGAGTATCGTGTACTTTTGGTGGTATCGGTACCGACTACTAGAGTTTTGGTATCGTGACATCCCTAGTTGGCACCCCGTCCAGGGTTTCCCCTGCCTTGTGCCTCAAATTCCCTGGGATAGGCTCCAGATTCTCCTCGACCCTGTGTAGGATAATCAAGTACTTGATTAAAGGATAAAAAAATGAGTGAGTGTGTGAATAATCATTTTTAAGAAATTAAAAATGTACTTTCTTAAAGGACATATAAATGCATTTCGAGTGCAGATGTTTAAGAAGTTTTCAGTTTTCTATCTATTTTTGAAGACTAATTTATTTAGAAAGATTTCTTTAGGAACTGAACTATCGTTATTTCATGATCATTGCCCAATCAAGACCAGTATCTCTTTTCAGGATGTTCACATTCATTGAGAAAGGAAGAAAGGTGGAAGGAACACACGAGCACAGACTCGCTGTTGTACTGTAGATGGTAGTCTTGAGTCATGTTGTTCCTGTAAACTGTGTAAGGAATAACACACTCTAGGGCATGCTGTTAGAGGAAAATAATAAAGATAATAAGACAAGCCTGGCAAACTAGAAAGCACAAAGATGTCTATTCTGAATACTTTCCTGTGGTGGGAAAAAAAAAAATACTGACCCTGCATCCCAGTTGGCATAATATCCATACTAAATAGTGTCCAAGATTAGAATTAGTGCATCCCAAATTGTAGTATGTTGAAATGAGTATCCCATAGGTACCCAGATGGTCTACTATTTCTGGTAGATTTTCAAAGTGTGGAACCGTGGACTAGTGATGGGAAGTACGGATCATTTTACTGACTCAGATCTTTGAATCTCGTTCAGCAAAATGAACGAATCTTTTTTTCGAGTCATTTTGTTCATTTCAGTAGAATATAATTAAAATGTTACACGTTAAATTCCCCAACACATCCAGTACTTACGCAAACGTTGATCACATTTGGAATAAAACATAAACTATAGGCTAATGCGGTCAAGGTCTTCAGGCTTCGCGGTCTGTTAGTTCACCTCACTTCCCGATCCGAGTCGTTCTGTCACGTCTGTTCCCCGGAAACAGAAACGATCAGTTCACCTCTCGATTCGGGTTCGAGTCGTTTGTTCATCCCGTGACCGCCCCATGGGCTGAATGCATTGGGGCTGTGACGTGCTGAACGAACGACTCGAACCCGAAGACTCGAGAGCTGCACTAATCGTTTCTGTTTCCTGTACAGAACCTATGGGGACGTCGCAGCACACGCGCGGTCAACACAAAACAAACAAATCACTCGCTGAGACAACTCGTTGTTCCCGAGTCACATTATAGATCCGTTCAAAACGAACGAATCGTTCATGAACGACACATCGCCACCGTGGACACTTTTTCAGCTAATATTTAGCAGTTTTGTGATGGTTTGCTTCTCCATATTTAAGGATTTTAAAGTGGTGTAAATGAAAAAATAAATCAAGGGAATGATAAATGAAATAATACAGTATAAATAATATAAGGAATAATGAATGAAGTACTCTTTTACTACGCACTCAAACGTGTGTATTTTTTTCTACACAAAATGAGTACATACTTTTAGTACATAGTATAAGTATGCCAGTTGGGACGCAGGGTCACTGTTACAAAGCACTGACACTGGAGACTCCTTCCTTAAATGTTTTTTTTTTTTTTTTAAAAAAAACATCTCTTGACAGAAATATAATTTTTTTCTTTGTCATATAACAGCAAATGTTTAAATCTATTTATTATGAGTTTTAGTGGTTAGGTTACGTGTCAATACAAAACCCCCACGCTGCGTTCCTGTATGCAGAAACCCTGTGAATAGTCGCTCTGCAGAAACACATCTTCCGATGAACAGCGTTGCAGGTGATGAAATCACGGACTAGTAAATCTTCCACGAGCACAGAAGCCGGTGGCGCAGCAGCAGCAACAACAGCAGCAGACTTCACCCAGTGACTCTGGTTTGCATGATAAACAGTTATGTGTAAGCGGCACAAAGCTGCACAGGAGGTTATGGAGATAACCCCAAGAGTGTGCAGCAGAGGAGTGCATAGCGAAACTAAACTCTGCTGCACTATTTCAGGCTCACAAACACACACACACACACACACACACACACACAACCCTCTCTCTCTCTCTCTCTCTCTCGCCCTCTCTCTCGGTATATACACATATAAATGAAAAATGTCAATTATCTTCCACTGTTCTAAACAGAAAAAGGTTAATCAGTAAAATACCTGCTAATATGCGCATCTTTTCCACCTGGGATACGACACACAGCACAGATGATTAATCAGGACTTGAGGAAGCTGCTATAGATCGCTGATGTATGCAATTTTTTACAAATTTTCTGCATATCTAGAATGAATTACTTCATAGAACCAATAACTGAAAAAAACTCTCATCATTGTATCTTATAGATGGAGTTAAACTGTACAGTAGATGTAAGAGATTATACTTGTAAGAGAATATTTGTGTAAAACATCCATTCGGTTAAGTATTAAACTTCTGTACACACACACACATAAAACACTTAACCTGGGTTTATTTCTTGCCATCTAAGTGATTGCTGCTGAAGGCCTCCAGTCCAGCACGGGGCTTTGTGATTTTTAAAACAGATGTACAAAGCACACTTTAACTTTAATTCGGTGAAAATATGTTCGAAGTACTCACATGGTGCCCCCTTGTGGTATGAAAAGACAAGAAACTGAAATTTACGTAGCTATCTAATGTAACGAACGTCATAAGCAGTAATCACGATACGTTTATATCTATCTGGGGCGGGGAAATGCAAAAAGAGAGAGAGAGAGAGAAAGCTTTCTTGCTTCCTTCCACTTGTTGGTGGAATTGAAATGAAATAAAGTTAATGGTTAACACAGGTTAAGTCGCTAGATTGTTACTACTAGCTATGAGAATGAATTTAAATTGTGAAACGAAACGTTGATCAAGTACGGTTCTTTTCAGAACTGTAGCAACTCAGTGGAACGTCGCATATGATAAGTATTTTTTAGTATTTTTAATTTTTTGTACATGTTGCTGTAGAACTGCTCACAGATTATCGATGGCCACAAGTTATCTAGTGAATTTACATAAATACAACAGAAATCTACAGATTTTTTGATTGTAAGATGATTGTGAAAAGAAGGTGGTTCAGGTTTTTCCACTGAAACAGGAAATCAGGGCGGGACATATCGAGTGACTCCTCCCCCCTTTTAAAACAGCCAGTAGTGTTTAGCTTACCTCACAACCTGGGCTAAACCCTACTTGACAGTTAGTACTATGGATTTTTATAATGTTGGGGGCGGGACACTTCAGACTCTAGAGTGCATTTGATTGGACAGAAAATCTGATGAGAAGCTGAAGTGCAGAATGATGTCATCAAAATTGTTGATCTGTATCGGTGGTATAGAGAGACTGTACATTTTTAATGCGTATATCTTCTAAATGCGAATTTTGTTACTGTTTTGGAGCGCACTAGCTTATAGATAAGCTTTTTAAAAATAAAATATTGTTTCTGTTTTTTAAATGCACCTTTATGTTATTATGTGATGCTTTATGGTTATGACTCATGAAAATGCATGCACATTGTTTCCCTTTAATAACACACTCATGTGCTTGCACACACACACACACACACACACACACACACACACACACACACACACAGATGCACAGATGCACAAGTGCAGGTATATGGATGCATGAGCAATCTCGAAATGTTTTCCCGATGGAGTGTGTTTACCTGCGGCTGAGTAAACAGGATGTTACAATGAGTTTATTAATAGCTCTGGAGTTTCATACATCTTCGCTCTAAACGACGTGGGCCTGTTCGCTCTCCCTGCACTAACGACACAGAGAGTCTTCACAGCGGGTTTTTAGAAAGATTTTAAAAAGTCGATTAACATCTTCATCTCACATCATATCAGCTGTGCAGCCGAACATCCTTTTTAATCACAGTGCTAGACTTGGGCAGTGTAGACACAACCACCTTCGCCTTGCCTTGCTTTTCAAACTTCTGCTAAAATGCACATAATGGATTTTCATATTCGCATCAATCCTGATTTGACTCTCCTAATGCACGCCGTAATGGCCTCGCTTTTTTTTTTTTCAAGACACGTTGCAATTTTGTCTTTCTTCTCGATAGCACGACAGGATCGCTTTTTCTGTCTTCCTGCCAGCTTATGTGCATCGGCATCTTTACTAGACAAAAATAAACAGGCCAGCGTTGTTTATTGGCGCATATATACAT
The DNA here is from genome assembly GCA_024331685.1 of Stegophilus panzeri. Lineage (NCBI taxonomy): Eukaryota > Metazoa > Chordata > Actinopteri > Siluriformes > Trichomycteridae > Stegophilus > Stegophilus panzeri. Next base: position 5,257,345 of record JANDJT010000050.1, read on the forward strand.
TAAGCATACTTTTCAAATTAATAATACAACCTTTCCTTATTAAGTTAACCATGTGCTAAAGAAAATCATAGTTTGCTCCCGACTATGATGCCAAAGCACTGCTGAATACTGAAATCTGATTGGTCAGGGGATTGGTCCTGTGATAAAAGCAGCAATTGACTTCTGAGCTGTAGTCACTTACTGCTTTTATCACAGGAGAAACAACACCACAGCTCTGTTTATGATGCTGTTCATTTGTAAAACACCCAACTGAACACTGTATTTCAGTATTTGGATAAAAATCTATTCACACATACCAACTGTACACCTATACCAACATGATAGATCAGGCTGGTTCTTTAAATTTGGCCCTTGGGGCCCACTGTCCTGCAGAGTTTACCCCCAATCTCAAGCTCACAATTTTTTACAGCATATTGCAAATATAGAGGACTTATTTCTGTAAAAATTTCAAGCTTGTATCTGGTCCCCCACCAGAGATATTTAACCCGAAAGTGAGGAAAATGTAAAAAAAAAAAAAAAAAAAAAAAAAAAAGGCACTTTCTCGCCTACATAAAAAAAGATAAATAAATAAGAGAAGTCTCCAACCTGAAATGTTCTGCATGCACAATATACTTACCTAGGGATCCCCTAAAAAAATTAAGACTGAGACTCGAACCCTTCCCATTATAAACTGACCCTAAATGTGGGGCTGTGAGCAATCTTGAGCATTACATTTGGACTTAAGTTCTAAGGAACATGAATGTGCAAAATGTTTATATATGCTGCATATATGTTCATATCTACCTTGTAATGTGCTCTAGAGATCAGGTTTTGTTCCAAGGAGCTAGGAGCCGAGATATTGAGTTTTCCGTGAACAGATGCATAACCAAAAGTTGTGTGCCATGACATGAAAATGGCCGTCGTAGTTAAACCAACTAAAATAAAAAAAAAAACAAAACTGGTGGTTTTGCAATGACAATACATAGAGGTACATCACTCCAAAAAATTAGGAAAATTAAAAACGGTCAAGCAACCAACACAGGGACTACAGTGTTGTGTCGTCAGACACACTACATCGTCTAAGACTAATAATAAACATGTTGTTGTTTAACTAAGCAAAACAATGTATGTTTTCTTTAAGAAGATGTTTAGTTAACATTTACGGAAGGAGTTTCCATTTTGCGCTTTCTTGGCAACATGAGAACATGGCTGATGATGGAACGACTGCATTATTATAGCTACTATAACACAAGCGATAACGAGATCTAACTTGTTTTGCGGACGTTCCACGCCATAAAACGTAAACGTAAACAAATGCAAAGTATGATGTGTAATTCTCTAATAAGGAATAAAATGCAATCGTCGGCAACGTACCGTGGTACAAGAGGAACAAAACACTTTTTAACAACACGCTAAAATCATCAGCATCTAATAAATAAAGTTACCTGCGAGTCCTACAAATAAAACATCGAGGTATTATGGTTGAATATTGATGTCGCTAACTCTACTGTAGTAACGGTTTCGAACTAGGAAGTGGAATTTTACGCGGCGAATACAGACGGACGAACGGAGTGATTCACACACTGAAACATCCCAGTGCGGTTATACAAGCACTCTTAGAACGCTGCTCGACCAATCAAATTAGTGAACTGGAAATAACTTTTGTATAACATGACGTATAATGTGATAAGTGAGTAAACCATTGCATCATGAAGATGCTACCTGCATGCTTGTGTGAAGCAGATACATGTGTGAAGAGTGTGGTGTGGTATGATCCATGAGATCCAGACGTAGTTACAATATCAATGTGGTTTTGTTTTATTCGAAGCATGGGTTTTGTCTTACTCTTGCCCTCCTCTCTATTTTTTCCGTATTGAACATCTGTGGACTTATATATTGGGGAGCCGAGGTGTAAAATGGGACCGATTTAGTATTTTTTTATTTTAAAGTGCTGAGGGTTTGAAAACTGTGAGAACTCTGTAGCACGGCGAGGTTAGTTTAAATCTAGGATGACTTTGTGTGTGCATTTCTTCACACTGATATACTAATAAAACTACAGACAGCGTCTAATATAACAGAAAATGTTTGAGCGATAATATATGCACTTGGGACTTTTTCCTAGATGTTTGTAAAGTTAAATACAGTAGTAGCTGCTCACGATTGATTAGTCTTTTCCATCATCATTCTTATCATCTGGCTGCGTCATTCTCGCTGTCTCGCTCTGAATGTGTCATTATGCATGATGTTCGATTGTGTGGATTTTCCTGTCGTCCTGGTTGTCATTCATGCCGCTGATTTATTTGCTGACTAAGCAAAACACGCCTCTGTGAACAAACCTTGGAGCTGGCAGTAACAAAATGTTCTGTACAAAGTGAACATAAGAAAATTATAATCAGCAAGGTGGTGTGATAAAGCGGAGCTCCTGTTACCATCCTGAAGATCCTAAAACAACACGTCCCAAAGGGTTTTCTTCCTTTTATACCACTGCAGATTGCAAATGATTACTGTACAATTGTTGGTAACACTTTACAATAACAGTACATCAATTAATACTTACTTAAATATGAGCTAATGATAACGTAATCGTGTACTATTCATGAAGTGATCAATGTAAATGATAAAAGTAATCCAGCGCCATCCAGTGATATTCTTTATTATAGAGCGCGTTTGACTTGTTTACCCCTACGTGTTAATTCATTCATTAACTAACGAACGTGTACTAACGTACTTAAGGTGGTCGTTATTCACATATGAATATAAGACTCACGTCGTAGTAAAGGTTAGCTCTTCATTAGTTTGTGATTAGTACATGCATTATCTTATCATTAGTTCAGTTCATATTTAAGTATTTAAGTATTAATTCAAGTATTAGTGCATGATTATTCATGTGCAGTTATTGTAAAGTGTTACCAAATTGTTTATTATTAAAGAACGGATGGTGGTACTTTTATATTTATATTTATATTTATATACTTTTATATATTTATATACCTACTATATAGCAGGTAAGCACGCGGTTTCGTACGCAGCTGTGCTCTCTTGTTTGACGTCAAATGGTTGAGCACTGCCGTGTGTGTGTCCTGTCGCAAAATGCGGTGAAAACTCTCACACGACGTTAATAGTGTGATTAAGGTGTGTACATGTCTGTAACTTGACTAAAACAGGAATACGCCACGTGTCTTAATTCCATTTGTGTTTACTTCAAGTATGACTTTAGTTGGATTAAGGTCATCAATAATCACTGTTTACATGGTAGTTTATTAATCAGAGTATCGTCTTAATCGGGTTTATATCGGAATATTGTTGTCCGTGTAAATGTAATGAGTAACTTTAACCAGGGCGATGGTATGATGGGTGAGTTCATTAATGTTGCATTTTGTCAGAATCCGTTCCTGTCAGGCTGAATAGATTTACATAAACCACATGACACTCAGAACAGAGAGATTTTGATGTAAACTGCATAAAAAAAGGCACATAAGCAGCGTAATGTCTGATGACTAACAACTAACGTTTGTTCTTTTTTTTCTGCTTTTCTGAGAAAATCGTTAAAAACAGACCGAAACGAGTGCCAGAGCATCTCAGCTAGTTAAGGATATTAAAATCATGCCATCTATTGAAAGTCATAATGCATCCGGAGTGCTGCCTCTGAGGACTTACGAAACAAAAGCAGCCAGTGAATAATGACGCCGGTTGGCACTGGCTTGCATCATGCTGATTTTCATTTCCGCTCTTTAGAAAGTTCAGCGGGCGAGGTGGATTTGCATTCAGGGCCAAGTACTAATGCATATGCAAATAAGGGTGAATCAGTTCAAACCGGGCAAAAAGCTTACACGCTTAGGTGAGACTAAAAGGATGAGATAAACCGTGTGTCTGGATGAGCTAGTCGATAATTGCCGAGAGGTGTAGATGAAGCTTTATTGGCTAAAATATCATTCGGCAAAATCAATGAATGTGAAAGAAAAATGAATGAGGACAAATGAATGGCAAGCACGTTGTCTGGGCCACAAAATGGATGGCTAATCCTTTTTATTTTTCCTTTGCCATATTAGACAGAGGACAAACCATCCCTGTTTGGTAGTCAGTGCATGCTTGTTTAGCTGCAGGTCGCAGGTACTGTACTCGGCACAGCAAGGCCAGGATGTACGCTGTCATCATGCCAGGCATTTCCTCAGAGCGAGAGCACAACAGTGGCTATAAATCACCCGTCTAAGAGCCGGTCCTCTTTCCCATCTTTCATTACAGTGGATTGAGTCGAGCTTAGTCAAGAGCCTGATTTAATTACACACTGACCGGCAAAGTAAGAAAAAAAAAGCAAACACAGACAGGAGGGGCTGGTGGACCTTTCATGCAAAGATAAATAAATGTACACGCTTTCATTTTTCATTCCCTCCAGGATTGAGATTGCAGAAATGAACACAAAATCAAGTAAACTCAGCAATATTCGGAGGAGCTTGTGATTTTTCCAAATTACCACAGATTTTCCGCAGGTTTGGACCAAGACGTGTCACGTGACATCATCGCGACACGCATTCATCCAAAGCCCTCTTCGATTCGTGTGTGTCGGACGCGAGTACAGCTAAAAGGTCTCGTTTACCAACAAACATCATGACAAAAGTATTTCGTGTAATTGCAGTTTCGGTAATTTAAGCATTTTTGGCTGCAACAATCACAAAAAACTCAGCGAAATCCTGTACAGACTAGTTTTTGGCATCCACATCAAACGATTTGCTGTTAACAAATGTCCGAAAGCAGATTGTTTCAGATTTTTGTGGAACGGAGCGCAACAGCACCACCGATGGGCGTTGGTCGTAAGAAGATTACACGGAATGATATGAAGAAGTGACGCTGGGGCTGATTTCTTTCTAGCCCAGAGCTTAGACAAGGTGTATTGTTTACTCTGTCACCCTTTTAACCCTTAAAATGCCTTTGGATGATAAACTAAAAGTATATAGACTTAGCACATATTATTCAATAAAAGTACAAAGTAATTTTAGTGTTTTAGGCGGTTTTTTTTTAGTTTGAAGGAAAGCATAACTTATCTCTTGTTACCAAACAGCTCATGTTCACCTTAATTTACCTTAAATTTCCCAAAACATCACCTCACATGAATATGAAAGTAAATATTTCTGCATATCTTTTTTGTTTTATTATTTTATTTCTGCATATTTTTTTTTTACCATGATTCTATATTTCCCCTATTTTCATGACATATTTTTATCTTTCTCCAGTGCTGCACAATATATTGCACAAATGATTTTTATTTAAATAATTTATTCGTTATTATTTATACTTTATTATTTATCCTGAGAATGAGGAAACTAAGTATTTAAATTGTACAAGAAGCTACTTGTACTTAGCACAGATGCGTGTGTGTGTGTGTGTGTGTGTGTGTGTGTGTGTGTGTGTGATCATTCTTATTATGCCATTGATGAGCCCTCTTGATATAAAGCACTGCTCAAGACTAATAGCTTCTTTGTCAAGCTATTGATAAACACCTAATATCACGAGCAGCCATTAGCGATTCAAATCCCACAGTGCTGTCACATTCTCAAACGGTCAACACCAGGAGCTCTGCAACACAATCAAAGTCACAGTGTGTATGCAGAAACGGAGAACCAAAGAGCGAGAGGAGGACATTTAGATAAGAATAATTGGTTTGATTCGACACTGTTCCGCACCGTGGGCTTCTCATGCAAGAGGAGGGCTGATAACAAATGGGATGGGGTAGTAGAGGGAAAAAAAAACCCCAAATGGGATCTTCTGCCACCCTTGCCGACTTTCAATGAGAAAGAAAAAACAACATCAGCAGAGCTGACACCGTTCCCCCTGTTCAGTTCAGCCGCTCTACAACAAGGTTTTCTTTAATAATGCATTCACTCGGATCAGAGAGTGGCTACTGTGTTTTTCTGCATAGGGTAGAGCATGTAACTGTGACTTCATTACTTCATCTGTATACAAGTGCGTCACTACTGCGTGTCAGTTTTTGTGACGAATAGTTTGTGTAAGGAAAGTAAAAAAAAACAACTTTTAACATTTTCTGCCTACATGTTCAAAGTTTTTTTGGGTTTTTTTTTTAAACGTTTACGCTTGCTTACGCTGTTTGCTAGGTTTGTGAAAAATCGTGGGTGCAACCCGCAGTACAATTGTAACACCTGTTTATAGCTGTACAACTTGTTTCAGAGGCTCTCACACAGCACATGCGCACATTTCCATGCTCATGAGGATGAACTGCGGTCGGTGGAGAACTCTTAAAAACATTATCCTTTTTAAAAAATAATAATAATAATAACAATAATAATAATAAATCCTTACATTTATATAGCGCTTTTTTTTTTTTATCTAGACACTCAAAGTGCTTTACATAGTATTTGGGTTGGGGGGGTCTCATCAACCTCAACCAGTGTGTAGAATCCACCTGGATGATGTGACGGCAGCCATAGTGCACCAGAACACCCACCACACACCAGCCATTAGTGGAGAGGAGAGAGTGATGTAGCCAATTCAGGGATGGGGATTATTAGGGGGCCATGATAGAGTAGGACCAACGGGCGCACCAGGACACTGGGGTTATACCCCTACTCTTTTACAATAAGTGTCCTGGGATTTTTAATGACGACAGAGAGTCAGGACCTCCGTTTCATCGGAAAGACGGTGCTGTTTTTACAGTACAGTGTCCCTGTCACTATACTGGGACATTAGTCCCCACACAGATCACAGTGTGAGCGCCCCCTGCTGGCCTCACTAATACCACTTCCAGCAGTTTTCCCCAGGAGTGCTCCCATCCAGGTACTGGCCAAGCTCAACCCTGATAAGCGTCAGTTGGAAACCAGACGAGAATTGCAGGGAGATATGGCTCTGGCCATATAGAATTGTTATTTGTAGAATTGTTGTCATAGAATTGTGGCAAAACCATAGTAACAATATGGAAAGTAACGGGGAAAAGAAGATTTATGAGCTCTGCATCATCAGTCAATTACAATACGTCTTTCAATTCCGGATTGCTCCATGTACGTTTGTTTGTCCCACAAGCACTTCCTTAATATTTTCCAATCTACTCTCACAGGTATATCACACATAGAGTACTGAATGTTCAGTGGTTTAGCACTGATTTTTCCATGTATATATTTTTTTTTCCATGTACATGTATTTTTACAGTGTTTTGTGAATTATTGTTCACCTACAGTACATGATGTTACAGTTTAATTGCCTGTGTAATTGTAATTCAGGACTCTTTGTTTTCAGTGAAAATGTATCGTATGAGTAAACTTGCACTTGATTAAAGAAGAAAACATATACATGATGGTATGTGGACATCTGGCATTTAAAGCATCGTTGATTATTTGAACTCAAACCAAAAATATGTCACAATTGTACCAGCTGTTCCCGACTGTGTGACAGTTCATTCTGATTAAAATCGCTGGTCTACTTCTGAAAGTTCTTTTGAGTGTCTTCACATCAGGGAAAAAAAAACAGTGAAAACAGTGGTGGTCATAAGTGGAAAACCTGGCCTGGAAAAGATGGCTCTGGGTCAGTTTTTCCTCAGGCATTTCCTGATATCATTCCTCGGCTCTCTTCCCTGCTCTGCGGCGTTAACTTCAGTGGCAGCTAAGTCAATACGAGCCACGTTCATCAATCTCGAGAAAGGCCAGCGAGTCATGGCTGAGTTCTGCCCTGCACGTTAATCTTCTGCAGCTCTTTTTTCTTCCGTGTTGTCACACACTCGGCTCTGGTCCAAGAAAACTGCACACGTGTACTCACTCAAACAAATAGCTTCTACTCAAATCTCCTCGAAAAAAAGCAGTCTCACTTAATGGAGTACTTTGCGTTCCTCCAGGCAGGTTCCCATGATGCTATGTGGATGGTAATAGTGTGTGTATTTCAGACAGGATTAAAAAGGTAGAAATGATGAACATTGCTTTGAGCAATGAAAGGTTTGGTGTTTATGTAAAAAAGCTGTCCACTCTCAGGACCAAACCTCAGGTGAGCCAAACACCACACAACTTCTCACACTTAAAGTTTGCGTGGCTTGAAAGCAGTGATTTGATCTCATACAGTATGTTCATGCATCCTAAGTGCCTGACTGATTGATTTACACAACAGTCACTAGCGTTCGCCCCACAGAATCTGCACAAAAACTTGACAGTAGCTTAGCCAGCTAGCTAAATATGTACAATACCAAAGAGATGAATGAAAGCCTTTTCACAACTGTGGAAGAATTCTCACCTCTGCCTTAACCCATACCTGTTCATTTTAACCCGGATGACATCCTAGCCGAGGTTGACCTTCACCGGCAACGATGGTGACTGAGAGCCGCAGAGTCATCTGACAGGTCTGCGTGTCAGATCATAGATCTTACTTTTAGTCATTGAGATGACCTGATGGCGGAACGATGTTTTCGAACCGTTTGGAGTGATATTTCAGCAGTAAACAGCTACAAATTGGTGAAACACTCCCCAAAAAAGTGTTGACTTGCTCAAACGCATGTTTTAACAAGCTAATCAGGAATCATGGCAAAAAAATAAATAAAAATGCACCAACGAATCACGTTTCTTGCGATCATGCTGCTAGCCTCCACTCTCTAGACAGCATTTAATTGGACGAACACAAGACTAGTACTGGATGAACTATCAAAAAATCGTTAAGTCCTTTTCTTTAAGCCATAAGAATGCACACAGGGAGTTTTGCTGCAGCAAAAAGGCAACTGCAAAACCTCTCAGAATCTCTGGAGGGAATCAGTGCAATCCAGTTATCACGTGACCAAGCAGATGAAGGTGGATATAATTCATCCTTCCATACCTCGCTGTGGTATGAAGGCAGGGAGAAAGAAAAATGCATAATACTAGAAAGAAATGCATAATACTACTTGTAATTAATGTAGTAGTATAATCTTGTCAATTAAAATACAAGCAGTTTGATGATTGAAAAATTTTTAATAGAATGGAATCAGTGCAGCTCATGATAAATGGTTGGTTATTAGCAATGTTGTGTAACCATGTCATATTACTAGTGTGGAAGTAAGATTTTAGGCCCCCATGTCTCATTATGTGTCGCTCTTGCTGTTCTCCCCTCTTACAAAAATTGGTTTTGAGACGCCACTGGGCCACATTTTAGCAGTCCCTGATCCATGAGTCCAATATCCACGAGAGCTCCAACTGCCCTATTACTAGCAAGTAATCACTAGCTGGGAACTCAGATGAGACTCAATCCATCACATACAGATCTCATCTCAACTGGACATGTGCAATAACCCCCCCCACCCCCCACAATCCCCTGCTCCACAACCTCCACAATCCCCCACACTCCACAATTCCTTGTCTCACACCCCGCAGCTGATAGAAATACTGCCGTGTATGATTCATCGCTGCTGACCTGACCGGCTGAACGGCTTCCCTCGAGATCCCCGTCTGCTATAATATACTTCAGACTTCAGGGGAAAAGACAAGGAAATAGCGCAGGGATTATGTAAATGAAATGATGGCTCCCAGAGATGTCTAGCAAACGAACACGTGGGTCATACTGTAGAAGCAATGTACTGTATCATGGATGTGGAATTACACTATGACACTGTATATGACAAACAGCTGCAGTTACATCCTTTCAATCTCTATGCTAATAGAAATTAATGGAGTGTAAAAAGATCAGTGAGTCCTTTGAGTAAGTGAGTAAGATTGAAGTGAACCATTTTCCCCTGTATTGTACTGCATGAAATGGACAGATGCACTGCCAAAACAGATCAGAGGAACTAATAGCTGTGCTGTTTCCACTCTGACAAATGATTCTTTATTAGAGTATTAAACCAATTACTCATCACTCCTATTTAACTTTTCACACATTTTATAGTGTTCAATTCCGGAACTGAAATCTACTTAATTGAGATCATGAATCTACACAAAATAATGAAGTGGCAGTGACAGCCCAGATCTCAGACCAATCTGTGTCAAGACTTGTTGAAGAAAATCTTCAGAACTTTTGCCAAGAAGAATGAGCAAAAATATCAGGATCCAGATGTGCAAAGCTGATAGAGACATATCCCAGAAGTCTTACAGCTGTTACTGCAGCAGTAGGTGGTTCCACCAAGTATTGTTGCACCCAACAAATGTCTTTTTTTTTTGTTTGTAACCTCTTTGTAACCACCTAGGGCAGTGTTAAGGCTCAGCGCTACTGATCAGATGGTCGTGATTCAAGCCCCAGCACTGCCAAGCTGCCACTGCTGGGCCCTTGAGCAAGGCCCTTAACCCTCTCTGCTCCAGGGGTGCCATATCATATCATGTCTGACCCTGCGCTCTTACCCCAGCTTCCCAAAAAGCTGGGATATGTGAAAAAAAGAATTTGACTGTGTTGTAATGTATATGTGACAAATAAAGGCTTCTTCTTTTCTTTGTCACAATAAAAAATATCTTGCACCTTCAAATGTTGGACACATCGTGTAAAGCAAATAGGAAAAATCCTAATTAAGTCCCTTTCAATTTCAGGTTGTTCATTTATTCATTCATATTCAGCAACCACTTTATCCTGGTCAGGGTCAAGTTTTATCTGGAGACTATCCTGGGAACACTGGCCACAAGGTGAGGGAATTCACCCCAAATGAGATGCCATTCCATCCTAGAGCTCCATGCACACACATACACAGCTACAGGAAATTATTATAATCTACCTACCAGCAAGGTTTGGTAATATGGGAGGAAATTGGTGAATCCAGATAAGAATGGGGAGAACATCTGAAACGCTGGACCTGAGCTCAAAATAGAACCAGGGACCCTAGAGTTGTGCGGTGTTAAGACTATCTGCTACACCACCATTCTATATGGTAGCAATACAAAATATGCAAAAGTACAAGGGTGTGAATACTTATGCAAGGTGATGTATAACGTTAATGATTTAAATGAGTTTGTTAGGTTTGTATAAAAATGATCTGATGAGATGTTCACTGTGAATCAGCCAGAAATAGTTGTTTTAGAGTTATAGAGACATATCACTGTCTCAACGGTTAAGACACCCACCACCACTTGGTTAAAAACTAGATATGAAAAGAGCAACAGTCTTACTGTGCTTCTAGATCATTCACTGTTGGACTTATTGATGGTAGAAGCAGATGAGGGGCAGGAAGATTTCATATAAATGACGCAGAGACATCGGGCTGGGAGCCCAGCTCTGATCATCGCTCTCTCTCTGTCTCTCTCTCTCGCTCTCTCTATGTGATGTGAACAAACCAGAAGGAGAGGAGGAGGAGAGAAAGGAGGGGCGAGCGAGTGAGCGAGCTTTGGAGCAGACCAGCTGAGCCTCATTGCTCTCAGTCTCTCTTCAGCGTGTGACAGAGGAGCTTTCCTCACTCTTGCTCTCAGGCACTCAACAAACACACACTCGCTTGTTTGCCTTTGGAAGGGGTATCGAGCCCCTCAGACAAATTGGGACCATGTTGCCCTGGAAGAGGAGCAAGTTTGTGCTGGTGGAGGATGACTCCAAGAGCAAAGTGAAGAGCCTGAGCGCTGGACTCACCTACCACTCACTGCTGTCCTCGCTGCTGAGGTCGTGCCCTGACCTGGTGCCTGAGTGCCCCTTCCACTGGCTCGCCGGGGTTTTCAACAGCAAGCGCCAGAAAGTGGAGCTAAATAAGGAAGAGCCCATATACAGCGTCCGCTACCTGGGAAATGTAGTGACTGTAGTGGCCAAGGGTGAGGGCTGCACGCATGATGCTGTCGCCAAGATCTGGGCATCCAGCAACTACGGTGAGCAGAGTGCCAAGATGAAGCTGAGTGTAGGGCCACACGGCATACGTATGGGTTGCCGCAGGAAACCCCCGCACCTCTACACCCTTAACCGTATCACCTACTGCACAACAGACCCCTATCGACCCAAGATCTTGGCCTGGATCTACCGGCACCAGGTCAAGCACAAGGCAGTGGTTCTGCGTTGCCATGCCGTGCTTTTAGCCAAGGCAGATAAGGCTCATGCTATTGCTCTCAGCCTGTACCAGAACTCTATTTCAGCCTTCAGTGAGTTTAAGAGGCTCAAACGCCAGAGTGATTTCCGGCATCGCAAGCAGGAACTGCTGGGAGAGGATATCATGCCACTCATGCCCCTACGGAAGCTGTTGAATGGACAGTGTCACTATCAGCCACCAGTAGACAGGCCTGGAAATTCCAACCACCTGTTCTCTATCACCGAGGAGGATGAGGAGGAAGCAGAGGAGGAGGAAGAACAGGCAGACAACAACGAGGAAAAAGCATCAAACACTGATCCACCAAATCCCGAGCCAGAGGAACCCCCTGAGAGAGAGCTGGGATACATAGTTCACGGGCTAGATGGGTTTTCGATCACCATCAAAGACGAGGTGCACATGACGCTCAGCACACTTGTGTGACCACACATGGATATCGGATGGTGTGCACTTCTTTCTTCCTTTCCCCATTCTCCTCTTTCCTCTCTGTCCACTTCAGAAGAGTGCTCTCTCCTCAGAGGGATTCCTGCAGAGTGTGATCTGGTCCTCCATCAGCAAGTTTTAATGCTGAGTTGCTGCTGGCTCGCCTCGTGAGTACTTTCTCTATGGGTGTTTAATAAAGTGGAACTTTGTGAATAAACACAAAAGCACAACGAGAGAGCGCGTCACACTGCAAAGCAGCCCAGTGAGGACAAACACAGACGGAGCTCAGTCCTTGGGCTACAAACCAAACAAGGACAAAACACAGACCTTCGACGAGCCTTTGTGTCCTTTTCATGTGATTGCATGAGAATACATACTTTTCTCAGATTTTACTGGATAATTTTGGAAATATTTTATTTGTGTAACATGTACATTTTTCTATGTGACCATCTCCCTCTTCTATCTAACTTTCCTTTCTGGCCAAAAACCTCTGTGAGAGCATTCAGCCTCTACACCAAGGCAGCAGCACTAATGAATTAATCCATGATTTAGGATAGTAGCCATTGACTTGACGGGTTTACAGCTGTCACACATTACAGCCCCAGAATCATTTACCGTATGACCAGCGGAGACGTCGACCCTGGCATTTAAGGCAGGATGTTTTAAATGTTTGCAGATTTACCATCCCTGGTTTGCACTGTGACATGTCTGGGACCAATATGAGGAAAATATGACTATAATCTTTCTACGTGATACACATTTCGATATCAGCTTGATCTGATAAACAGGTAAACAAGCTCTACTGCTTTAAGAGGTAATGCATTGTTCAAAATCATACGCCAACAGACACTCTCATATTCGTAGACATGTTTTTATCTAACGGTCCTTTTGTGATAATAATAGTGTACTAGACCTTTCACACGCTGTCATTCCAATTGCACTAAATAACATGAAATTATAATAAAATGTTGGGGTAAAAAAAACCATTTCGACGTGAAGATGATCTTTTTGGATATGAGCAGGAATGTGTGAATATGTGATCTGTTTGTATTGTGAGTCCAGAGTGTCCAAAGCAATACAAAAAATGATTTTTCAGAATTATCCATGGTTTTCACAACAGTGTATCACCAGCTCAAAAGATGAACAATCTCTGCACAAATGGCTACGCAGATTGACACCGGTTGTGAGTGGGCTCTGGAGAGGGAAACAGAAATCTTTTCACACACACACACACACACGCACACACACTTGGCCTTCTCAAAGCCAGTCGATTCATCAGGTGATTAAAATGTACAGGAAATGACCATAAATCACTTGGCTCAATATTCCAGCACGACGTAATTCTGCATCCTAATACTTGGTCTATTACATCAACCAACTCCTACAACCTTTAATTAACAAAACAGAAACCTCATATTAGCGCAAATTCCGTCTGCCCAAAGCAGCAAAGGCTTTTAATTTCGCACTGTTCACTTCGGAAATTGAACATCTCTAATTCAAATGCTTAATTTAAATTTGCAGGTTCACTTTATAAAGCTGTCTTTTTTTTTTACATTTTGTATGCAAGCTTTGCAGAGCTGAACACCCTGAACGTGCAGTAGAGTGAGATTTAAATTATTCAGATGAATTGGTCTTCGGGGAGCTGTTGAGGATCGGTCAATATACGTTTCAAGTAATCGCCTACCAGAAAACTCAAAAAATGAACACTGAGAGTAGACAGGTAGAGAGAGGCAACCTAAAGCCGGTGAAAGGACATAAATGGCGTTAAATGAATATGCAATTTGGAAACCATGTCCACCTGCTTTTCCTAATAGCTAGCTGGCAAGTTAACTGCTAATAAACTAGCTAGCATTTGTCATATGATAGACATATTTGCTGCAGATATAACTTCAATGTACTCATATTTCCTGCAATTATCATTTAAAAATAATAATTATATTAAAAATAAAAATATATATTGTAATTAAACATGATACAATATCATTTGTTAAAATATACCATAAAAATAATATTTATAATTAACGCTGCAAGCAGCATTTTTTGGGGCCAAGCACCCATGATGTATGTTTGGGACAGTGGTGGAACTCTCTGACTGTAGGAGGAAAGGTCTAGATTAACAAATGGACAATACAGCTGCCACTACTGCTCTGACCTGTGGTGTTGTCTGTTACTACTTTGACCTGTAGTTGTGATTGCTACTGCTCGGACCTGAAAATGTTTTTATACTTGCAATTTAAAAACATCTAAGATATTTATGTTTGGGCCAGGATTAGCCAGGATGAGGTAAATTTAGGTGATGTGGGCCAAATCTGGTAAAGATTGGACAAAATGTGGAGGAGAAGTAGCAGAAATGACACTTACTCTTAGATGTAAGCATTTTTGGCATGTTATTGTAACTTTTGACCAATAAGTGGTGCTGTCACAAAATTTGTTGTATAGCCTCAGTGCATGGTCCTGAGACTGCCTACCAAGATTTGTGCCAGTGTGCAAGGTCGTTGCTGAGATACAGCCTCACATCCTGTTTGGTGGCTTCACTGTCAGATTCATTTGCACATCACGGGCAAACCATTTGAATTATCAGCATTCTTTGGATAACTTTTGTCCAGGTTGGTGTGAAGATGACGTCTGGTGTTGATTGGACATAATTTGTAGAAGAAATAGTGAAAAAGAAGAAGATGCAGAAGAATAATAATAAGAAAAGGTATTATAACAATAGGGTGCCTACACCCCTTCGGTGCTTGGCCCCCTAATTATAAATATACCTTAACAATAATATTTCGTCGATCACTTATGAGCTATGTTAGCTAGCTGACTAGCTAAACACTAGTACACTAGCTAAGCACTATTTGTCCCAAATAATAATAATAATAATAATAATAATAATAATAATAATAAT
>JANDJT010000050.1:5287968-5325417 GCA_024331685.1 Stegophilus panzeri
CCAGTCAACTGGAAATGTTATGAATCATCCTGGAATTGGACGTGTGTCTATATTGTCTCAACGCACTGTGAAGAGGATGGTTAGAATGGACAAATTTGAAGGATCTGGAGAGATTCTGTATGGAGGAATGGTCTCACATCCCTTGCCATGTATTCTCCAACCTCATGAGGCATTATAGGAGAAGACTCAGAGGGTGGCAATAATTGTCGCACACCTATATTTAACAAAGATATTTATTTTGATAAATCTGTGTTGTGTTTGATATAACGTTTGATATCCATGACAGCAGAGTATTTTGGTTAATTTATTGAACAAAAGATCAAAAGGTTAAACAATAAAGACAAATTTTCACAGCCTTCTTTGCTCAGATTTACCAAGGGTGACAATATTAGTGGAGGGCACCATATCTGTATCTGTGTTAGGATTTAAACCTAAACATCTGTCTCAACAGCTTCCCCAACAAGTGAGAAATTGGTTTTCTTGTGTTGTTGTCTTTGTATTTTGTGGTAATCACACATACGGAGATTTGGGTTTGACAGGCACTGGAATATTCCTTTAACATGCTTTTCATGACGGAAAAGAATATTTTCGAGTCGATGATGAATAAAAGATGCATCGCCTAAAGTCCTCAGTTCACTGTTGCATAAACACAGAAATAAATAAAGAAACAAGCCTCTGATTACTCGTCGTGTGCTGGATAATCAAAGCAATGAAAAAAAAAAAACCTTGATTGCAGAGATTTTATTAGGGAGACGTTTGTATGTAATAAGCTTGCAAAATAACATTCTCGACAGGATGCTATTCTCCTTTACTAATTCAGTTTGGGGAATGATGGAAGTGACTCAGTGGATGGAAAGCAATAACACGTGCACAGCGCTAACGAGACAGCAGAGTGAGGAAAATAATGCCGTTTCCACAGAGAGGCAAAGAATTATGCCTTCATTACAGCCACTCGTTTTGTACAGCATGAGAGGCAGCGTGCGCCTCACACCCCACCTGATTTACATGCACACAGCCAAACAGAGCTGAGCGCCAACGCACGGCCTTGTTCGCCGGCTTTCATTTTTCACGCAAAAGGTTTCACTGTCGTCTGATTTGTGTTTACACTGACATTTGGAGTAAACACGTCTTGTGGGAGGAAATGGTCATGCATCCTTTACTTTAGAGGTACAGCTAATGCAGAAGACTGGGAGTATACAGTATAACGTCAGAAACGATTACTACTTCTGTGAGTAACATTAACGGTGTGGTGTGATGCAGTTACTGTTACCAACCAAAAGTCGATTCTTTTCTAATTCCAGCATGTCCTGCGGTTCCCCAGTCACTCCCTCACCAGCCTCTCTTTTTCTCTCTCTCTTGAAATTTACCAGACAAAAAAAAAAATCGCAGCTTGTCATGTTATAGAGAAACCAAAAAAAAGTGCAAAGTTCTCTATGCTGAAGACTTTCCCATGGTGGAAAACTTACTGTTACAAAGCAATTACACTGGAGACTCTTTCCAGAAATGTCGAAGACTTCATCTTATACAGAAAACTTCATCTTATTAAAGACTTGTAGATGTGTTTCTTTGTTTTTAAAAAAAAGCACATTCCTAAACGATTTATTATTAGCCTTAGATGATGTGGAGCATCCGTAATACAAGAAGGTGACGATTCATTTTAACAGTAATTGCGGCCTTGAGGCAAATCACAGGTTTATAATGTTGTAATACGTTATCGTTTCTATCGTAACAAGGTTATGTCTATTTAGCGTTTTGGAAGGAGTCTCTAGTGTCAGCTCTTTGTAACAGTCAGAGGTAAAGCTGTAAATGTAAGTTTGCACACAAGGGAAAGTCTTCCAGACAAAAGGGTTTGTAAAACGACAAGCTGAAGAGACTGGTGAGGGAATGACCGTTTATAGCTGTTATAACTGTGTGAACAGGAACTAACTTGTTACATTTAATGTAACTATAAATGAATAAAACGTAGATCGTATGTATATGAATTAATAAAAAATTGCATTCGTTGGCAAATTGCTGTCATATAAGGGGAATAAAACACTTCTGATTGTGCTGTTATTACGTGTAAGGCTGTAAGTCCATGACTAGGACTAGTCGAGCTTGACTCAGGACCGAGTCTTAAGGAGGTTGAGGCCAAGATCGAGTCCAACCGAAAGCGACACAGAGTCAAGTTCGAGACAGAAAACCATCAAATCCTTTTCAAGGCCAAGCTTTTACTTCAACTCATTGGCTTCATTCGCCACTCATTAAGGTTATGTTTTCTAGAAGAAGGAATTGCGCCTTGTCAAACATTGTGCTTTTTGAAAAGACTGAGAGTAATTCAGTCCAACACCATATTTAACACCCAAGTTTGAGACAAATCCAAGTACCCATGCCAATAAACCCAAGACAAAAGCAATTCAAAACAGAAAACGTCCCGAAACTGAACTTGATTCCGAGACCGCCCTATTATCCACAACACACCACCCCGTTCTTTATTATTTTCCTATAATAGCACACCTGCCATGTTTTATTCCTAACTTAATAGTCTGACAATTAATATGTCATTTTAATACCCAAGCAGTTTATATCTTCTTCCAATAACCAGACAGTGAAACTGCAGTGGAGACGGCTGCTTGTCTCCGGGTTCAGTAATGAGGAGTGTGTATATTGACTAAACCCTATCTCCGTGTCTCACAGATTAATATCCTCTGCCAGGATAAACAGTCCTGTCAGTCAAACCCCTGAGTCTATCTCAGTGTAGGCACTTCATCTGAGTGTGCGCTCGACACTATCACCCTCACACTGAAAAAGCCTTTTTTTTTGTATCGCTAAGAGTTCTTTGCTTCAGCTCTCTGTTGTTGGGTTACACATGGAGCCTTTATAGATTTGACCTTTTTTTTTCCCTAAGACTGTAGAGGCAGTGGCTCTGCTAATCTCATGACACGCATGGGAAACTTGCCTTTACTACATGCAGATATTACATGAGGGTATTATAGCTCGTATAATAGCTTTCCCTTCAGCCTCCATTGTTGTGATTCTGTATGTGACTCCATGTCTTTGTTTTAATCGCACTTAATTTGAAATTTGCTTGAGTTTGCCTGTCGGCAAATTGCACTCGCTAATCCTGTTCTGCACACTTACTGAACACACTCTCTCTCTCTCTCTCTCTCTCTCTCTCATTGATTTGCCATCCTTCCCCGAGGAACAGAGACGAGCTGCTATGCTCAGATTGCATAACGCTGATAACAGAGAGTTCAAACAAATGGAAAACGGCTGGAACGCCTTTTCAAACATCTGCTCAATTTATCCACTATTAGAAACACACCATATATACGTAATATAATTTTTTTGTTGTTAAAAGATGCTCAAAAGCACATATTTGGCTCTGTAGAAAAGCCTCACACGTCCTCGGCCATCTGCCACACTGTCATTTAATTCCAGAAATCTTCACAAAACAAGAGTGACGTTCACAAGGCTGTATAATCATCGCTATGTGATGCACATCTGCGACTAACCACTATTCAGACAGGCCTGTGAAGATCAGAGATTGTGTAGGGTAGTATTTATATAAGCAGAAACCATGAAAGAGACAAGCACAGTGCTTATTCATCCATCTGTCCACTTTAAATAACTCGGCAGCACGTAGGGTTACGTTATAATTCTGGATGCACTTCTGCGATACAGAGCTCAGCCTGCATTTTTGCACTAATTGTTTTTTATTCATGGCCATCCTTCAGCGAGTCAGATCGAAATTGAAATTTAATTGAACTGCTGAATTAGTTTTTGGAAATTTGGACTCGCTGTTCAAGTGACCCTTGGATAAACTCGTGCTTTTGGAGAAAAGAGAACGTGAACTATTGCCGGTTCAGGGATGACGTAGTGTATGTGGTGGCCTGGGAAAACAATTCACATGGTCAGATTTAGACACTTTCTATTGGTTTCCTGAATTGATGTTTTTCTTTTGCACATATCTCAAACATAAGAAGCATTTTGGTAAAAGTGGCAAACGTCACTCACAGTGATTAACATCGGTGGAGAAATAATCGTCATTCAGTCTGTTCTGTTTACCAAACTTCACATCTTTTTACAAGGTCATCAGCTATCCAACAAGTCGAGTCAGCGGTCACGTATGAAGCTCAGAGGACAAACAAAGACATGAGATGCGTTTACAGCATTCCTTCATTCATCCTTAGTAAATACCTGGCCAGGGTTAGAAGTAGAAGCCTTTATTTGTCACGTATACATTACAGCACAGTGAAATTCTTTTCTTCACATATCCCAGCTTGTTAGGAACCTGTGGTAAGAGCGCGGGGTCAGACATGATACGGCGCCCCTGGAGCAGAAAAAGTTAAGGGCCTTGCTCAAGGGCCCAACAGTGGCAGCTTGGCGGTGCTGAACCCCCGACATTCTGACCAGTAACCCAGAGCCTTAACCGTTGAACCACCACCACCCTTTGTTGCAAAGGTTTTAAATTAGGCTACTAGTTTGATTGTATTTTTGGAAACATAACCAACTGAATTAGTAAGAAAAATGTCAATAGAACCAACTAATTTGTTAGAAAAAAGGTTTAAAATAACACTCTCGCACACATCGATAGTTGAGACTTACAATATGATTATGAACTCAAGTGATGTAGCTGAGGATGAGGAACTGTCAGTGCCAGAATTCACACATCATGCTATACCATGACAGTGCTAATCTCTACATTTCTATATCTGGGGCTTTAGACCACACCTGTTTGGGTTAAAATCAAAACACAGGTGCAGAAACGAATATCTGAAGAACTAAACAGATACAGATACAGATCATAGCAGGTTCTAAAGCAAATAAAAACATTTCTACATCATTTTAGCGAAATATATAAGGTTTCTTAAATTACAGATGTCTAAGTACATAATGTGACCAAATGTTTGAATACAGAGACATCCTATATAGTGTGCTTCCAACTGTGGGAAGAGCTTAGGGAAGAACCGCATATTGTCAGATAGTCAAATGTCCACAAACTTACTAGGCGTGAAGGAAAAAACCCTGAATTTTGGTCAAAACCTGATTTTCTGATGGGTTTTCCAAGCTTGCCACAAATATAACATGCATTTTGTGTTTTCCCCTGGAGAAATATATATGAGAAGAAATAAGAGAACTCACTGAAGTTGCTTTGCAGTAAGTGAAAATGGTGTCTTGCTTGTGAAAATTCATGAGATGGAATTTGCTCTGACAAAGACCTATAAGCCACTACTGCAATCCTTTACTGATACAGCAGTTCCTCCAGACCTCTATCTCTCTGCGCTACGATAAACTCATTTAGGCTCCTAATATACTGCATGCTCATCTTACAAAGTTAAAGCTGAGAGTAAATTCGTTTTAATTGCCCTACGTATTTCAATACTACTTTACCGAGGAGCTCCATGCTTTTAATAAGCAATTATTCGATATTGTTAAATAAGTAATTCTATCTCTGTGACAAAGAGCTGTTTTCTTCCTGTGTTAATAATTCCTGATTATATATCTGTCTGTTGAGTATATTGAGATTAATATATCTGGTGGCTCAGTGGTATGCCCCCTGAGCTCATAAATAGTGAAAATCTCATTTAGATCAAGCCTGCTTTGTAGTTTTATCTTCTCCGTAGTGGTGTACTGAGAGAAATGTTCTGAAGTCGTTCTTCTGCGAGTGGCGCCTGAACGAGACTGAAGACCGAGCAAATTTACATTTCGATTTGGCAGCGATCAAATTCTGCTTCGCTCTCTCCGCTAGGTCGAAGTTAATTATAAATTAATGCTGAGACTTCGAGCACGACGCGTTGACAAAAACGCTACCCCACGCGCTTCTTGAAACTAAGGGGTATTTTAACAGATAACAAAGCCTAGCATGAGAATGAAACTCATTTATCTGTGCCACTGATCTGGAAAACGGCGTTCAGACAACAAAGCTGCTGTTGGGTTTGTATGTGATGAGAAATTTTCAAAAAACCTTTGAGGGAGAGGAGGCCTCGCAGAGTATACTTGTAAGTTTACTGGCATCATGTCACCACAGCTCAAACCACATTGCAGTATCTCAGATATGTAATAATAATCATTAATAATAATTCATTAGATTAATATAGCGCTTCTCTAAGCACTCAAAGCGCTTTACTGTACATTGTTTGGGGGGAAATAAGTCATTACTGATGATATCAACATATCCTTTGAGTGTATTCTGGTTTTGAGGGTTTTTTTTTAAATGTTTGATTCACCTAAACCAATTGGTTTGTTGATTTCCTAAACCCTTTTGAACTTCTTTTTTGTCTCTGTCCTTCGGGTTGGTCGGATTTGCCAGTAAACCTGCATGTTGGTCCAAACCCCTGTCCATTCATGACTCTTTGAAAATACTATTAGTACATTAGCCTTGAAATGACTTTAAAATAAACTACATATTGACTTGAAAGTGCACTTTCAAATGAATAAATAAATCTAGAAATCTACCCGGTCCTCCCCGTGCCACTTGATGGAAGATGAGAGTGCTAGAACAAGAAAAATGAAGCAGCTACATCTTTTTGAACTGAGAGACGAAGGGACCGTTGTTGCCATGGCATCACCAAGATTTAAACATTCAGTCTCCATTATATCACCATATTATTTCTTAGAAACAATAATACGAGTTTTATTAAATGGTTAATTTCATGAGTTATGTCTCACATTATGTACATTTAAAATACAACACTTCTATCCAAAGCTATAGTTGAGACAGGAAACAACTGAGCAATTGAGGGTTAAGAGTCACTCACAACCTTCCCATCAGTAGCCGAAAGCCTTAACCCAGAGGTGTCCAATCTTATCCGGAAAGGTCCGGTGCGGGTATAGGTTTTCATTCCGACCGAGCAGGAGCCACACCTGATTCCACCTGTTTAATCAGCTGATCTTGGCTTTCAGTAGAATCAGGTGTGGCTTCTGCTTGGTTGGAATGAAAACCTGTACCCACACCGGCCTTTTCCGGATAAGATCGGACACCCCTGCTTTAACCACTGAGGCACCATGGTTTTGTTGGCAGAACTACACAGTACAATCAAGTTCATATGAATTTTTGCCACTAGGTGTGTGAAATGTTTAGATAAAATATATTGTGAGCTTATCCTGTATTTTATCTTCGTCAGCACAGTATCATTTTAATTTTCAGGCACTTCACTAGCTGCCCTTTATCTCGAAATTGTAAAGCCAGCAGGTGGAAAATGAGCAATCTGAATGCAGGATACAAGCGGGACATTAATACTCTAGGTTTAATCCTGCAAACTGTACTTCCTGCTTAGCCTCACGGAGTTTATCCTAAATGACTCATCTCAAATAACAGGATCAAATCTCGCTCTTTTGAGAAAATCGCATTTGAGATGATTATTTCTCCAGCAGGTAATAATTGTTTTTGGGTTTTTTTTATGCGCTTTTCATTTCTTAATCTGCATTCGAGAAGTCACAATTATAACATTTATCTTCAAGTCACTAGAAGCATCATTTCTGCAGAACGGGGGGTGTTGTTAGAGGAAAGTTTTGCCGTCAAGTCACCTTTGTCGAAGAAGGAGATGTTTCGATGGTGGTGCGATGTACGTAGTTTCACGACCTGATGATAAACTGTGATTATAATGGAGATCTGGCAGAAGACCAGAACAGCGTCATCGCTTTATCGTCAGCAAGGCCGTTTAACACAAAGCTGAAGGACGTTCTAAAGAAATTCTCCTTTCTTCTGAACAACCATCAGGTTTTTGTTTTTCAGTCCTTCAGTTTAGACGATGGATCAAATTGAAGGAAAATCAAATATGTTTTTTAGCGGAAAAAAACCAAAACGACATTATGTCTAGCTATGTTATTATGTGAAGCTCTGAACTCATGAATGGGAATTGAAACTCACAGCACTGGCCTTTAATGGAATAATGGTCATGTTATGTTATGTTATGTATGTATGTATGTACGGTATATGTAGTGGATGTTGTGACGGGTTCAAATCCACTTTAGTGTGTGACAGAGCAATGTAATAATGGACACTGTTTCTAACAACATAAAGAAGGGCTGAAATGTGTTGTTATAATGAATAATAAGGTAAGCACGTGAGTCTGACACGCCATGAAACGTCTTCCGTTCTTACGACCTGCTTGCATCACAGCGCACGTGCAGCTGTAAAATTACAGTTAGTACAGTGTGATTTATTCCTCACCCCTCCAACTCACTCCTAGCACAGTCATATATTAACAAGCCATGGCATATTTTTTGCTGTTTGTTTCTAATCAGCTCAGCAAAGACTTTGGAACATTTTAGACAGCGATGTAAGTGTAAATTTACCCTAAAAATTGACTGTGCCTGCTGGGACTAACTATCATGGTGCATTATAGGATTAAAAATAGTGCACTGGGCGTGCTTCACTGATTACGGACAGCACTACAAAGTGGCACTGCAAAATGAGTGCACTATATAGTGAATAGGAGCAGTATTGTTGACATACTCATCTGTGTACCTTTCGCGCATTAAAACCCATCGATGGTATTTCAGAGCTGAAATCATGTCCATCAGGTTTCCATGTCGACCTCTACAATGTTTATTGATTTCATGCCAGCTATTTCGGAGCACATATTTATCACTGTGCAGCAGAAAGATTAAATATACAATGTTGTTATCAAGAGCTGTGTCTCCAATCAAAAGCCTAGATGTATTTCTCATCTCATCATTCAAACGCTAACCGCAGTAGGGAAAGGACTTAGTGCTGATACTCAGTGTCTATAATAATCCATAAGTATGTACTATGAGACACTCTTGTTTGTTTAGTCTGTTGTGGACATTGTGTCGCATAGTGTTATACACGCTCAACCATTTATCGTGGTTTAAATGATATTGGAACAGCACAATACACAGTTCCAGTGAATGAGCTCTTACTATATAACACACTAGAGCAAGTACATTAATAAAAACCTTGCAGGCAGATCTACTTTCAGTGCTGCTGTTATAGACAACCAATCAGTGATCAGCATGACCAAACATTTGTGGTCACATATATATGGTATATTTCATATGTACTTGGACCAGGACACCGCCCTGAAGCTCTGTTGTCAGCAGAGTGTGTGTTATTAATTCAGCCATCTGCACGCTTACCCACAATTCCCCCGGATTAATAGAAGAAAAAAAAATGTGAGAGACTGCGAGGCTTTTGTCTGGTTGCCAGGACTTCCGATAAATCGGCTTGCCAATGTCTGAGTCAGATGATGAATTTTGCTGACCGCTTTTTGTTTGGTGTGGATGTTGTATTTTGCAGGGGACAGACCTGCTGAGTGCACACTTCCATTCTGACACCAGGACCCAAGATTAGAGAAACTTGCACAATATATTTAAACAGAAAATCATAGCATATCAAGTTTACAATTCATTTTAGACCCCCTCCCTCTCCCTCCTTCCACCCCCACCCACATGAGAATGACTTTCTCATGTGCTTACTTATGGACAAAAAGACATGGTTTTGCTTTCAGAGATTTCAGACATTTTTAAGGGTGTATTGTACACCCGCCAGATGGTTCCAGGTGGAATCCTGTTTAAGAGTGGTTCCAATTAATGTACATCTTTAAGATTATAGACCTGTAAATTGGTTATAAGTAGGATCCCTTTAAAAACCCACCCCTTACCAATAGTTTCAGGTAGAACCCCTTCTAAATACTGTATGTACACCCCCTACATGGGTTCGAGTGACATCGTTTCTAAGAGTGCACAACCCCCAGAGTGCTGCAACTAGAACCTTTTTAAGAATGTATATCCAAAGCATTCCAAGTAGAATCCCATCTAGAGTCCACATCCCCAATTGTTTCCATGTAGAACCCCTTTTAAGAATGTACAACTCCCTTCTCCAATGGTGTCAGGTAGAACTCCTTCTAAGTGCTTAAAAACCCTAGAGGTTTCAAAGTAGACCCCTTTTCAAGGCTCTACACCCATCAAAGTGCCAAATAGAAACCATTCCAACAGTGTACTCCCCCCTAGCTTTTTCCATCTAGTAACTGCTGTACTACATGTAGTAACTGCTGTAACAGTGTACACCCAGAGATGGTTGAAGAACAGAAGAAAAATCTACAGGACCATTGGGTTCCTATTAAAATCCCTTGTGTGACTGGAGATCTCCCAGAGGGCTCCAAGTAGGGCTTCTGTAAGAATGTACAACCACCAGAGGTTTCAATGTAGGGCACCTTTATATATGTACAGTACAAGTCCCAGAGTGTTACAAGAGGGAACTTTTTAAGAGTGCACATCCACTGACAGGTTCTTAGGAGAACATCTGTAGACCTTCTACATGGAACTCCCAGAGTGTTCCATGTAGAAGCCATTCAAGAATTTGCACCCCAGGGTTCCATGTAGAACCCCTTTATGAGTCTACACCCTCAGAGGTTTCCAAGTAGAAGTCCTTCATGAGTGTACACCCACCAAAGAGTTCCAAGTAGAATGCTGTATGACTATACAACTCCCAGAGTGTTCAATGTACAACCCATTTAAGAATCTCCACCCTCAAAGGGTCCCACGTAGAACTTATTCTAAGAATGTCAACCCCCAGTGGGTTCAAAGTATTTAAAATAATCTATAAATAAGAATCTACACCCATCAAAGTGTTCCAAGTAGAACTCCTGTATGATTGTTCAATCGCCAGAGTGTTTCATGTAAAACCCATTCAAGAATCAGCACCTCAGGGTTCCAAGTAGAACAAATTCTAAGACTGTACAATCCAGTTCTTATTAAAACCCTTTTATATGTGTACATCTCCCAGATGGTTCCATGTAGAACCTATTATAAGACTGTACACCCACCAACCTGTTCAAAGTAGAACCTTTGTAAGAATGTATCACCCCCAGAGTGTTCCTTATAAAACCTATTTATGAGTCTATAACCACAAAAGGTTTCCAAGTGGAACGTATTCTCAGACTGCAAACCCCAAAGGGTTCAAAGTAGTAACTCTTAAAGAGTGTACACCTACCAACAGGTTTGATGTAGAACCTCTGTTAGAGTGCACAATCTGCAGAGGGTTCCATATAGAACCCATTTAAGACTCTACACACACCAAAGGGTTCCAAGTAGAGCTCATTCTGTGAATGTACACCTCCGAGAGGGGTCAACGTAGAACCCCTTTAAGATTGTAAGATTTAAGTAGAACCCGTTCTATGAATTTACACCACTAAAGAAACCTTATAACTACATGGAACTTCCTAAGAGTATAGACAAGAGAATACATGAGGAAAAGGGTTTCTCAATGATAGTTGGGGTTCTTCGCTTCCTAAAGATGTTCTACTTGGAATGTTTTCTGATAAGGAAACACTCTATAGCATCAAACAAATCCAGAGAACCCTCAGAGTATATGTTTGGACAGATGCACCTGCCTCAGGAATCTGACCACACAGAGTTGGGACACAGAACCGATTATTTGCAGACAGGAAGCTCTGCAGTTCAAGTGTTCTGTTGTGGCTTTGTGGCTTTCTGGGATCTTTCTTTAGAGCGGAAAGAGCTACAGCTAACGCTGAGGAATTGAACGAGAGTGGGCGTTTAAGCAGCAGGGAGTGTCAC
The DNA here is from genome assembly GCA_024331685.1 of Stegophilus panzeri. Classification (NCBI taxonomy): domain Eukaryota; kingdom Metazoa; phylum Chordata; class Actinopteri; order Siluriformes; family Trichomycteridae; genus Stegophilus; species Stegophilus panzeri. The sequence goes on from JANDJT010000050.1 coordinate 5,299,492, forward strand.
CAAAATTATCCTGACTCAATTGCCCTTCACTGGTGCATTAACGCCCCTATTTTTAAGACAACCTACTATACATTATCCACTGGTTTTCAAATTTATGGGTCTTTCTAGCACTGAAAACAATGGCTGCATGGAGCAAAAAAAGCACACAAGGGAGCTTGTTAGTGCTAATTAGTGTCTGTTACCGACAGTGTCTTAAACCAGAGCCACAAGAAAGAATTGGCTTCACATCCACCGAACCTGCAGTCTGAGAAAACAAACAAACAAAAAAATCCACTCGTGAGCTGATCCATCAATAGTGTAAGAATATATATCGGATTATACATTAGAAATTGCTACAGGAGTTTAGATTGGAAGAGAAGACCAGGTGTTATTTGGCTGATGTGAAAAAAAAAAAGAACGCTTGATTGAATGCTTGCTTGGGTCTCTACTGAATACTAATTAAGATGCTGCAACAAATTACAGCTCAAGCAATGTATAATATCTGTGGATATAAAACAGGCTCACCAATACCGGACATGTGAAAACTGAAAAAAGACCAGATGATGTTTTTAAAATGCCCAGTTTTGGTACTTACTGCAGCTTCAGACTTCTGTTCTTGGCTAAAAGGAGTGGAACACATTGTTCTCGTCTGCTGTTTTAGCCCATCCACCTCAAAGCTGTGCATACTGGAATAAAGTTGGTTTGATGTTGGATGTTCGATATTCGCAGATATGCGAATGAAAAGTTACATACGACATTGTTACACACGCTTCTAACTTCAATAGCATTTGAATGGAATGACTTACAGACACACAACGAACTGGAAAGTGTTCATCTAGGTGTCAGGTATGAGATACACCTTTTAGATTTTTGATATTTATCAAAATAAACTATTAAATCATATATAAATATTGTCATGTATTTTATTACTGCATGGGCCCATCCACAAAATATACCATAATTTAAAGCTCAATAGCATTTGAAGGGAATGATGTATAGTCACAAAACCAACTGGAAAGTGTTCATCTGAAACTACAAAACTTAAATGTAAAATTTAAATGTAAATTAATTTCCGCATATCCGCGAATATCGTACGTCCAACGTCAAACCAACTTTATGCCAGTGATGTGCATTCTGAGATGCTTTTCTGCTCAAACCAGTTGTAAAGAGTTGTAAAGAGTGGTTATATGAGTTACCGTAGCCTTCCTGTCAACTCATCAACAAGCTGATGCCACCAACAGAACTGGCACCCATTGGATGAATTTTTTTTTTTTTTTTTGCACCTTTCTGTGTAAATGCTAGACCAGTGGTCACCAACACTGTTCCTGGAGTTCTAGCTTCCTTCAGGTTTCATTTCCAACCAAACCGAACACACCAGTTTTAGTTGAACAAGAACTTCTTAAGGCAATAATTAGATGGTCAGGTGGGCATGTTTATGGCTGGCGCTAAAGTCTTCAGGAAGATAGATCTCCTGGAACAGGGTTGGTGACCTCTGCTGTAGAGAATGTTGTGTATCTAAATCTCTGCAGTTTCTGAAATACTGAAGCACCAACAACCATGCCACCATCATGTCAATTTTAAAAAGAGAAAGACAAAAAAAAAAAAAAAAGGATAAATAATTGGGAGTTCTTAACATCAGTCCAAATTATCACGGTTTCACAGGACCACATGCTGAGGAGGTGCCCGCTTTTCATTAGTAACTTGGGTACAATTTGCGTCATAACTATCAGAGATACAACTTACACCTTTGGGGGTGCATGAATTAAATAATTCATATCCATTTTGATCACAGCTGTTTATGGAAGTCATCAGTACAGTTAATTGAAGAGGAAGTTTGCCAGCTGCTTTATGTAAAGTGCTTGATTGCAGTTGTAGTTTGGCAAGGCAACTTAATATGCGGTTAATAAAACATGAGATGCTGACTTGCAATTATGAGCGATGAAACTATATACTGTACATATCCCACTTGTAACTGCTTGTAATGGCTCTCAGATGAAACATGCACTCAATACTAAAAGAAGATCAAAATTTGGAGTAAGTTAAGGAAAGTCATTATTTATCAATTTATCACTGCCTTTATCTCTTTCATCTTCATATTTCTCTCTGTTCCAGAAATACAGTGTGTGCTATGCTTTACTCCTAAGTGCTTCCCTCAGGCCTACTGCTCATTTCAGTCTGAGGTGTACGAGATGGCTAGGAGATGGTCTTCTATTCCCATTAGCCTTGTGCCCCACAGTACCCTATCACGCTTCTTACTTATCGATCTGACTCTGCCCTCTCTCAGGCACATCCCTGAAGCTAATCACTGGGTGAGAATCAGTACCATTGCAGCAGTCGGCTTGCACACATCGCACTCTGAACCCCCTCAGGCCCTTGAGGCAACATTCAAGTGGATGGATCAGTTCCTGGATAATGCTGAAGCCAAACTAATACAAATGAAAATGGTGGTTTCATCCAAGTGGATACAAAGAGCTTAGTGTAATCTGTCATTTATGCATGTGTAGTCAGTAGAGGTTGTACGAGGATTAATTATTTACTAGTCAATCCAGTAATTCAAAATAAAAAGTAGTCGAAAGGTGTATTTCGCATAGTTAAAGAAAAAAACTGATTCAGGACCTATTTTAGGCTATATTTTGGCGGTTATATTAGTACAGAGTACAGATAAATGATAATAAATTAAAGCAAAGAATTCTTTTTAGGAGATACTTTTAACAACATAAATGAATCAATAATAAATAATTGCAATACATGTGCAAAATAATAAATATTTGGAACTGAGAGTGCGCAGCATGGAAGCTCATGCCCATCAACAGAGCTGTCCTTATAGCTCAAAAAGCAACATTCCTTGGATGGAGGATGTTCCGTTGGGGAGATTTTTCCAGACTGATAATGCCCGCCATTTTGGTACCTCTGGCAATAATGCATAACACTTCGAGGACTGTACTAATGGATTAAATATGAAGTGTGTAATGAGCACACAAGCATTACCATTTGAATGAAATATACTGCTTAGGACAATTTGAAAACATCAAGCAAATGGCGTATGAAAAAAATACTGGTGTACGTTTACATTTGACATTTTATATGACGATTTCTCTAGTAGGCAAAAAAAAAAGAAGTTTTTTTTTTAAAGATAAATTGAAATAGAAACGCATATAATGTGACATTTGGTGAGATTTCACTGGATGACAGTTGGGGATGTTAAACATGACATGTTATTAGTTAATATTGTTTTGCCCCTGGCGGCAATGAACATATTCAGAAGCATGAAAAATTAGCATTTTCATTAAAAATTTCACGGAAAAGCAATCATTTTGTCTTTTAAATGATTGATACTGAGCACCTGTGTACATTATGACGTGAAACATAAACTAACAAGATCAAATGTTTTGATTTTGATTTCACATTAAATAAATATCAACCGTGTACTTTTACCAACTCATTATCTTAGTTTTATAAGCTATTATATAATTATTAGGTTTATTCTGTAAGGAATAAAACATCCATCCATTTTCCATACCACTAATCAACACGGTCACGGGGGAGCCTGGAGCCTATCACAGGGAACTCTGGGCACAAGGCGGGGGACACCCTGGATACCCATTGCAAGGCACCCCTACCACGAATGTTATATCTCATTACAGAAAAATTCACCATATCAATAAGTACATATCAATAAGCTGAATAACAACACCTTTTTTAATTTATTATATAAATCAGTTTATTATTTTAATCAGGTAATTATTGAACCTTATAATACTAAGGTCACAAAATGGTGAAATAAAACAAAAGGTGGTTAGTGGAGTCAGACAGTTGGATTCTGCTGTATTACAAATCACTGTGAGCAGTTCCTGAACATGTTACAGTATCTGGGGTATGCACTGTGTTGCACTGAGGTAGGGGGTCAGTAATCCTCCTTTTCTCCTCCATCTCTCTCTACAATTCATCTTTTGCTGTAGGCTTTTACTGTAACTTTAGAGCTCTCTGTGACGTGTGTGAGGCTAATGTTCCTCCTGGAGCTGTGTTTAAAATGTGCACAGCGTGTGTTCGAGCTTCAGTCAGACTGAGTCACATGTACAGAGAAAAAGCTGAGTGAAAGACACAGCACACCCACGAGTCAGCCTCAGAAATCCTCTCACGCTTCATTCAGCCGCACACCCCCTCGACATTTGCTGTGTTTTTATTAGCTGCGACTTGATAGATGTGTGATTTTGCTGTATTCTGAGTCAGGATGCTGCCACCCCTTCACTTTCACTGCTTGTGTGTGTGTGTGTGTGTGTGTGTGTGTGTGTGTGTGTGTGTGTGTGTGTGTGTGTGTGTGTGTGTGACAGGTTTGATGGATACTACTGAAGTACTTCAGAAAGAGAAATACTGTAAAAGGAAAATGAAAATGCCCAGAACTTTATAGATCCCTCTATATTAAGTGCATCTGATCTGTGATGTCATTGGGTGGCTAATGCCATCAGATGATATTTGGTCTGCATTTAAACAGATAAAGTGCCCTTCACAACAGCTCATATGCATGTTTCAGGTAAAACTTAAAGGAGTAAATACACCCCCCCACCCCCCAACTCACTATAACTCCAGTTTACCTTGAAATACAGTATGATCATTTAAAAAAGTTCACATATCATATTCTTTTTTCATTCACTATAATATAATCTCCCCTATGAAATATTTGGAATATTCTACCAGGAATTTACATCGTCTGAACTTCCTGAAGAGCCTGAGAAGAAGAAAAATAAGTTCTTTCATTCTGTTTTCTTTTTTTTTTCAGTGATATTGTGGTACTGACTGATGAAGTCAATTTGAAAGGTGAAATAATTCTGTTGCCAAAATTATAAATTTAAAGTAAAAGATTAACTATAAAAAAAATAGGGTGCCTAAAACTTTAGCACAGTACCGTATATATCATTTTTTAAAAGCAAATGATTTGGATTTTTTCAGATTTCCTCATCATATTAGTATGGGTAATATGCTAAAAGAAAAATGGAGCCTGTCAGCAAAGAAAACTTAAAAATGAGATGGGTTTTTTGAATGGTTAAATAGTTTTCGTAGATTTAACGTTGAAAAGTGATTTTTTTTCTTTCTTTCTTGCTCTATTGTTTATTTATACATCCGTTTTCATCAATCTTTCATCATCTTTGGTTTCATTTCATGTTGTAACCTTTTTCATATTTTTTTTTTTTACTATTTGTGCAATCTGCAATCTTTTAAAAAACCTTTTTGCCAAACATCTTTTTGTAACAAACTCAAAGTCCCAACATGATACTACAGCCACCCCGTCCTCGCACTCTGCCTCGACTGATTTAACATTAACACCTGCAACTGCTTCCTAATCAATTAAGGACTCTTTAGATACTCACACCAGACACAAGACTCTCCATGTGTGTGAAGTCTTGCCATTTTCTGCTTCTTCCATGATCACCAACCCAGTATTTCCAATTCAGGAACTTTCATAATGTGTCTGTTCTTCAAATTTAAGTTCATTCATAGTCGACGCTGATATTCTCCTTGTCTGCCACGATCTACAAAGATGTCTAATATTATATTCATGTTCATGCTCACTTCCTTCTTGTAAACTGTCAGATCCTGCTAAAGTGTCTTGAACTCATTTTTTGATATAATCTTATTCTATCCACGGTTACGGAAAATGTAATATTTATAACAAAATATCTGTTTCACCGCTATTCCTTTATTATTACAAGTCACAAAATAATCAAAAGGGTATATGTGAAGATATTCCTAAAAATTTAAATGTCCCTTTCTGAATGTGATAATGTGAGCATTCTTTAATCCTTTTATTCTTCTGTCACATACTGCCTGGGTACTGAAAAGACCAACAAAGTAGTTTTCAAACACTTTTCCTGTTGATTTTGGATTGCTGGTTTGCAATAAGTTTTTTTTATTATTTTCTAGATACGCTGTAAAATAGATGTACGTTTTCCTTTTTTCCTTTTAAAACCCATAGGGGATGCAAACTTTTGTACTCAACTATATCTGCTTTTTTTTTTTTTTTTTTTTAAATAATCTGTGTTTTATGTCCATAATATAGTTATGAAATGGTTATCCATTATCAAAAAATGTTCCAAAGACATTAGAAATAGATACAGTATGTAGCTGTCTTTATGTCTGAGTTTGTCTGCTTTAGCATTTATGGTGCAGAGGAGAGATGTGGAGGATGTTATGTCTCTCTCACTCGCTCTCTCTCTCATACACACACAGCTCTGATCTGAGCTTTAGGTAACAAGCTCTGTTATCAACTGACAGACAGCACAGAGGTCTGCCTCCTGACTGACAGGTCTTGTTAAAAAACATTACAGTTCTTGAGGCTCTGACATTCCTCTCAGGAGAAACTTGACGAATCACAAACAGGACGAGGGCATGAGGAGAGAGAAGAGGGAAATGGAGTGCCATTTTGGCATGCATAATACCTCATTAGGGTTTGTCTTCACACAACAGGCTACTAGTCTGCCTAAAGGCCACTTTTTAAACATAATTGAAGGCTCAGCTCATCTCTGACTCATTTCTTCAATTCACAGTTGCTCCTAAAAGGTTATCGGTTCTAAGGTTATTGCTCCTAAAAGGTTAGCGTCATTGACGACGCTTGCCTTAGTGTGTGCATTTCTTGCTTCGGGGAATTATTCAGGGAGAACGACAAAAGTGCAGCCGAGACTTAAGAGGAGGCGAAAAACGAACAACTCTGGTAATTGCAAAAAAAAAAGAAAAAAACCTTTGTAGCGGCTTTATGTAACAACCAGGTCACATCCTGTTCTGTAAAGCTGTTAAGAGTACTTCTGATGATGTAAAAAAAAAAACAACAACAACAACAACAAAAAAAAACATAGGTAGAATCAAGGTAGTTTTTTTCAACCTCACTCTTGTCGTTATACTTAATTAGTGAGAAACAAATTAATTACATATAAATGACATTTCAATTTTAAGCTCCATATGATAAAGATTTGGCTGTTATTCAAATCACATGTTTATATTAATGCATTCATTCTAACATAACTCACACAGGACACTCCATATAAGCTAAGCCTAATGATAAACCTGTTGTAATGTACAAAGCTGTTGTTATTTAATGAAGCAAAACATACAGTCCAATAATAGTTATGGTGAAGTTTTCTGTAAGGACATGCTTATTTATGGAAGGACATGCTTATTTATGGAAGGAGTCTCCAGTGTCAGCGCTTTGTAACTCTTCAGGACAGAGGAGGTTTTTGCTGTCCTGAAAGAGAGAGAGAAAAAAAATTAGGCTGATGAAGGAACAGCTGTTTATAGTTGCTGTAAGTGATAAAAGGAACTAACTTGTCTTCATGGATGTTCCACAACATTTAATGTAACAATAAATGGGTTTAAAAAAATACATATGATGTGTCCTAGTATAAAAAAAATAAATGATTGAAATAACTGGCCAATTGCTTTCATATAAGAGGAATAAAATACGTCTGGACATACTGTACTGAAAAAAGAAGCAACTCCAGGATAAGTAAGAGTAACTTCACTTCATGTCAGGTACATTGCACTGCTGGTGGTGGGGCTGTCAGTGTTGCATGCTGAGATGTGGAGTTTGTTACAATGAACAAGATAAATAATCTTTAACATTAAGATTTACATGGTAAAAATGATATTCAGGTCGTTTGAGAGTAACAAGGAGAAATAAAAGTGAAACAAAAAGAAATAAATATAAAGACTATATGGATTTTATAAGGATTTTATAGACCATCACATTCCTTTTATTTCATACACACACACACACACACACACACATTTGTCTTACTATCCTTCCACTGACATAATTATTAATTATTGTAGCATAGTATTACAGTTAAGTAATACTATGCTACACTTAAGATAAGACAAGATAGGACAAGACAAGATAAGACAAGATACGATAAGATAAGACAAGACAAGATAAGTTAAGGCAAGATAAGACAAGATAGGACAAGATAAGATAAGATAAGGCAAGATAAGATTAGGCAAGATGAGACAAGATAATACAAGATAAGATAAGACAAGATACGGTAAGATATGATAAGATAAGGCAATATAAGATAGGATAAGATAAGATAACATAAGATAAGATATGGCAAGATAAGTCAAGATGAGACAAGATAAGATAAGGCAAGACAAGACAAGATAAGACAAGATTCGGTAAGATATGATAAGATAAGGCAATATAAGATAGAACAAGATAAGATAACATAAGATATGATAAGCCAAGATACGATAAGGCAAGATACGATAAGGCAAGATAAGCCAAGATAAGATAAGACAAGATAAGATTAGATAAGACTTAGATAAGACAAGTTAAGATAAGACTTTATTGATCCCAAATGGGAAATTAGAGCAGCATGCATAAAAGACAAGACACAAATACACAAGAAAAAAAAGTAAGAAATGTAAAACTATCAAAACATGTATGCATAGAATATATATTAATAGTAAACATGTATAGTACTGTATGTATCATATACATCTATAGCTATGCTAAGGTACAGGAAGTACAGTATATTGTGTTGCAGTTCTATAAAGTGTAATAGTAATAAATCTGACTCTAACCATAATCTCAGTAACCAAGGAAACCTTTAGCCTTTTTTAGTTTGTAGTTTTTGTTTAACTCACTGTTAAATCCCAACATTTGAATGACTTTTATCACAAGACTTTTGAAGTATTGTAAAATAAATGTTTCCTTGCCAAGTAATGAACAGAACAGAAAGGAAAAATAATAATAAATAAAATGCCATCAAGCACAGGTCCTATAAAATATACAGTTCCTGTTTCAGTGGTGCACTCCTAACTGTACATTTCATTCTCAAATCTCTCCCAAGCCATTTAAATTCCATAAGCAAACAGCACGCCCGGATTGTGCGCAAATCTCCCATAAGCCCATGCAATTACAGAACAGGACAGGCCCTTTAGATCATTTGCAGAGAGGACGGCATAATTTATGCTTTGCTAATCCTTCAGTGTTTTACTATTCTGTAAACGTTTGTGCGGTTTTTAATGCAGGTCTGCGCACTACCAGGTACATCACCAGGCCACTGCCCGAGCACTATTCATCTCAATTTAGCCCCGCTCAGCTGCTCGTCTCAACGAGGAGGGAAAAATAGATGCCTCCTGTCTCAGAGCTAATGCCTCTCAAACGTTGAATGACCATACGCATTTGGAGCTGTCACTGGGGGATATGACATCCCTTATGACTGAGGTTATAAAGACCATACTCGTTTGAAGCCAGCCTTTTGACCGATGGAAGAAATTAAGCAAATTATCCGGCCTGTGCAGGCTGTGCATTACTGACAGGAAAGCCAGGCTGACATTTCCAAAGTACAAGCTGAAGATGGCTACCGTCCTTTCTGTTGGACCGTGTCATGCTTGTGAGATTTTAGGCTTCATCTTTTTTAGCTCTGAATATGAGGACACTGAATAAATTACCAGTACTTTTCTTCCTTTGGGCTGTCTGCTTTTTCATTTTCATTGTTTGAAATTCTGCCTGTACAGAACTATAAAATATTCAGGTCATATCAAAAACTGGCAGGCTGTCAGTGAGATTAAAAAAAAAAAAAAAAAAAAAAAAGCACATTTAGTTGGTTAAAGGGACAAAAAAGACAGAAGAGAGACAAAACAGCACAAGCAGTACTGAAAAAGTGGACACGTAAGCTTTGTACAAAATGCCACTGTGATATAAATGTGTATTAACACTTAAAACAAAAGTGCTGTTGAATTCCGTAATCTGATTGGTCGAAGGTATTGATTCATTTTCTATAACAGCAGCTCATTAGTAGACAATAGTTCCATCTGCAATTTATTTCTTTTTTGTTTATGTAACTGCGCCAGTTCTAATAAGTTAACATTTCTATAGTAACAAATCTGCGTGTTGTTTTTTTAACATTCGTGGAAGAACACAGTGTTTATTTAGTATTCATGGAAGGAGTCTCCAGTGCCAGTGCTTTGCATATCAGTCAATAAAGTTTCCATCACAGGAATGTCTTCATAACTGGAACACTTTCCGGTTTCTCAGTAACATGACAAGCTTTATTGTTGTTGTTGTTATTGTTGTTGTTGTTTTTGCCTTATTAACTTAAAGAGGGATGAAACAAGAGAAGCTGGTGATTGGTTGTCTGTTTATAGCTGTTATAATGTAAGCAATAAAAAGAACTAACTTGCTTCACAATCGCTCCACAACATTAAATGTAACCATAAACTGAAAAAATGACACTGACGTGTCATTCTTTAATTAATTTAGTAACGCTTTACCATGACAGTACATGAACAATCATGCGCTAATACCTGAATTAATACTTACTTATGATCTAATAATGAGTTAAGGCGTGCACTAATCATGAACTAACCTTAACTATGACCTGAGTCTTGTGAATTCATGTGTGAATAACGACCAGCTTACTGTAAGTACATGTTAGTACTTAAGTATTTGTTAGTTAATGTATTAATAAACACGTAGGGGTAAGCTAAATCAAAGATGCTCTATAAGAAAGAATATGAATTACCCGTGCATATTTTCGAACAGTTTATATAATTTGCCATATGCAGCTGTGTGTACACAAATGTCATTGGATGGGGCTAGATTACGTTCATAATTTACATTGTGCCTCCGTATCGAACGTAGAAAGACACATTAATAATACACAGCGATAATTTCATCTCAGCGCCATCCAATGATGTTTGTTTACACAAAAAAAATTAAAAATAGCTTTGGGTTAATCCACACCACCCTGGCATTTATTGTTTTCTTATTACAGCACACCCGAAGTACTCACTATAACCTGATGGAGACAGGAAGCATGCTATTAGCCCACATCCCAATAAAATGCTTCTACGAGAAAACAGTATGACATGAGAGCTTTATTTGCCTGAATGATAACTTCACAAAATAAAGGATAAAAAATATTTTAAAAAAAGCTGCTCTGAAATGATCCAGCTACTTTAAACATTTACGTTACTTAGACTTAAATCTCCAAATTCAAGGTTGTATAAAGTGTTTCAGAATAAATCAGAGTTTTGTTTGCCCCCGGTCTGAAAGCTAGTATTGATTTTCTTTTTGAGTCCACCGTGTCTTCTTCCATTTACGGACAGAAAGTCATCAGTCAGAGGTTTCCGGGCTCTGATACACAGCGTTCCTGCCAGGCTGAATTTATGGCCTGGCTGAACTATCATTTGAAGTGTCTAGTCTTGTCACAAGGGGAAGCAAAGCTCTGAAGGGCAAGTCAACTTATAATTGCCAATAAATATAGAATTTAAATCAAATAATCCCATCTTAAAAAGAAGAGGCGCAACTTGAAATAAAAACATAAAAAGGAGCGAGTTGAACTTAAAGAGCCAACATCAGTGTTTGTCTGAACTTTACCTTCAGGCTGCTGAGAATGTAGATGTGTTTTAGTGCTAAGTGCATGGGCCCCTTTAACTGCGTTAGAAATTCACTCACCTCCATAACATTCATAAATGTGTATTTTTAAAAAATTGTATATAATATTTTTGTGAGGTTTTTTTTTATACCTGAAAGTTCCACCAACAGGTCCAAGTTATTACATTATTTCTACACTTACTTGTTTTTGAGTTCCTGCTAAAACGTAAAGAACAAAAGGAACTAAGTCTCATTTCTCAAGGCTATAACTATAAATGGATAAAAAATAAGTGTTTAATAGCGTTGGACAATTGCTGTGCCGTTCCGTTGTTGATTATTTTCCTATAACAGCATACCTCTTTGTATTTTGTTCCTTACATACTGTATTAGCAGATTACATTGTAAAAAAACAACAACAACAATGAGCCAGGAAACATGTCATGGCTAATACTGTATCTGGCTTTGTTATTAGGCATTAAGGTTATTAGGCATAAATCTGTAATGAACTGAGGTTCACTACTTCAAATGTAATGTTAACTTTGAACAAATTTTGTCTTATATGTTTTGTAAGTCTTAAAAGATGGGAGACTCTTTTTATCAGATTGAAATCTCCACCTGTTTTGGGGGTGCCCTTGTTCAGCATTGAATTTATTTATGATGTCGCACTCCACAGTAGTGCTTAATGGCTCATATGATAGTATTTGCAGTGTATCATAAGCATTTCTTTTTTACCTAGGTTTAAATTTAGTAATTTTATTGTGGCAATTGTATACATTGTTTTTCTATCAAAAAAGCTGTAGTCGTGCTGTCTGTTTTATTTCTGTATCAATGTTATTATGGAGAGGTGTGAATTGTTTGTCCAGCAGGGGGCTCACACCCCTCACCTTTCCCATCACCCTACTCACCAGCAGCTGAACACAGCGTACTCTACACACAGAAACCCAACAGCATCCTGACTAATCTTATAACAGACTTACATCGATAAAATAATTCATTTGTTTATACTGAATGAAAATGTCCGATCAGTCGATTTCCATTCTGCTGGCGTAATGGATCACCAGTGCACCATGAGAAAGGATTAAAAAAAAAACAACAACCCACAAATAACCAGCATATCACGTGTTAAATCAGCATCTAATCACATGTAATTGGAACTCAGTCTCAGACCTTGTGTTTTGTATGAATCTGGTTATGTTAGTGTTGTGCAAATTGGGAAAAGTCATTTTTGCTAAGACATATTTGTGTTAGAAATCCACCAGATCTAAATCTGGTTAATAAATAAATAAATAACACTGGCTGCATCAGAAGTAACACAAAATGTTTTCTTGAATATGTTCTCAGGGTCTTCTCTGTCCACTTGAAATAGCCGTGTTATGAATATATGACCTAGATTGAGATAAAAGGCTATTTTTATCCGAGTGCTACATGACAGGGTTAGTCTTTTAGACCAGAAACTCAGATCTCCTGAGAACTGTTGGCACGGACAATTCGTTTTTTGGACTGAATCATTTCACCACGTCTAATCCAGCCCAATCTAATGCGCTATATTGTTCCTTTGAGATATCAATATATGTAGTACAATATGTGTTTATGTTGCACGATAAAGAGTAATTCAACAATGAGGTTGCTTCCCTTAAACCGCAGCTGTGACGAGAACACACCTTTAATCAGAAAGCCTGAAATCCCTGGTTGAGTAAGGCGATAGTCTGAAAAGTAGGACATTTTATGTCCGTGTCATGGTGATACGGCGACGGCTATCCTAATGGGTGTGCCCAAGTGTGTTTAAATTACCCCAGATAAGACTCTTATCTGAAATCATGGCCATGTTATTGTTATGATGATTGAAATGTCTGCAGATTACATTTTTAAATAAATAAAAAACATTAAATGGGTGTGCCTTTATAGGAAAATAATAGGAAAATAATCAACAAGAGTGATGTGATACAGAATTTGGATTATTAATAACATAAACCTACAGATTTTGTTAAATGATGCATGGAACTGAATCAACTGGAAAAATCCAGATTGGCTGCTAGCTAACACACTGTAGCTAACTAAAGCGAAAACACCAGCTGGTATCATGATTAGCAGGTTAGTTTTCACATCGAAAAATTCCTTACAAACATGCTAAAAACTCAGAAGAATCAGCTAAAGGCCCAGCAGATTTATAGCAGAGCTTGAGGCAGAAACAGCACCTAAATGCAACAAAACCTAACACGTCCAACTGCAATGGGTGAGTGATTGTTTTCCCCCTGACTGGTGTTTGAGCATGACAGGAAGCTAATGTTCCTCACATAGAGTTGCATAGCTGGAAGCCAGCATCCAGACACTTTAGTTATTGTGACAGGATGATCACTTCTCAGATGAGACTGTAGAGTTAAACACAGCTCGGTGTCAGGCCAGTAGAAATACAAGGTGCTGCTAATTATTTGCTTCACTATTTACATCTCATCCAATGACAGACATTATTTTTTTCTCTCTCTGCCTTCTAGGATTTTCTTGCAAGCAAAGTTGGCACGCTCAATAATGGTGATACAAAAGAGAAGAGTGGGATTATTTGTTGTCTGTTTGTTCAGATGACTGAAGGGAAGACATTTAAAAAGGGAAGAAATAAAGAGTGCAACTTATAGAGGCCATACCACAAGATGAAAACCACTCATCTGCAGTAAGAATCAGAAAGCCAGATTGGAATTCGCAAGAAACACAGAGATGAACAACAAAAGTTCTGGAACCAAGATAAACCTCTACCAAAGTGATGGAAAGGCCAAAGTGTGGAGAAAGAAGGATCTGATCATGATCCAAAACATCTGTGAAACATGGTGGAGGTAGTGTCACGGCTTGGGCTTGCTTGGCTGCTTCTGGAACATTCTCACTAATCTTCACAGATGATGGAACTCATGATGGTAGCAGCAGAATAAATTCAGAAGTTTACAGGAACATTTTGTCTGCCAATTTACAGAGAAATGCATCCAAAAGAATTGAGAGGAACTGTATCATGCAACAAGATAATGATCCAAAATACAGTGCCAACTCAATAACGGACTTTATCAGTGGGAAACAGTGGAAGGATTTAGACTGGCCAAGTCAATCACCAGAACTTAACCCAATTGAGCAGCAGTTCACCTCCTGAAGAGGAGACTGAAGGGAGAAACCCCCCATTCAACAACCAAAAAAGCCTGTGGTAAAAGCCTGGAAAACCTTCACAAAAGACGAAACCAACAATCTGGTGATATCACTGAGTCACAGACGTGATGCAGTTATTGCAAACAAGAAATATGCAACCAAATATTAAGTGTTATTTACCTTAATTTGCTTCAAGACTGATTTGTTCCTATACTTTTGCTCACCTAAAATCAGGTGGTCTGATACAAAAGGTTCTGTTTTATGTTGTTTAACACATCTAGGTGTAAATACCAGGAAATAAAAGCTGAAATCCTGAACTCTCGTCTCATATCCATCTTTGGATCTCAAACCCAAATGTCTTTGGCGTACAGCACAAAAACAAACGAAAAAACAAACAAACTTGCTGTTCAAATACTTTTGGAGGAGACTGTATAATGGTTTATTATTAGTTACAGCTAGTCCTTTATGCTATTCAGTGGATATTTGATGTTTTTGAGAATACTTACAATGTTAGTTGCTAAAGCATTGTTATCTTCTTGGACAGACCATTTGAATAAAGATGAAGTTTTTTAAAAAAAAAAAAAAAAAAAAAGAAGAAGAAGAAGAGGAAGAATATACATTTTGTTCTCGTTGAATTTTTGTGAAGGAAGAAATTCTAGCATAACAACTAAAATAAATTCACCTTACCTGATTTATACAGTAAAGCCTTTACTTCTTGCTCAAGTACAAAGAGTCAGTTTCTAACACTGCACCATGACAAATTCTAGCCAAACAATCACACTAATGTTTTTTTTTTTTTACCGTCTCTCAAAAACACCTTAAAATCCCACAAATAAATATTTTCATAGCAACAACCTGGCGTTTTAGTGTGAGTTTACTGCTAGTCACAAACTTTGTTTTGCTATTAATTCGTGCTTTATATCACGTCTAAGTAAATGGTACAGAACTGCTTTGAACATACTTTCATTCATTACTATGTAAAATTTAATTTAATCCCAAACCGTGTTTATACAATTAACAATTTATTACACTCCAGAACACAAACATTCAAATGCTTTGTGATGTACACATCCGCTCAATATTCTGAGACATTAATAATATGTTTTTTTAGTTATCGGATAACACTCAGTAATGTTAACCAGGCCTTTATTCACATAACTAGTAAACTGGTCATTTTGACAGTAGTTAATCTAAGACCAATTTTGGAAACCTGAACAAAAAAAAGCTGAAACTTTCTAAATCCTGAGAGCTGTTATTAATGCATGATCTGCATGGTATTAAACAACAGGGAAACGTTATAACTGGCAAAGGCGCAGTCGTGTGTGCAGCCTTTTGCTACTTTAGCTCATTTTAGAAATTCAATCAGCGTAGGCACAAGCTGGCTAAGTCAGTGTGATGTCAGCCAGAATCACAAACGTCCATGTTTAAAGAATTTAAAATGAGTCAGTACACTGGCATTTCTGAGAAAAAAGCTAATTCATATTAGATTTATAATCAATGATAACTCTTTCCTTGGAACACACTGTATTTCTTGGATCTACTAATATGATATTTGTGCTACAGAATATGGCACCTACTCTACTAAAGAACATACAGAACAGTTCACTCGGCTCAGTCACACCCTCAGAAAGAAAAAAAATAGCCAAGTAAAACCGAGGAATTATTATTTCTTAAAAGATTATTATTATTATTATTATTATTATTATTATTATTATTAGTTTAACTATACTATTAAACAGTTATAAACAGTCACTCAATACTCACCAACTTCCCTTTTTTCTCTCATGAAGTTAATAATAGAAAAAATTACCAAGCAGCTTACTAAGAAACCACAAGACACAACGACCTGCGTCCTTGAGTTTTCATTATCTGAACATTTAAACCAACAGCTTTAACGGCTGCTCTGACACGGGAGACTCCTTCCAATCCAAATGGAGAACTCAGCAGTTGGTATAAATCGTTATAAGTTATAGAAGATATAGAAGATATACTCTAACAACATGGAATTTGGCATGTTGATCTCTTAGTGGTTTCAAGTTAATGGTTGAAGATGTATTGAGGTAGCACAGTCTAGCTCTTGCCGCAGTTCCCATAAAAGCCAAATACAGTGTTGTCTATCCACTTGCGAAACTTTGACACAGCAGTGTAAACTCCAGGATACCGAGGATCTGCACAACCGTTGCCCCAAGATACGATCCCGTAGACAAGACCTTCACACACCAGCGGCCCGCCAGAGTCACCCTGCAAAGTGGAAAGTGTTATAAACCCGGCGCAAACGAAGCAAGCGTCAGTATCCTAAACACTGAACTCACATGCTGAAACTGTTTATTTATATCCTATTAATTCAAATTCTATATACGTGTCTGTTAATCTTGATTAAGTGGTTCTCCGCTTGTTCACTCTGGTTACATCTGAGATCTGTAGTTACTTTCCTATCTAATAAGCGAGTTGCTATGACTACATAGATTGTAGCACAATTTGGCTCTGAGTAAAAATCCATAATGCGACAATTATTTTTGAAATAATGTCGCAAATCTTTAAAAAAATACAAGCTTACACTGCAAGCATCCGTTCCTCCATCAGCATAGCCAGCACAGATCATGTTTTCCGTGATGTTGCCATCGTAGGAGTCCGTGCTGTTGCAGTGGGTGCTGGAGACAATGGGCACTGTGGCGGTGTGAAGAGATGTAGGGATACCCCCTGTGGGGCTAGTGAATCCCCAGCCAGATACACGACACACGCGACCCTCTGCCATGTTGTCACCTTGACGGGGCAGCGGTGCAGGAGACACAAAGTTATTCACAACCACTGGAGTCTGCATCTGCGTGGGAGAAAGAAGCAGTATGCATGAAAAGTTGCAAAGGTTAAGGTGAGAGTTAAAGCGGTACCATTACTTATGACATCATTCATAATGCAGCCTTCAAATGGGGCCAAAATGAACAACAATTCCCCAACGCCTTTTTAATATCACAGTATGTTGTGTGATATTTTTTTTAAATCACCATATAAAAGAGCAGCCAGTCTAAGAATATTTAAATGCCAAATACCATTGGGTGAAACAACACTGTTTTCAGTCACTGGAGCAGTCTTTTTCTCTGGGGTCAAGTTTAATTCACAGTTATTAAGTTACATAAGTGACATTTAAACCATGAACACTGAAAATGTGAAGTGATGGAGGTTTTAGCAACAGCAACAGCTAAAACTTTGTCTTCGAATGCTGTGAAAAGCTCTTTGAACAGCACATAAAGGCACTCTCGACAGAGTTATGTTGATGTTTGTAGTAATTGAATCTAGACTGTCTTGAATTCAGGCCACAGTACAAAAGAACAGCAATGTATTACAACCCTTCAGTCTACTGCAGAGGACACCAAGTCTCTGTGAACCAGGAAGTCAGATGGTGGACCTCCCAGAATCTAACACCTCAGTATTTTTCCAGTTCATTACAGCAGTAAAGAAAACCCAAAAGCCAAGAAAAGCCAGCTAAGAGTTTCTTTACAGTGCTGGATCAATGGCATTTGGCTACTGATCAGAAGCTTGTGCTTACAATCAACTGTATGTCACTTTGGATAAAAGCATCAGTCGAATGTTTACACTCCTCACTGAGGTCTTTGGGAATCGGTTATTACCGTTGCAGACCCTTTGATAGAGGCGGTTTTCACACGTTGGGCACGTTTGCTGCGGTCCGAATCCAAGTGGGATTGTTCCTGGCACCTATTGGTCTGGTTTCGAGTCATTTGATTCTATCAAGCCCCAGTGCTTTTGCGTTCATCTTACGTCATCACACAAGCGCATGGAGAACTCAATGTACTCAGTGTCCTGAGCAGTTTCAGGTTTCACTTACTGTAACACAATAATATTGAGTCTCATATCAGGTCATTTACAGAATGCTTCACTTTCTGAGTTCTACAACTATACTGAAACCCTGGCTCATGATCACTTCTTTTGGAAAACCCTAAACTTCAATATATTCAAAATTCAGATAAATATCCCAACAGTTACACTGGCTATGCATTTCAGATTGAATAAAGTATGAGCTTCCCACATATAAAGCAGTATACAGCTTTACCTCACTGGTATTAGTAGTATTTGTAATAGTAACAATTATTTCATTTTTATTTATTTCTTTTTAGGTATTCATTATGTAAAGCATAAAACACATCATGATGTTCTGTTATCATGATAAGATAATAAGTCTTTATTGATCACATGTACATTACAGCACAGTGAAATTCTTTTCTTCGTATACCCCAGCATGTTAGGAAGTTGGGGTCAGAGTGCAGGGTCAGACATGATACAGCGCCCCTGGAGCAGAGAGGTTTAAGGGCCTTGCTCCCTGACCTTCTGATCAGTAACCCAGAGCCTTAACCGCCAAGCCTCCACTGCCCCCTAACGATCCACAGGGTGATGAGATATATCCCGATTCAAAATGTACTGTTACCGTCCCGAATGTTATTTTCCTCTTATACCACAGCAATGTGCCAACGCTAACATCTAATCATTTTTATCCATTTATAGTTACATTTAATGTTCTGGAAACTCTGCAGAGTTGATCCCTTACATTTAAGTTGAAGTTACCAACACAACAAAAACACTGCTTGTTACAGAGAATCCGCAAAATGCAACATTCTCTGTTCTTTCCCGTGGCGTAACAGTTGTATGGTTTATCTCTGACAGTTACAAAGCACTAACACTGGAGACTCCTTTCAAAAAAGTCTCCTCGCAGAGAGCTCCAACATATCAACTACTACGCACATTTTTAAGTCTGTTTATATGGAGTATCCACCATACTGTACAGGTCCGCGTGTAAGCTGTTACTAGCAACAATAATGTGTTAGGACAAGCATTTCTGTGATTTGAATGACAGTCAGAACTGATGTGTTGAAAATGAATCAGCGCTTTCTGAAACCTAGTGAAGGCTGTGAATCTATTCAAATGAACAGCAAATCATGACTTTAACCAATTAAGTCCCAAGGAACAGGCCAATGTGTGTTTTCATCTGGCCTGAAGATGACATGTGTAGTCTCTTACCTTAATGAGCATGATGTCTGCATTGTTCGTGGTTTTGTTGTACTGTGGGTGAGGTACTAGGAGCTGTGGCGAGCGGTACTGTTCTGTCCCTTCATACACACTTACAGAATAATCTCCAGTGACGATCCTCATATTCCCAGCACTAGTATTCACAACACATAAAATTCATCACGTTCCTCCAGAGAAGGACAGAGTGGAAATGTGACATAATACTGAAATATGGAATTTGATTAGATTTCCTACAGCTACAAACATAAGGTTTAACTATTCCGTATGATTAGTTCATATTTTATGCAGTGTTCTGAATACAAACCTGAATATTGCATAGTAAATCAGGCACGCAAAGGTTGGACATAAAAGTACAGTGCCTTTTCTCTGCTGCACTTTTTCTCTTTGAGATTGAATGCATTTATTACATTTTATTACTCTTATTATTACAGGACATATATCCAGAGGTCACAGTCAACAAACACAAGCACTATCTTCCAATATCATAATTACAGCATGCTGTTTCATTACGGTTTATTACTATATGTTTGATTAAAAAATTTTTTGAAAGATTTATTTTGAAACTTTATATGATTTTTATTGCTACCCTCAAACATTTAACGTTTTTTGTGCTAGAACATTTTTTACCTCTTCTATGCTTTTTATTTGTCTATAAGGTTCCTGGGCAAACCCGAATGTTGCATAGTAAATCAAATGTACATTGCTTTTTAAAAAATATTTATCTTTAATGCATTTAGTGCACTTTATTTCCAAAGTCACAAATCCTGTGCCCTAAAATTTAAATCCATATATCCTTCGTACTCTCAGAGTTGGATGTTTACTATGATTCCCACCGGATTATTTTGGATTTTTGTGGAACTAAGCGCAACAGCACAGTCATCGTTCCTAAGAAAAATAGACAGAATGGTAGAAAGAAGCGAGGCTGAGTCTGACTTCTTTCTATCCCAGACTGGAGATTCATGCAGACTCATCTGACATTAAATGAAGTCACACGCCCCTAGATTTCATTATCATTTGAGCCGATACTTTACTGAGCCATCTTTCCTGTCCCTGCATGTGTATTGATCCCTGCATCAAACTATGACTATGGTTGCCCACAATACTTGGATTATTTACTCTAGCAACTTTTTCCCCATAGAAATGCAGGAGAAAATGCAGCTGTGTATCTACCTTTAAGAAAATGCAGCTGTAAATCTGCCTTTAAGTGTACCTTTGTTGTACGTGTAATGATCTGAACCACATAATTCGTATTATGTCAGACCTTGTGCTATGATGCATTGCTCAGAGTTTAATATCACTGGGATGGATCGTTTACATCCATAAAAGTGCTACAGGAGATATTAGTCAGAGACTATAGCGGTGGTAAGAATTACAGTGCCACATTATACTGAATAAACATACCTGAATGAGACCTGTTTAGGAAGCTTACCCTACATTGCAGTGTGCTGCTGTCAGCACCCAGTACTTGTTAATCAAAGTGCCGCCGCAGAAGTGCTGCCCAACGATGGTCTGGATGGACACTATGTACTTGATGGAGTAGGGCGCAGGGGCATAGCCGCCTATTATCCGGCCCTGCATGGTCTCCTGACCTGAGAAATACACAGTAGGGTTAAACAACACAGTGCATTATACTGTACTATACTGTACCACAACTCATACATATAATATAGTACCGACAAACATTACTTCAGACTTTTGCTCTGTTGGAGAGCTTAAGAGTGTAAATGAAATAAATCTGAATAAATTCTCTGTTAGTTATGTTTCTTTGATTATAAGTGTCAAGTCAGACACAAAATGTCGCTCCTGAGACCCTCCAATTTAGATATTTATTGAAATTTTCATGATATATGATGTGAAGGAGAAGGTAATGAAATGCTTGTTTTAAATGTCCACATGTATTGTAATGTAATTTATCTTCTTCGATACTTCTATCATCACATCACCCAACCGTAGTGTTAACTCATCTATGGCTATCTCCATCTCAGCCTAAGTGAGCATAAAAGGGAGGTGAGGTGTAACCTAACCCACAGTTTCAGGTTCTGAGTGCTAATTTGGTCACACTTTGGTAACTCAATCCTCTACTATACTTCATGCCAAACAATGCACTGATGCTCACATCTACTACTATGAAGTGATTCTCTCCCCTCTTTACAAACTCTGATGCCTTGATGAATACCATATAACATCCCATAAAGTGCCACCATACACCTGTAGCTGCCCTGCCTTTGAAAGTATTGACCTTGTAACAGTGATTGGATTGAAACTCTGTACGCAAGAGAGCACCCAAAGGCCTGCAATCTCACGAGAGTGAAATCTCAGAGAATCTTATCTTATGTTTTTTTTTTTCTTCAAAGAACATTTCGGAAAGAAAGATGATCGTGTATGCGTTTGAATCCGTTGTGAACCAAACGATAACACAATTGAATCATGAGAAATTTATTGTGCCTTCATTTTTTACATTTTTTTTTTGCATTATTAACATCAAGAGAGAGAAAACAAGATGAACTGGTGAGTGATAACAGGAACAAACTTGTCTTGCTGACATTCCATGATATTAAATCTAACTCTAAATAAATAAAGAGCATGACATGTCTTTCATTAATATATATATATATATTTATGGTAAATCACTGATGCTCAGTAGAAAGAGTACAAGATGACCTGTGCTTTGTTTTGTTTTGTTTTGTTTCATATCCTAACGCTATGGAACTGTTTACTGAAAATGTGCTTATCTTTATTCTTATCCCCACCATCAGCTGAACCTCAACTTTAGTTTTAGCTCATAAATAATGGCACCACATATAGAGTAGGTCGTTTATATAATACATCTTAGTCCCAAGCAAGTCTACCTGTGCAACCTAAAAATAGCTTTAAAGCCAGAGAGTTGGAACAGAGCAGAAATATCCCCAAACATGCTCAGAATTTCGGAACGGTTCTTCATTCCTAGATCTGCTTTTGGCATCAGTGCATATAAGAGGTTCAGTTAACAGCTCTTTACCCTACTCGTAAAGAAATCTCTCACACTCATACTCATCATCATCAGGCATCTGGCTGTGTAAAGCGATGACATTTCCATATTATAATGTGTGAAAGCATTGTCTCGGGATCCACATTCCTGTAAAATTCATGCCTGCTTAATGGTTACCAGCTGATTTCATCTCCATAAATTATACAGTATTATACCTAGTATTTGCTTTGGGCAAATGGATTTAGCTTAGAAGCTATGTGCAATTTAATGGTACATTAACATAAGAATACAGTAAAAGCCAGAAATGAGACACAATATGTACCAAATATTATAATATTGCTGTCAATATATTTAAAGGCTCATGTTCACGTGACTTGATGAAGATAGGCTTTCATTTTCTGGCATAAATGATGACAGCTTACTTTATACTTCTGTCTAAAAATCAATGATTAATAAAAGCAGACCTGAGAATATTCACCGCAATAAAACATTTAGTGACATGTTTAGTGATTTTGAGAGACATATTGAGACCCTAAAAGACTGCAGAAGAGAAAAAGCTGTTTGAAAAAAGTAAAAATTCTGTAAAAATCAACCATCGTTATATTATACAACACTCAAGAAGATAAATCTTATTGCAGTAGTGCTTGGACCCCGGGTTTAGGAACTGGAAAACCTTTACATTTATCAGCTTTTCCTCTTTCATTTTAGAAGTAAACAGGTCCAGGTTCATTTTTAAATAAATAAATAAAGCCCCAATCATGCTACAATACAATTACACATCAAAAGTGTCTTCAAGAAGCCTAACTCAAATGTTCAGTTTTTTACTTACAGGTGACAGCGAGAACTTCCAGCAGGATGCAGAGCAAAAAGATAAGCAGATTCATGTTGGAAGAGGAGAGAAAAAGAGAGAGAGAGAGAGAGAGAGAGAGAGAGAGAGAGAGAGAGAGAGAGAGAGAGAGGGAGGGAGGGGGGGAGGGAGGGAGAGAGAGGAGCCACAGGTGAACTGAGAAGGACCTTTCCACCCCATAATCTGATTGCTCTGCAAAGTAAGGATCTTTTCAGCACTCTCGGGTTTCTCGGTTCCGATTTCTGTTCCCATGGACACCACGAATAGCAATGGCACGAAATGATATATAATTGAAGCGTAGCTTTCTAAACCCCACCTGTGACCTTTTGATTCAGGCTTTCAGTTCCAATCTGCCTGGCATGAAGCCTAATTGCATTGCACTGAAATTTTGCAGCCACTGTGATTCAGTTGGAATAATGTGGACAGAATGAAACGGTATGCATGGTTAAGGAAAGGTTGATGATTAGTAGTGGTTAGTGATCATTGTATTTCTTATGATGTCATTCGTTATACTTCCTGAATCGCTCAAACATGTGATGTTTATTTTCTACATTTCAGCAGAAATCTTACCCATCATCCAAAGCTGTACCTGATCTCATGAGAAATTGGTACAAAATCAAAAGAGCACAGACGTTGTACTGTAGTTAAATTTCATACAAATTAAGTCATTAAATAAATAAATAAAGACACAAATGTTCATCACAGTCCAAAATGTTTTTTTTTTTTTTATGAATTTGCAAGTCTGAGACCATGATGGAAAAACTAGTTTGAAGGCAAGTTTCAAGAGAAGTCTTGGAGTAAACTTGGAGCCACTCTCTGTGAGTGTTCATCCTAGACACTCTCGTCTATCCCCCTTGCTTCTCTGGACACCTCCCCCAAACAGGGTGTAGCTAGTATCCACCTTTGGAGCCTGACACAGCAGGCTTCATTAATTTTTTTGGTCATTACAGCTACAATATTTCGTTCTCTCCCCCATCTCTATTCCATGATTCATTCCCCTGGGTGCTGACCACAGGCAATTTTTACAGCTAACCCTCCTGAGCTCCTACTTAGCATACACAGATGAAAGGGCCACGATCCATATAACGCATCTTTATCGACCTACTTTCAACAATTTAGCTTGGAGTAATATTAAATATCTGCTGCAATGCTGCAACATCATGTAAGTGTCTTTTGAAGCTATGCAATTGCTACCCGCTACACACTCCCTCTGCTTTGTGCTGTAAGCAGTCATTTGGGTTATGTATGTGATCATGAGTCATGATAATATTGTGAAGGTTGGAAAATAAATAGCATGCAAATTGTTAATAATGTGTTTGTTCAGCTGGGTTACTCAGATCAACTGTCATTTTGACTGTATTTTTTTTTTTTTTTTTTTTTACATTTTAACTCATATAAATGCTTGATCAGGTATGCTAAACTTAAACAACCTTAAAATCTTAAAATGAATTCCATACATCTGTCACGATCTCGCCGGCAGATGGCGCTGTGGCGACAACGTGCACGAGCAGCTGGAGAGCGCGTGCACGTGCTTGAAATGCGCATGGACGCTAAGACTGTTAAGTGTTGCCAGCTGTCAGCAATCAAGATAATGGTGACTGGTTATTTAAACCCCTCGCCGTTGCTGCGCACATCGCGCGGTATTAGAGAAGAGACTAACAGAGGAAAGACAGAATGAATAATGGTGCCAGGTGGTAATTTTACCATGCTCTGTCTATTTTCCTGTTCCTTAGTTCATGCCCTAGTTAAAAGGAGTGTTTCCTGCCATAGTTGGTGGAGTGTTTCATGTCAAAGTCTTGTTCTAAGTTTTGTGCTTCATTTTGCACAGACATTTTTTGCAGTCTGTGCAGTTCCCACAAAGGTTCGCTGCCGAACTCCCACCGGCGACAGTGGGATTGGGGAGCTACCCGCTGGAATTCCTCTGCAGCTGCCAGGTTTACTTCTACAGCCTGGTGTATCCCAAGCCTACTAAGAGCCAGTGGATTGGGTTCTTGGTGTCCCGGTTTTGTGGCCTGGCCAGGGACTGGGCGGAGGAAATTGGTGAGTGCTGGGTCCCCCGCTCTCCAGGATGTCGCCCAGTTCGCAGAACTGTTTGTCGAGGAGTTCTACCGGCCAGGACATCTTTGTGGTCCAGATCTGCTAGGGTGGTGGGTCAATGGAAAGCCCCAGCCTGACCCGCCCTTCCACCTTTTCTACCAGTAGGTGGACACGCTCGAATCTGCAGCTCTGGAGCCCCGGCCCGAGGTCAACCTGGCGACCTCAGAGCTCTGGCCGGAGACTTGAGGGGAGGTCTCAGCTCTGGAGCCCCGGCCCGAGGTCAACCAGGCGACCTCTGGGCCTCAGCCCGAGGTCAACCTGGCGACCTCAGAGCTCTGGCCAGAGACCTGTGGGGAGGTCTCAGCTTCGGAGCTCCCGCCTGAGGTCAACATGGTGACATCAGAGCCCCAGCTTGAGACTTGCGGGGAGGTCTCTGCCACCCAGGAAGCTGCCCTGCTGTCCTGCCCCGCGGTGGAAGTCGCCCCCGAGCTCCTGCCCCGCGGTGGAAGTCGCCCCCGAGCTCCTGCCCCGCGGTGGAAGTCGCCCCCGAGCTCCTGCCCCGCGGTG
>JANDJT010000050.1:5337907-5352726 GCA_024331685.1 Stegophilus panzeri
GTTTCACATCACCTTCTTATTTCAACTTGTCACATCGCTATTAGTCCTAAATTACCCCTGTCCCAACTTTTTTGGAAAGTGTTGCATGCATCACTTCCAAAATAAATGTTTATCACACTTTGGGCCTGCAATACATTTGCTAATGACCACGTGTGCATAAACTCAACCACATTTGTCCTGCTATGAGAGAGGAAATTTTCTTCATTTTGACACTAGTGTGTGAGGATTTTAGGAAATGGTATGACGGTAACCGGATAGTTAACTTTGGTTATAGCTGTTAGTCTTATTATTCCAACACAATGCTAAAAAAAATCAAATAAGAACGCCACTCAACGCTAAATACTGTATATCTGACATTAGTGGAAATTTGCGTAATTGTTATTTTTCATTAATTGTTACTTTAATGAGTTAGATATGTTTTGTTTTGCTTGTTCCTCATACAGGATGTAATGTAGAAAACGCTTGCCTCACTCTTGGTATCTGCGCTGAGAGAGTTGCCATCTCCAAAGCTGTGTCAGCAGGACATCGAGAGTTCAAGGCCATTGCTATAGCCAGGTTCTAATTAATAATATTGACTTTTTTAGTTATTTGTAAATGATATTTTTCATATGTTGTGGATTATTTTATTCATATTAATGTTATTTTTTTTCATAGTGACATGGAGGATAATTTTATCTCACCATGTGGTGGCTGCAGACAGTTTATGAGGGAGGTTAGTTGTTTTTTTTGTTTTTTTTTCTTTTTTATCATGCAGTAGACTGACCATATTGCTTCCTGAATAAAGCAACCCTACATACTGACTTGATTTGTTTTTCACATTCTATCACTGTGTGTCAAAGCTTTTGTTTCTTTTGCAGTTTGGTCTGCAATGGGAAGTTTATTTGTCAAAACCAGATGGCTCTTTCATAAAGATGACTGTGAAGGACCTCCTTCCTGAGTCATTTGGTCCTGAAGACTTGCTGAAGAATAGCCATTAGATTATCTGACTGAACAAATATGCTGGCATTTGAAAATGTTGAAAATGTTGACTGTATGTATGCTTATATACTATTATATTTATAAGATTAATGCTCGCTGAAATGTACAGACCTTGATGTGACCGTTCAGTGGTACTAAAATAAAGGAAAGATTATTTAAGAGAGTGTTAAGAAGTTTTATTCATTGCTGAATGCTGAATATATCAACTTTTATACCACATATTTTTATAGTATACTGCTGAATTCTTTGTCTTGATTGGTCAGAAGGTGTTGTTTAATTATCTACAACAGAACAATAGTTCCAGCTGGAATTCAAATATCACATGTTTACATTAGTATGCTCATCCTAATATGTTATCATTTCTGTAGTATCAACCCACTTAAAAAAAAAAAAAGGAAACTATATAATTGTTGATATGTAAGGATGATATATATATATATATATATATATATATATATATAGTATGCATGTATGTATGCTAGAATCTCGTTAGACACAACTGTATTTTCTTATTAGAATTTCGTTATCTACTTAGAATGACACCCATCAAGGGGCGGGATATAGTAGGTAGCAAGTGAACAGTCAGTTCTTTAAGTTGATGTGTTGGAAGCAAGTGTGAGGCAAGTGTGAGGATCTGAGCGACTTTGACAAGGAGCAAATTGTGATGGCTTGACGACCGGGTCAGAGCATCTCCAAAACGGCAGGTCTTGTGGGGTGTTCCCGGTGTGCAGTGGTTAGTACCTACCAAAAGTGGTCCAAGGAAGGACAACTGGTGAATCGATGACAGGGACATGGGCACCCAAGGCTCATTGGGGAGCAAAGGCTAGAGCGACTGGTCCAATCCCACAGAAGAGCTACTGCTGAAGTTAATGCTGGCCATGATAGAAAGGTGTCAGAACATGAGCATCGGAACTGGAAGAAGGTGGGCTGGTCTCATGAATCACGTTTTCTTTTACATCATGTGGACGGTCGGGTGTGTGTGCGTCGTTTACCTACCTGAGGAAGAGATGGCACCAGGATGCACTATGGGAAGAAGGCAAGTAGGCAGAGGCAGTGTGATGCTCTGGGCGATGTTCTGCTGGGAAACCTTGGGTCCTTTGGGCATTCATGTGGATGTTACTTTGACACGTACCACCTACCTAAAAGTATACCCCATTCATGTACGGTATTCCCTAATGGCTGTGCCCGCTTTCACCAGGATAATGCGCCCTGAAAAAATTGTTCAGGAACGGTTTGAGGAACATGACAAAGAGTTCAGGGTGTTGCTTCCAAATTTGATCCGATAGAGAATATGTGGGACGTGCTGAACAAACAAGTCCGATCCATAGAGGCCCCACCTCACAATTTACAGGATTTAAATTATCTGCTGCTAACATCTTAGTGCCAGAT
Organism: Stegophilus panzeri; assembly: GCA_024331685.1. Lineage (NCBI taxonomy): Eukaryota > Metazoa > Chordata > Actinopteri > Siluriformes > Trichomycteridae > Stegophilus > Stegophilus panzeri. Next base: position 5,340,275 of record JANDJT010000050.1, read on the forward strand.
ACCACAGCACACCTTCTTGTGGAGTCACCTGTCTGTGTAACACACTTATTCTGACAAAACCTAAAGCGACACTGCGGCAGGTGTCACGTGATTGAACATGCGCCCTTTCAGCCAATAGGAATCAGGTAAACATTGTCCTTGATATGTCGGAACTGTCAGGGAGATCGGAGAGTTTGGTTAAATAATTTTCGATACATTTAGGTCGATCATGTCGGTTAAACATGTTCTCAATCGTGGGCTGGAGTTGGGCAGGTCACTTCTCCAGCTCGGAATCTTAAAACCTGCGGGCCGAATTGCAGCGAAGTTCCGAGGTGAGCGCGTGCGGGTGAGTCAACCAGGCCGCACCGTTCAGCCGCGGACTTTCCTGCCTGCCCGCTACCGGTATTACCGCACGTCCCTCAGCGGCCTCGCCGCGCAGCTCCAGTCCTCGGGCTTCAGGAGGCTGATCGGAGGCGGCTCTCCGAGAAACAGAGCCGTTTTTCTGGCTTTCGGTGTCGGTTTGGGGTTGATCGATCAACAGTTGGACGAAGACCGAAGGAGCGCAGCGACATGCCAGGAAATCCAGGTAACATTGTTATATATCCAGGTAATATTGTTATATAACATCCAACAATCATCTTGTTCATCACCGGCTAAAACCATTAAAGGTGCAGTTCTAATATTCTAATATCTAATAAGTGTTTTATACGTTAAAGGATCGTTTACAAAGATTTTGAGTAGCCAAACAATACACCACTAGTTTATTCGTTTCAGGCTTCTGATTGATTAAATATTTCCGGGCCGGAAAAATATACCCCCACCCCCACCCGCCCAAATTCGATTGAAATAGATCAAATTAAGCAATAAATGGCAGTTAAAGAGACAACTCACTAATTCTAGGACAAAACAAGATAAAACGGACACTTGGATGATGTAAAGACGTTTCTAAAATGCTAGAGGTTAAAATATTAAAGGACTATAGCACTCTAGAGGTGCTTCTTAGTCTACAGAAAATGACTACAAGAGTAATCGTCTCAGTTTGCGATCCTTAAATTCCTCCATTAATGAACTGATTTATTGTTGTTACCTCCACTGATCTAAAGGCGTTATTCATGAAGAAGAGGTTTCAGAGTCCTGTAAAACCATTCTCGTCTGGATATAAACTGGAGGACTATGTGATCGGGAAGCAGATAGGAAAAGGCTGCAACGCTGCTGTCTATGAGGCCGCGGCTCCGTTTGCACCCCTTGTGACAAACAGCAAGTGCTCCCTGGTGGAGCTGAAACAAAACGAAGACGAAAGTGACGTCAGAGCACCTGTGAAGTTCCCCAGTTCACACAGCTACCCCCTGGCTGTGAAAATGATGTGGAATATTGGGGTATGTTCCATCAGCACTATGAAGTATTCACTGTAGTGCAACAGTAAATGAGCTGCTTTAAAAAAAATAAATAAATAAATAAATAAAAATAAAAAAATTATTTGACTGCATTGCAGGCAGGTTCTTCTAGCGAGGCGATCCTTAATGCCATGTCCCAAGAGCTGGTCCCTGCGAGTCCTCAGGCTTTGAGGAAAGAAAAAGAAGAGCTTGTCCTGAGTGGGTGAGTCTGTTTAGGCAAGATGGTGTCCCAGAAAACTGGTTTAAAGGGGCAGTTTGTTATTTTAAGAGCTGCCATTTATGATGGAAAATACACTTGCATTGAAAACAGTTCCATTTTCGCTGAAAGTACAAAATGCACCTTTAACAGGAAGGTTTTTTTGGGTTTGTTTTTTTGTCAAGTAAGTTTAACTTAATGCACTCTGTTTGCAGTCATTTTGGGAAAACGCCCAAGAGAGTGACGGCCCACCCCAACGTGATCCGAGTGTACCGGGCCTTCACGGCCGAGGTGCCGCTTCTGCCTGATGCTTTGGACGAGTACCCCGCTGCCCTGCCTGCCAGACTCAACCCCGCCGGCCTGGGCAACAACCACACGCTCTTCCTGGTCATGAAGAAGTAAGAGACCAAAATGGCCACTCCTGGAACATAGATCGAACGTTCTTTCCGAATCCTCGTTTTCCATACAGACATGAAACTATGTTCTGGCAGATTATAAAAACAAATCATGTTTACGGTCATGACATCCATAGTCATGTATACATTCGGTTAAATAGTGTGTAAAGCATAACTACAACAGTGCTTCAGTTTTACATTACCTTATTTGGCTTAATGTTAACGTAAAGCATCATATAATGAATATCGTATAAAATGAATGCATTCTCTGTCACCCGTTATATATTCAGCTCTAACATTGTTGTGCTGCAGTTACCCATGTACCCTGCAGCAGTACCTCCAGGTGTGTGTGCCAAGCTCCATACACGGTTCCATGATGCTTCTGCAGTTGCTGGAGGGTGTGGATCACCTGTGCAGGCAGGGCATCGCCCACAGAGACCTCAAATCCGATAACATCCTCCTGGAGTTTGATTCCGGTTAGTACTTTATACTAGAGCTCGACCGATAGTGGGTTTTACTGATTAAAAAAAACCCCAACTGATTCTGAATGAAAACATAACACGCAAAGTAAAATATTGCTGAATTTTGTTACAAAAATAAACAGTACTGACTGTACCATGAAAATGTTCTGTATTTAAAAAAAAAAAAATGAAATAAATATACAAATATTAATATATATGAACTATTCATAACTATTAAAGTAAATAAAGGATATACATCCGAACTGAACCAAAAAATAACACTCCAAATAACAAATAAAAACAGAGACTTCCAAAATGAATTTAAAAAAAAAACACTTCAAATAACACAACAAAATTTGTCAGCGATAGTTTTTATTTCCCCTCTAGAGGCCGCTCTCGTACCGATTAATCCACAAAACCGATCCATCTTTCGACCTCTACTCTATACACTTCTCCTAACAAAACATTGAGTGTAAATATAAGAACTTTGATGTGATGTGTTTTATTCTGACTGTAATATTGTTGTCCTGAAGCGGGCTGCCCCAGGTTGGTCATCACTGACTTCGGCTGCTGCCTGGCAGATGAAGGTTTAGGACTGAAACTGCCCTTCAACAGCCGCTATGTGTACAGAGGAGGGAACTCCTGCCTCATGGCACCTGAGGTACAGGGCTAATGTCAGTCCCATTTCCCTTCGTAGACATTGGATCACTTGAACAAATCTCATCTTGGCTCGAACGTATTAGGAGAACGGAGAATTTCACTGATGTAATTCCATCATCGAACATGCTTATGATGTGTAATTATTTACGCATGCTGATAACTTACAGCATACAGGAGCAATGGTGTTTTTCATTAAATACATCAAATGTTTAAATCATATGATTTTAAAGAGAGTTTGAACTATTGTAAATCCTCGTTTATATCTATCAGCCTTTCTTAAAAGGTAACTCTCGAGGTATTCAGCAAGGCTGGTGGTTTGCAGCTGCAATTCACTCCGTAGGCCGGAGGAAAAAATTCAAACCGCTGCTTTAAATCCAATACGAAACGTGTCTAATTTGACATAAATTTATGCAGGTGGCTACAGCCGAGCCTGGCCCCGGCGTGGAGATTGATTACAGTAAGGCAGACGCGTGGGCAGTCGGAGCCATCGGCTATGAGATCTTCGGTCAGCCGAACCCGTTTTACAGCGCCAGAGGCTTGGAAAGCCGCAGCTATCACGAGAAACACCTGCCCCTTCTGGGTGTGAACGTGCCCTCGCATGTGCATCTGGTGCTGAGGCTGCTTCTGCGCAGGAACCCTAACAAGGTACGCGTTCATCCTTTGACCTGCATACTGTCTTTGATATTAGTGAGAACGCTATTTTATTTACGCTTCTGACTTTTAGCGCCCGACTGCGCGTGTGGCTGCCAACATCCTGCACCTCAGCCTGTGGGGCAAACGTGCACTAGCCAGCCTGAACCCTGCCAGCATGGGGAAGATGGCCGACTGGCTGCTGTGTCACTCAGCTGTGGTTCTCCTTAAAGGTTATAGGGTCAGTGCCTCAGTGGAGGCTGAGCTCCAGAGAGAATTCCTCGCCAGCCTGGATCTGGAGGAGCTCCGCATGGCAGTGGGATACCTCACGTACGGATGACCGCATTAGCGTCCGAGCTACGTTGAGAAAAGCACAGAGACTGTAATTTCCTGAGAGGTAACACTGTGGATGCAATGCAATCTGAGTTTGTTCTTCTGATTGTGATTGTTAAAGAAACGGCACGTGCACTTTTCGCTGCTCTTCATGGGTTTCCCGTTTGACGTAGTCTCTACATAGGATGTAAACGAACTAGTGTGGAAATACGCATGGAGTGTCAACAACTTATTAGTCATTTTTAGGTAATTGCAAGAACACATAAAGGTACGTTTCTGTTAAAAGGACAGTTTATTCTTGTTCATTACATCACATGAAATAAACACACTCCTTTTAAACTCCTTTCGTGTCAGCTCATCATTAATCTCGCCTCAAACGTTAAAATAATACAAATATTTACGAAGAAATAATTCCATGCTTAAATATTTTAGAAAGAACATCATTCATATTTATATTATTAGTATGCACGTTCTAATTAGGCATTCACGCCCAAAGGGCTGGTATTGTTTCTGTTTGGCAGACCAAACATTATTAGTAATTTGCACTGGAGGATGAAGATGAAGAGAGCACTGTTATGGAACATTCTCTCCAACCAAAGTTTAAAAAAAACAAAACAAAACAAAAAAACTTCCAGAGACGAGGAGTTATGGATGTCAAAAGAAATTAAACGTTATTCAAGACAAATAAAGTGAGACCTCTGCAGACAAGTCTAAATTATGCAATCACAAACAGGCATTTTATACCTTTCTGAGCCAACGAGCTCATCTTCGGTGTGGTTTTACCTTTTTTCTTTAAAAAAAACCCCAAAACAATTCAGCTGCTTTGACACAATTTATTACTTCTGCTCATAGCTGTTTTATAATTGTGGTGTAGGATCAGTTAGCTGTTTTTTTTTTTTTTTCTTTTTAAAGTTCTCTCTGTCAGAGTTTTCCTTTTTCTTCCTCTGACCAAAACTCCCTTCCTCGATATCTGTCCTCCTTTCCTGCGGTCCTAACTCCACACTTGGTATCGGGCCTCAAGGCTGTTTACTTATTCTCCTTTCCTTTGAATCGTCTGACCACCTCTTGAGTAATGGTATCCAAAAAGGTGTGGTATACCCTTGTTTGGTAGAACTCCAACAAATTCTCAGGGTGATGGTCTTCTGTTGACTTGGAACTGTACTTAGACCTTGCAGGTATTTTTCTGGGTCTTGTCTCACCAGGTATTTTGTCAGGAACCTCAATTCCAGCAGCCTCAGCCTGCTCCTTTGCTTTGCTTTTTCCAAACACAACCTGAGTTCCTGAAGCCTTTTTAAGACTCCTTCCACCACTGTGTACTGTATGACACTGCCAGATCCACATCTTTACATAAGCTGAAGAGCATCTGATGCAACAGCAGTCTCCTGAAACACTGGTGTGGCCACCTCCAAGCAAAGCGTAAAAGCATCGCTTGCAGCTGGATCAGGTGGATTGCTGTCTGACATTTTTTTTTTCAACAGCTGCATAGTTGCATAACACAAAGACTTTCTTCGGTACCTTTAAGGCATTTTCTCGACAGGCCCAGCGTGTGCCAGTCAGCCGTTTTTAGTCGCATAACCTGCTTTCTGGAACACCCCCCCCCAGGATAGCAGACTCTCTGCTTTGTAGTTTCTCGGTTACATAACAAGCTGTAAGGGTTTACTTCCTTGTTAACTTGAAGAGAGGAAACACAGATGATGGTGATGGAACGACTGTTTAAAGCTTCTAGAACATACCGCGAACACTGATAACACAAACTTATTTGTTTCGTGGACGTTCCACTACTAGATAAAAGTATGATGCTCTTTAATAAACAAAACATTGTTCTTGTTATCTAAATTGCTGTTGTGCAAGAGGAATAAAACACCTCAGGCGGGACATGCTGTTCCTGATGAAATAAACCCCCCAAAACAAAACAATAGAAACCATCACAGAGACTCTAATGGTTTTCACTACAAATACCATTACAAACCATCAGCTGTTAACCATTAAAACCATAGTAGTACGTATTACGGATGTAGGTCGTTAATGGTATCCACTAGACATAACGTCACCAATAAAACGCAACAAATTACCCTTAGAGTCCCACAGGAAGCATTACAGTGTCCATTAAAACCATTGCAAAGTTGATGAGGGTTTCTGTTGGGGTTTTTTAAGCAGGGGTTATAGGAAAATAAACATCCTATGGGTGGAAATAGGAAGATAGGAAGTCGGGCCACATGACAGCACGCCGTCGTTGATTATTTTCCTCTGCAGCCCATGCAAAAGCATTAGGCAGGTAATGACTATAGAGTTGGAGCGTTTTCAGGATGAATGAAATAGATTTCCCATGAACACCAGCGGGGGAGGGGAAGGCGCCTGTCGCTCGCGCTGGGATCTTGTTACAGGAGTGCAAAAGTTCAGCTCGGTTTTGCAGCAGAAGTTTTTACAGCACTACAGGCAGGACAGGAACACCGGAGCGTTTAAAAAGGAAAGAAAAATCTCTCGCGCATGCAAAGAGCAGTCTGATTAACATGCTTCACTTCATGAAGATCCGCCAGCTGAGAGCGTGCGTGGCGTTCCTGCGGGGTCAGATGGTCGGGGTGAGTGGGAATGGGAATGGGAATATGACCACCCCGAGCAGACTGATGTCCAGCAAAACATACAATGTTCCTCCGAGCAGCGAGTTTGTCGCGCGCGTGTCCGGAATCACCACCATGGCCAAGTTACCTTATCAGGACACAGCCGAGGGTCTGGACGCAGCCTTCATCGGAGTACCCATCGACACCGGGACCTCCAACCGACCCGGAACCAGGTTTGCTCATGCATATCACTCTTGACTCTCATTTTCTCAGAGTTCACGTTTCAGAAAGCATGCACTGTAAGCTCATGACGCGAAAACCTGTCGCACGTGCAGAATAGTTCCAAGCACGACGCAACAGGGACGTGCAGAAGGTGGGACTCTGCAGGCTCGAGCCCCTGTCCTTTTTCTAAATTATTTAAAAGTGCCCCTCTCAACATTAATTAATAAACAATTATATCATGTAAAAAAAAACAAAAACAAAACAAAACAAAAAACATTTGAAGTGAAATTAACACGAGCGCGCGCGCACAAAACAGTAGCAAATGAATCACAAGAAAGTAGTTTTCAAATTGACTGAGAGGCGATGTGTCGGTAAGTACTAGCTACTCAAGTTCTTTAAATTTCCAGACATGCAAGTAACCTTGTTATATTATATGCATGTTATATAGTCAGTAAAGGCACGATGCCAAACAGACAGAGAGGGCAGAAAATGAAAGAAAAACTGAAGAAGGAGGCAGCAAAGGGACATCTTCATTATCAACATAAGTGAAAAAGGTGAGCTAATATGAGACAGATAAGTTGCCAAAAAGGCATCATAGGTTTACAAAGAGTTATGCTTGTTGCAATAGTGAGTGTTACCGGTGTTCTGTTCGGCTATACACCGATTACCCTTGCCCCCTGTGGCACCGCCCACAGTGTCCTTTTGCTTTTTTATATATATATAAAATAAAAACCACTTAGTTCAGTTGGAGAACATTCAACAGATGCTACAATTATAAACTGAAAGCGTCTTCTCCATTCAGCATGAGCTTCACAGAATAACAGTGAACCCACTTTTCAAGACTTGCTGCTACTTGGGATAGAGAGTGATATTCTTATTGACAAACAAGAAGTCATCAGCATCTCTGAACAGATGGTTCCCAACAGAAAGTTCAAACTTTCAGACTGAAAAGCCAGTTATGGGAATCAGAGTGCTGCTGCTAAATGTAAATTTCACTGCGAAATGAATAGTTTTACTGACTTTTACAATAAGTGACATAGAGTGGGTGTGTCACTATATTTGTGGATGGTAATACTGTAGTTTATTTTTCATTTAATTTCAGAAAGTTTGAATTTTCTTTTAAAGATTCTTTGGATTCATCTCTCCACTAAAAGTTGGCGTTTTGTTGTAATTATTTCTATGAATGTAAAAATGAAAATACCATTAGGATATATTAGTGGTGTCATTCTCATATTCATTATTGTGACCACACACAGTCTGTTTACAATGTCTACCAGGGTGATAAGAATATGTAGTTAAATTAACGTTAGTAAAGTAGTCAAATTAGCTCTTTGGTGATATAGCCCCCTTTTTTTTTTTCTTTTTTTTTCTTTTTTTTAACATTTGAGCCCCTGAAGAACTCTCTGCACGTCCATGCAACGCAGACAAAACTTCCTAACTTCACCCTAGAGTCATCTGGTCACTGAATTATACAAGACGAGCTTATCGCTGATCTCACGCTTATCTAGAGATCTGCTAGTGACACTCATTTCAGTTCGGCATCTTGCATAAGCTTGCAAGGAGGACTTTGTTAAAGGACATAAGCCTCTCAATTGTATGGTCTCATCAATTTAAGCTCACCTGTCACCTGCCACCAGGTCTTTAATTCAACTAGGAGAGAATTCAGACTGATTTTCGGGCTTCTTGTTATACCTTATCAGGCACTGCTGGACATGAGTGTTTGTGACTAGCGAGCTGTTTAGAGCTTGAGTCCGGTTCAGCTTCGAATTAGTCACGAGATGGTGTACATGGTTCGACGTGCGTACGATCTGAGAAGAAGAAGAAGAAAGAGAGGGAAAGATGGCTGTATGACAGCAGTATTTACTGTAAATATGTATTACAAAAGGTATTTATCACATCCATCTATCCCTTTCCCATACCGGTTATCCTACACAGGGTCGAGGGAAGCCTGGAGCCTATCCCAGGGAACTTGGGGCACAAGGCGGGGGACACCCTGGACGGCGGTCCAACCCATCGCAGGGCACAATCGCACACACACTCGCACACTACGGACAATTTGGAAATGCCAATCAGCCTACAATGCATGTCTTTGGACTTGCAAGTAGGTATCCCTTACGAAGGGTGAAATAGAACTAGCTCTGTTTAAATGTCTTGCTGAATCTATTCTGATGTGATGGAATACGCAGGACTTTTGCATACTAGTCAGTTATCCATCAAGCAACAATGTGGCTGCAGATTTCCGTTCCAGCCAAGCAGCTTCCATTGATCGATTTGATTGATTTAACTTTATTGTCCGCCAGTGTGGAAATTCTTCTTTGGCTTCTCAAAGACAAAAAAACAACAAAAAAACCCAAAATGCCACAATTATATGCACACACAATACATCAATATAAAAATTATTCTCAAAAGAAGTTGCTTACCTTTCATTTAATTTTCTAATTATATCTGGTATAAAGGAATGTTTCTTCCAGAATGTACCTTCTTCCAGATAGAAGCATTACAATTTCTGAGTTAAGTGGGTGTGTGGAGTCAAATACAACCCTCCATACTGCACTACAAGGTCCATACAGGATTTAGCGAAGTTTATTTTGTGATTGTTGCAGTCAGAAATGCTTCATTTTTGCTGCAGATTTTTTTTTTCCGGAAAACTACTTGAATTGGTGAAACTGCAATCGCACAAAATTGTTTTTCGATGTTTGTTGGTAAATAAAACCTTTTAGCTGTACTCGACGCACATGAATCGAAGGGGTGAGTCTTAGGCTGAATGTGCGTCACATGACACGTCTCAGCCCAAATGTGCGGAAAATATGCAGTAATTTCGAGCTCCGGAGTTTCCTTGATTTTGCGTTCATTTCTGCGATCGCGAAATCCTGGAGGGACTGACTACACGTCCAATAGGTTCAACAGTAGAGCTGCATGTTGGGCATCCTGCACCATACAGTATAGTCATTACAAGTATGGATTCAAATGTTCACTTGCAGTGAATAATGTGAAATGCTCTGTTGCCAGGTTTGGCCCTCGGCAGATCAGAGCCGAATCGTTCTTGCTGAGGAGCTACAGTGGCACGGGAGCTGCGCCCTGGGAGTCCATGATGGTTGCAGATATTGGCGACGTCAACGTGAACTTGTATGACCTAAAGGACGCCTGCAGACGGATTCGCGAGGCTTATCGCAAAGTGGTGGCTACAGGCTGCATACCGCTTACGCTGGGTGAGTTCTGCTCTGACCAAGAGGATTCTAATGTTTTAAGGAAAGACAAAATGTATGGTTCATGCAATAGCCTGAGGCGAAATAATGAAAAACTTCGTTCAGCCCGTTGCAGACTGAACTTTCATCGTCTGCAGCTCAGACGCTTCTTCGATAATGATTAACCATGTTCATGTATTTTACCAGCAGATACATGAGGCCAGTCAATGATTTGCGGTCATGTCAGTAAGCTGTTTGTGGAACTTTAACCTCTGCAATGCAGTACTGAAACTCTGTTTGCGTTCACAGGGGGCGATCACACAATTGCGTACCCGATTCTACAGGCCGTGGCAGAAAGGTAGGCAGGAACAATGTCTATATGTATCGTTAGGTGTCTTCACAATAATACTTTTCATGTGAAAATGGGAGTTAAAACATTATCCACGTGGCTTTTCTTAACTCATGTTGATTCGTTTGTATCAGACACGGTCCGGTGGGTCTGGTCCATGTGGATGCTCATGCTGACACGGGTGATATGTCCCTGGGGGAGAAGATCACTCACGGCACACCGTTCAGGCGCTGTGTGGAGGAGGGACTGCTCGACTGTAAACGCGTGGTTCAGATTGGCCTCCGAGGCACTGCCTATACGCCCGACGCCTACGCGTGGAGCAGAGAACAGGTCTGACTTCAGGAAATAGTAATGATGATGAGCGATTATAAGCATTCGCTGACGCCCCCCCGAGTCACCAGGGGGCGCTATAAGATTTTTTAAAAATATCTTTTGGCAATAAGGGGTTTGAGCCCCACTACTGCCCTGTGTGCGCGGAGTTTGCATGTTCTCCCCGTGCTTTCGGGGTTTCCTCCAGGTACTCCGGTTTCCTCCCCCAGTCCAAAGACTTGCGTTGTAGGCTGATTGGCATGTCCAAATCATCCGTAGTGTGTGAATGTGTGTGTGATTGTGCCCTGCGATGAGTTGGCACCCCGTCCAGGGTGTCCACCGCCTTGTGTTCCCCAGGATAAGCTCCAGGCCTCCAGCAATCTTGTGTAAGATAAGTGGTACAGAAAATGGATGGTTGGATGTTGAGCCAATAGTTATGATGATTCAGAGGGGTTTCTTTTGTTCTGCGACTTGAGACGTATGATTTGAGTTGCTGCTCCTGTGTGGATAATTTCCCACATGACGTACATATACATGCTGAAAGCAAGAAATCTTCTCTGCAGGGTTTCCGTGTAGTGCAAGTGGAGGAGTGTTGGTACAAATCTCTGGTGCCACTCATGACGGAGGTTCGGGCCCAAATGGGCAAAGGGCCCGTGTACCTCAGCTTCGATATCGACGCTTTGGATCCTGCGTTTGCCCCAGGCACTGGAACACCTGAGATCGCAGGACTCACTACTATTCAGGTAATGCAGTGACTAATATACTGATCACTGAATCTTTTTACATTAAAACCATTTATGGAACATTGATGGAAGGAGTCTCCAGTGTCAGCTTTTTGTAAGTCAGAGGTAAAGCTTCAACTTTCAACTCTGTTTTCCAACATGGGGAGGTCTTCAGGATGAAGAGCTTTGCTTTTTTTTCCATTTTTTTTTTGTTTGTTTGTTTGTTTGAGGTTTCTTGGTAATATGACAAGCTGCATGTGTGTGTGTTCAGGGACTGGAGATCATTCGTGGATGCCGAGGTTTGAATCTCGTTGGCTGTGACTTGGTGGAGGTTTCCCCACCGTACGACACTACGGGTAACACACTCTACGAATTTTTACGATGAACAGCTAAGAGTTCTGATCCTTTATTCTGAATTGTTACATTTTTGCTGCTTTTTTAAAAAAAAAAAAAAAACTTTTCCATTTACAGGAAACACTGCTCTGACTGCAGCCAACCTGCTTTTTGAAATGCTTTGTGTCCTTCCAAAGACAAAACACTACTGATTACGAAGAAATGCTGACAGTGACTGAATAATTCGGTTTTAAGGATCGTAAAAACTGATTTCTGTTTATGTTGTAGCACTTTTTGGTCCTGCAGGCCACGTGAGCACTTAAATGATGAGTCATTGCGATGAGTTGTGGCATTAATGAACGTGTTATTATGGAATTCAAGTCACTTTATGTGGGGTGGGGTTTTTTGTTTTTTTTTGGCTTTGTAGTAACAAATTGCAGGCACGGGAATCTCTAGAGACTTGCAGGGTTGGGAGGGTTACTTTAAAAATATATTTAGTTACAGTTACAAATTACTTTTTAATGTAATCAGTAACGTAATCCTAGTATCACAATATGAAAGTAATGTAATCTGATTATTTTCAGATTCAAGGTCACATATGTAAATAAAGTCAAGAGAAAAGCAATTTGAACTAAAATGGTCTTTATTTCCAAAAAGCTCTATTTTGGTTTCATCTGACCATAGAACCCAATCCCATTTGAAGTTCCAGTAGTGTCTGGCAAACTG
>JANDJT010000050.1:5356481-5371976 GCA_024331685.1 Stegophilus panzeri
AAAAAATACTCTCAACATACTGTATATTCTCAGAAAAAATACTCTCAACATACTGTATATTCTCAGAAAATATACTCTCAACATACTGTATATTCTCAGAAAATATACTCTCAAAATACTGCCTTTTTTTTTGCCGTGTGCATGTAATGAGTGTATGTAAAGACGGACCCAGTGAAGGAGTAAACCTCCTTGGCGAACTTGCTGAGCAGAATGTTTTTGGTTGCGTCTGTAAGCACCAGCACCACGTTGATATGGCCTGGTCTCAACTTTACCAAATTACTGGTATAAGTGATATCCGTTAACTCTGTCACCTCCACAAAGTTCTTCTTCGGTGGACGGCTGCTCCAAAAAAAAAACAAGGTTTAGATGTCTTAGAGGGTATTTTTGGATATTATTGAAACAAAGCTATTCATTCACAGATTGACATCTGAGGCACCTGGAAGTGTTGGCAGTGCTCGGTGATCCATTCTGGGGCTTCGCTGCTTCTTTCGCCTTTGGTTTTGTCTGTTTCTCGTCACCAGAATCACTAAAACCGTATTAGAAACATCATGTCTGAATGCAAGGTTCAAAAATCGATGACGAATTTTGCGCGAATGTCCCGAATCGTACCTGAAAGCCTGAATAATCACCGTGCCAAACAGGATGAACAGTGCAGAGAATATCAGAGACATCAGAGGCATAATTTCACGCCTGCAGTAATGAGAACAGTAAATAACAACTTCCTGATAAACATGTTTTTTTCAAGAATACAGTACACAGTATATTGGGTTTGTTACTTACCAATTATTGTGGAGAGCATCATCAATGATTTCGGACAAGTAGTCATACGCTGCATAAATCCATCTGATTAAAAACATCTGCAATCGGACAAATATCATTATCAGATTTCAATTTAACCACTATTTACATTAGCGCAGTAGATAAAATGTTACTTAATCCTGTCGTGGTGCGCTAGTCGCTCCATCACTTGAAAATGTAAGATAGGTCAGGATTAATTTGCCATTAAAAGAGGGAGGTTCAAAGAGACTGACTGAAGCAAACTCGTTGTTGAGCTCAGGCAGTGTTGCATCATGGGTAAGGATGGAGGGGTCTTTCCGTAGCCGCTCTAGCTCCTCCAGCAGTTTGTGTTTGTCCTCCTCGCTGCCGTTCCAGCCACCCTGGACGGGCTTGAAGAGTACCTTACCGGCCCCGTTACGCCGCTCCAGGATCACCACCTACACGCACACAATCATAATTACTTTCTTGCTGTACTTAAGTCTGGCTTTTAAGTATATGTATTTTACTGGAGTATTTCTTTCACCTCGTATTTTTTTTCCTTTAGAAATGTACAGTAGTTAGTAAAAGTCAAATCTTTACTTTCTACTTACTGCATATTTAGCTTCACAACTTTAGCAGAAGCCCTAACTGCATGTTAACATAAATCCACTGGGAATAACTGGCATACTCAAAGTAGAAACGTCATTAGTTTATACAGCTGTTTGTTTTGGGTTTAGTTTCTTTTGTTTTTGGTCTGAGCGCCATGGTGCACGTACCTGTGGTGGAGTGTCTCTGTTCTTCAGCAGCACAGCACACAGAGGCTGCTGCTGGCGTTGGTACACATAAGCAAAGCGCAGAACCTCCTCGGTGTTCGCAGAGGCCAGAGACAAGAAGGCTTTGTTTCCTGGGACAAAGACTTCCTCCTCACCGGTGATGAGCAGAACACAGAATCTGCAACAACAACAACAACAATAAAAATTGTATTGGTGAATGAATACAATGGTCTCAGTTAATCCTAAATGTTTATTTCGCATCAAAATAGAATGTTTAACAATGAAAAAGAAAAAAAAAAAAAAAGAGATTTGTCTTTCTCTGGGGAAATTATTAGTGTGCACAATTATTAGGCAGCTAAATACTTGTTTATTACTTCAGTCTTAAAGTATTATTTAACAAATAGCTAACATAAAATAAAAACATAATTAACCGAAAAAATTTTTGGCCCTTCAAAACTATTCAGTGATGAATATAGCCACGGTTCTTTTCTATAACCTCCATGAGCCTTCCATCCCTCGAATCGGTCCGTTTATTAATGTGTTCACGGTCGGTTTTAGCCCGAGGCAGCCACCCGAACACTGTTCAAAAAGGTGAACCGTCTTCCCTCACTTCCCTCTCATACTTGAGAATTTCCCAGAAGGTCTCAATAGGATTTAAACCAGATGATGAAGGGGTTCAGTCAGGTCATCATTCGGTCATCTTTCATGCCTTTGCTGACTAGCCAAGTAGTGGTGCACCTTGATGCATGTGCCGGAGCATTGTCCTGCATAGAGATCATGGCCTTCTTGAATGTTGCTGACTTCTTCCTGTAACGCTGCTTGAAGAAAGTGACTTCTAGAAACCGGCACGTGGTTTGGGAGCTGATTGTCAGTCCATCTTCAACCCGAACAGGTCCAACTAGCTCATCATTGATGATACCAGCCCACAGCGGTACCCCCCCCTCGCTCGTGTCTCACTCGAACTGGTACTCTGTGCCCATTAGTGATCCGCTCACGTGCCCACCCATCTGCTCCATCTAGAGAAATCCGTCCATAAAACGTTTGAGAAATTGGTCTTCTTGGCCCAGTCATGACACTTCAGCTTGCGAGTCTTATTCGGTGGTGGTCGTGTTTTAGCTTTCGTGTTTTTAGCCTCAGCCATGTCTCTGAGCACCTGACGCTCCTGGCAGGTTTCGGTTCTGAAATATAGTGGCACTGGACGCTAACGGGTTCCTGGTAACCTCACGTTTTATTCTTCTTAAGTCTTTTGCAGTCAACCTGTGCTGTCTCTTTGTTGGCCCATTTTCCTGAGTTATATAGGGTATAGTTATATTATGCACACCTTATATAGGGTGTTAATCACTTTAAGCCACACCCTCCCTCAATAAACAATTAAACTTCACCTAAAAATAATTATACCCAATTAGCATTCACGTTTATATGGTTAAGAGTTGGATAATTTGCATAGAAATAATGATCAGATCATAACTGTGCGCGCAGTGTAGTCTACACACAAACAATACAGGCCGAAGATGAGTCTCTAAATGGTATCAAAGAACCGTCGAAGCTCCCAAAGACATTACTGCCTCGTGTAGAGACCCTTAAAGGAACACTCTCGTGTCCGATATAGCATGTGTGATTGCCACAGAATTATAATACTGAAAAAAAAAAATATATATATATATATATATATATATACGATGATCAATAAATATTTTCACTTATCTTACCTGATGCCCCATTAAGTGTTACAGTCTTACTCAGTGTAGCTCAGATAAACATGAAAGAGCCTCGGTTTCTGCCTGACGAGGCCTTTAAAAAAATCACTCCTAGAAAGTTGCATTCCAGTGTTGGATAAAAACCAAATAAGAACATCTCTGAATCGAAATTTGCATTAAATACTGTAGCTGCTTATTTGAAACGTTTACCAACTGACCTTCCTTTATAAATACACTACCGGTCAAAAGTTTACACACCCACATTCTTTATTTTCCCACATATTAGAATAATAATAAAGTCATCAAAACGCTGCAGTAACACAAATGGAACTATGGGAATTATGTTGTGATAAAAAAAAAAATCCAAAATAAATCAAAATTATTGAATATTTTAGCATCTTCAAAGTAGACGCCCTTTTCACCTAGAATTTCCAGAAATGTATTCTTGGCATTTTCTTGACTGATTTCTTGAGGAATTTCCCTGAGATGATTTTTAAACAGTATTAAAGGAGTTCACACCGACGCTGGACTCTTATCGGCTGCTTTTCGGAATATTTTGCTCCGTTTAAAAAAAAAAATTTTTTGTAAATAAAATGTTAGTTTTCTAATGAAAGAAATGAATACGTCGATTTCAAACATTTAATCACACACCTTCAGATCAAAAGCTTTTTAAGATCATGAGAAACGTTTCAGTCGAGTGTCCACAAACTTTTGCCCGGTAGTGTATATAACGAAGGTACAATTTGCTGGAGTGATCTTTTAAAGCTGTTTTTGCTATTAGTGAAGTGTTATATTCAGCATTAGCATTCTGCTTCCTCGGTCAAATCATCAAACTTTACAATTGACACAATGGCTTCCAGCTTACTTTCTGCGCCGATGGAACTGCTTGACGGGACAAAGCTCATCAAAGACCTTCTGGTTCACCAGACGAGGGGCAAGAAGAAATTTGTTGTTGGAGATGAATTCATCAATTATTTGTTTTTTCATCCCTTTAGCCTGTTTAATGAAAAACATGATCGTCATGCCACATCACAGCACCCCATCACTGATTATTTTCCTACAGTACACCAGCATGCCTTGTTGTGTTTGATACCTTACATCATCAGGCTTGCATTACTTCTACCTGTATGCAAAAATCTACCTGTATGATGTCGGCCGGTTTATCCGTGTTCTCCTTGAAGACGAGCATGGTTGGAGCGTAAGTGTTGATGTTGTACTGCTTGAGCAGGTTGGCCGTCTCGGACAGACCCTGGTCCACGTAGCCAAACTGCACGTAGTCCTTATAGGCAAACGCAGTCAGCTGTGGAGGAACAGTTCAACATTCGCACGCTGTTACTTGGTCTCGCGCTCAGCGGCGCGTGATTTTTTCCCCCGAATGTAACCGCGTATACCTTATACAACAGAGGAACCGCAGGCACTTGGTCAAAAAGCAGAACGTGGGGTTTGTTAACGTCGTACCAGCTCTTCAGGAAGTCGCCGTCATTCCGGTCGGTGACCTGAGGAGTGATCCAAAAAATATTCCGAAAGGTTTTAGAAATCAGATCAGATTATGGTTAAGTAGAAACTTCATTAAAAATAAAAAATGTGTTTCTTTAAAACATTACTGTAGATCAAGAGATGTCAAAACTTTTAATACTGGGGGGGAAAACGGAGAAAGAAATATTTTTCACAAATTTAGAAAAGGCCTACCTGATGATTACACTGCTTTGTAATTTAAATAGTAAATCTAAAGCAAAGCAGAGTGAGAGTGGAGCCCTGCACTAACGTACCTTCTCGACCAGTCTCTGAGGGAGCAGGTCTTCCACAAACTGCATGAGGTGCTCCTTGGCCAGAGCGTAGTTAAAGAAAGTCACTTTTCCGTTGACGACGCCGAGTATGGACGGAGTGCGGTGAGCGCCCAGATGATTCGCCAAGCGTCTCTCGTAGCCGACGTCAACCACGCCTATTCCTACACCTACAGACAGACGAGGCGAACGACAGAATAGCGACAGGAGGACCAGAGCAGAAACCTATTTGAGAAACGTCCCAGTTTCCTATCGGCAAATTACTCTGGTTTGGTAGTCTAGCGCTCATTATTTTTAAAAAAATGAATAAATAAATAAAATAGTTGTACAATATATTACCGAGAGGCTCGAGCTCCTGCACAGCCTCCCTCCACACAGGATCCATGTGGACGCAGCTGAAGCACCAGTCCGAGGTGATCTTGATCAGATACGGTCTTTTGAAGCTGTCGGATACGACTTCGTCGACGTACCGGTTGTAGTGCAGAGCGTACTTGCTGTCAGTGGCGTCGCGGCCGCCCTCACTATTAAAGGGGAAGTTGAAGAAGGACTCGTCAAAGTAGAAGTTGTCGTGGAAGTGACGGAAGCCGCGAGGCCCGTAAGGCTGGGAGCTGGTCTGCTTGTAGCGATCGTAATTGGCTCTTTTTTCTTCACTGGATAAGATCTGAACAATGAAACCAAACCCCCCCCCAACACACACACACACACACACATACTCATCATATATCATCAGTAATTTGTGAGTAATGAAATCCAAAGCCAGCAGAACGGTCTGTGATACCTCATAGGATTTGGTGATCTTAATGAACATGTCTTCTGCTTCTGGGTTCTTGTTTTTGTCAGGATGCCTTGGCAACAAAAGATACAAGAGACACAAATAACGAGCTGAACTTTTCCAATCAGGAGATCAAAAAAACAAAACAAAACCACACAAATATATAAGGTGTGTGTGATGGTTTGAACCATATCATTCTCATTACGCCAACAATGGCTACGTTTACATGCACATCAATATTATGATATTTATTCCGCAAGGAATTGTGGGTGCTAGCGGATGCTCAGCTGTAGGCGAGCTATTTAGGAGTGGACACTCAGGCACACTCATACTCAGAACAGCCACGTATACAGGAATATTCGCATATAAACATTGTATTCGGAATACGGCTGCAACCCGGATACAGACCTTAAACGGAATTTGATGCGTGTGTAAACGCAGTCCGTGATACCTTTCGACATAACGCATTACTAAATCCTGATAGTTTCGTCATCGAGTTACTGTTAAATATTACACGTCAACCTTCTAACAACATCTAACATCTAACATCCTGACCAGCCATGGCTCGGTACTGGTGCGTCTGGAGGTTTAACAGAGCAGACTCGCTGGGAAGCTCGCTGATGACTAAAACGAAACGCTTATTTTCAGAACGTTACCATTCTTTAGCAAGGCGTTTATACACCTTCTTGATTTCGGCATGACTTGCACTCTTGGTGACCCCCAGGATCTTGTAGGGGTCAAATTCGGCACCGTCTCCCCGAGCTCCTTCCAGGAGGACGCAGATGATCAACAGCGAGTGAAGATTCAGGCACAGCATCGTGGTTTTAGCCATGACTCTGGGCTGGAAGAACAGACAGGATAAAGGTTATGAAACAAAAAAGATGAGTAAGTAAATAAAAATAAATCCAGCAGCATGGATTGTATCACTCAAGAGAGCAGCAATTGGCTGAATTCCAAATGTATCTCTATTGGAAATGTAGGGCACTAGATAGGTCGTAGAAATCTAGAACATCATTCCCTTGACAGTGTAACCTATATAGGGTGTAGGGTGACTTTTGGGATTCGACCACCTTGGCATGCGCACCTGGTTAGTCACCCATTTCAGAAATACAAATTATTCGAGGCTGCGTCACAAATACTTCTTTAGGGCACTAGACAGGTCGCGGAAAGCTCGTAGGTCGTTCCCTACGCTGTAGTGCACATATAGAAAGAGTACGTGCGTATTTGGGATTCGTCCACCGTGACACGCGCGCTTGGTCAGCAGTTGGTCATTTAGCAGCTTAGTTAGTTAGTGTGAGATTAGCAAGAATGCGAAGATATATGTTTATAAAATATTTAAATATTTAATGTTTAAAAATAAATTAATATGGAGTTAGAGTCAATCTAAGAGCGCTGACATCGTCCCAAATCTTTGACCTTGTTCGTTAACAGAAAAAAAAAACCCCGCCACTTGTCAACCGTAATGAAATTAATGACTAACGTTAGCTTAATTTAGCATATTTTACCTAGTTAACGGTGCTAGCAAACAAGCTAATCGACTAGCTTTACCGGTTTTTAGCGTTATCCCAGACACACGTACTACAGTGTTACAATGTGTAGCTTTTTTATTTTTATTTTTATTATTTAAACGCACCAGGAGAAGAAACTCGGGTTCAACCCTGTGTTTTAAGAAAGCTGTCAAATCCGCTCGGACTGCTAAAATGCCATTTTTCCGCTAACATGTTCAACATCTGTTCACATCCCGCTCCATCCCCGCCGCCGCTTCACTCACCGCCTCCCTGCTGCTGCTGCTTCGGATGCTGTGTGGAGCGCGCGCTGCATACTACCTTACTAATTAGTATGATAAAATAGCACGCGACGCCACCATAGGTTACCATGGTCACTGTAGGTGGTGTACTCATTTACCGCACTGTTTAGGACGTTAGTACGCAGACTAATGACAATGCGCTGAATATCGTGACTGGGTCAGGTTGTCAAAATAAAAGCGTACAATTAGTGAGTCTGAGCAAATAGCAGGACAGGAAATGTGATCAAAATGATCGTAAAAAAAAATAATCAATAGAGTGTTTGGCGTAGATGCAAACATTTAAAGCATTGACTATTGGAGATAATGTCTTAGAATCCCCACTGTGTAGCTTTAATACATTTATGGTGCTGTGAAAAAAAAGTGTTTCCGGGAGAGAGCATCCTAATCCTAATAGATCATTTAATTTATTCTAGAAAAATCCGAAAGTTTCTTTTGTAAGGCATTGCAAACACATTTACACATTTCCGTGTGTAGTTTCACCCTGCTTTCGTCATTAATTTGACTAGTCCAGGAGCTGTCTCTACCCGTCACCCTTTTTGTATTAAAGGATAAGGGAAAAGTGGATGGAAGTACTGATAGTATTTAGCTAATAATGTGTCGTTCACCAACAATTCAGTTCTTTGAGTCGACTCTTTTAGATGAAGGTTTGAGGCTAATCGCATAAATGACCCGAGTTCTTATTTTTTCTGTAAACATTTTCAACATCTGTGTATTTGGCTCTCAGCTGTGTTTATGAGGACTTTATCCTTTGCACTTCTGCTTGTTTAAGATGCATGTAGAAGGCGAGGTGATCAAGTTATCAGGATCAGTGTGACTAAATCTAAATGAAGCTCGGGCACTGAGTCGTTTGGGAGCTTC
Organism: Stegophilus panzeri; assembly: GCA_024331685.1. Classification (NCBI taxonomy): domain Eukaryota; kingdom Metazoa; phylum Chordata; class Actinopteri; order Siluriformes; family Trichomycteridae; genus Stegophilus; species Stegophilus panzeri. Next base: position 5,364,929 of record JANDJT010000050.1, read on the forward strand.
GAAGGTTCGGTTCTTATTGTATGATTTAGGGGAAAAAAATATCGTTTGGGAGCTGAAAGAGTCGACTCATTGTCGATTTAGAACAAAATTAATTGTTTGGGAGCTGAAAAGAGTCGACTTGTCCGATTTAGAACAAAATGAATCGTTTGGGAACTGAAAAAGTTGACTCTTACTGTCCAGTTTAGAAGGAATAACATTGAGCCGTTAGAGAGCTGAAGGAGTCGACTCTTATTGTTCAGTTAAAAAAAAAAAAAACCCCAACAACGGGCCGTTTGGGAGATGAAAGAGTCGACTCTTATAAGTGAGCTGATCTGGTCCAAATTAATCAGTTCACTGAAAAAACAAAAAAAACAATTCTATTATAAAACATGCTTTGCACATGGTTTTACATATTAAAACCACACTGGTGTGTCTGATATGATCTGGCTAAAGATGCACCTGTGTAAGTTAAAATGATTTGGGTGCATGCACTGTAAGCTCTGCATTGTGTTTGCACATGGCTACAACATGAAAAGAAATAATAAAATAATAAGTGCATAGTGAATAGGCTGTGGTTTCATTCATGGGGTTATGTGGTATCAGTATTTCACAGCTGTAACAGGAAGAGAACAAAAAAACCCAAAACAAAACCCACAACCGTATAGCGACAGCCATGTTTGACGATCTGCTTTCATTTAATAGGGCTTTTTTCGTTTAATACAGTACATCTGCACTTCATCACACCGATTATTTAGTATTCATAGTGAGCATTTTGCTTAACAAAAAACAGGGAAAAAATTAAAAACAATTTGATTACAAACACATAGTAAGATCGAACACAAGTAGTTTTAGCAGTTTAAAAAAAAAAAAAAAATTTCCTTCGGTGCGCCCCGATCCAGTTATAGGAAGGTCACATTTTTAAGGGATGGTCCTGAAACTTGACAGAGCTAGCACTACATCCAAGTATACGTTATACAGTAAGCTGTTCTGCTCAGAGATTTCAGCATTACAGTGTAATAAAAACCTGGCTAATAAGTAGCAGAACCGTTAAAGGAATACTCGAACGATTTTCAACTCCATGTCCATCTTAACCAATCTGTAATGTGATTAGCACGGATTAAAAACTTAAACATCGTTTAAAATCGTCATACTGGGAAATGAACAACAAAAAAAAAAAAAAAACCATTACTCTAATCTCGCTTATATTGAAAGTCTAAGGGCAGATGTGGGAGCGGTCGATACAGGTTTGCGCAAAAGTATTTTTGTGGACCGCTTTCACAAATTCGTTAAAGGGATAGCTCTAAATCTGGAGCATTTGTTCCCTCAGATATAGAACTAATTTTATCAATAGAAGAACTGTGGTACAAATCTCGTGTCCTTCTCACCTTCTAACTTTTATTGCTAGACTTCATTTCACGTTAACTTTTTAATCGATGAAGAAATTCACCAGCTGCCCTTAGACTTAAATTCTAACTAAGGTTTGCTTAAACGGGTTTGCTGTCGTTTTCGCAGTACAGGAAAACGTGCCGAAATTCTTATCCACACGTAAACCAACACGTACGCTACAGAGCCGCAGATAGATATTAGACTGAAAAACGCTCTAGACCGAGTTCTCCTTTAAACACACTGCATCACTTTCAGGAACCTGACATTACAGCACCTTATTATTGACTAATATGTGAAATCAAATCAAATAAACAGCCCTGATATACACTAGGGTACTGACCTCGCTCAGAAGTATTTATTAAATAAAGTTTCAGCTGTTACGCAGTCAGCGGAACACGACCGTTTAATCATGAACGTCCCAAAGAAAAAGAACATGAGGGGTTTTTGAGTTGTGTTTCGAGGGAAGGATAATTTTCTGCAGTCTGTTTATGCATATTTGTGCTCCAGTGGGCGCCAAGGTCACATTCACACCCCCTGGGGGATGTCAGAGGTTTAATTTCATTAAAAACAAAACAAAACAAACAAAAAAAAAATGATTAGAACAGTAACAATGGTGATAATACATTATATTACATCAGCAATAACAAGTAGTAACTAATGGATTTCACAGACTGATCCTGATCCCATGGTGACAGTACCATGAATTGTCCAGAGTCAACAAGATGCTCTCTCTCTATCTCACACACACACACACACATACATACATACATTATAGTACACACATACTGACACTTTGGACAAGCTGGAGTCAAATTATTTATAATTTAAATAACAATTGTAAAAAAAGAAAGAAATGAAAGACCAGCAGAAAGGGAAAGAAAAGGCGAGAGGACTAGTGCTTTTATTGCGTTTAGAGAACGGAGTACTCAGAGTGCGCCCTCTCCTGCACAGGCTTTAAAGCGCACTCTTCATTTAAGCACAAATAAACTCAATAAAAGCTCACTAGTAAAGAAAACAATTCAAACTAGGCAGGCTGACACACCAATGTAAATAATGAACAAACCAAAAGAAGAAGAAGAAGAAGAGGCGTCTGAGGTTCGTTGGGGACACCAGGTCAAAGGTCAGGCCCCATAAAACCACGTGTTACAGGAGTGGTTTATTACAGCTGATACTCCACCTGACACTTTGAGTCACGGCATTTTCTTTACAGAGGTCCGATAAAACACCACGAGAAAGTACTAATCTATCCCAGATTCCCTCCAATGATAAAGTCCGCTACTCGACCACCTTTTTCTACACTATGATCCTGTAATGCCATAAATTAGAAAAAGTCCCCTCTCAGGAGCTTTTTAACCTTTTGAGGCTAAAAATAAGCCAGAAATAAATCTAAATAAAATGGCCCAAGGCACAAATGTACAAAACATTCATTAATGTGATACCATGTGGCTTGCTGTGTGAGAATGAGCATGCATTTGTGTGTGTGTGTGTGTGTGTGTGTGTTTGTGTATGCATGATGTTGTTGGTTTTTTTTTTGGGGGGGGGGTTGTAGGTTTAAGAACGTGGATGTATGCTCCCGTATCTTGGCTGAAAGTGCATTTCCGTAGGAAACAAGTGAATCTGCTCAGCGGACACCGGAGAAGCCGAACGGCCCCGCCCAATCCCGTCACACAGTTCTTCCACATCGCTACGTCCTGCGTGTCCAGGCCAGAGAGGGCGTGTTCAGTCAGCAGCTTTTGGTTTCCTAGTTCGAGGTGTGTCTCGGCGGTGATGGGCTCGCTGTCGGTGGGTCGAGGAGGACGCCGCGACAGCTTAGACCTCCGCCGCCGTCAGGCCGATCTTCTCCTCCTCCTCCTGTCAGTCCGAGCAGGGCTTCTTCAGCGAGAACGCGTAGATCTTAAAGTGACCGCTCAGCTGTCTCACCTACAGACACACAGACACAGAGGGTGAAAAAGAGATACAAAGATATATAGACAAGGAAAGCTAGAAAAAGAGAGAGACAGCAAAAGTGACAGACAGGTAGACAGAGTGACAGACAGGTAAACAGAGAAACACAGAGACACACAGGACAGACACATGGATGGACAGAGAGACAGATGCAGAGAAAGACGGGTAGACAGATGGTGGGACGGACAGACAGACAAATATACCGGTGCAAAAATAAAGAGACAGACAGATGCATGAATATAAAAGACAGACAGGTGGACCAAGAGAGAAATAAACAACTAGATGGAGAGAGAGACATATCACATATAGACGGACAGACAAAGGTAGATAGACACATGGGCAGAGAGAAAAACAGGCAGAGAGAGAGAGAGAGAGAGAGATTGAACGCTAGGGAAATAGATAGACAGATGTATGTATAGAGAGACAGACAGGCAGGCAGATGAACAGGTAAACAGATGTATGGATAGAGAGACAAGCAGGTGAACAGACAGACAGGCAAGCAGAGAGACAAATAGGTAGACAGACAGAGACAGGCAGATAGGCAGACAAACAAATTATTGGATAGAGAGACAGACAGAAACAGATGTATGGACAGAAAGACAGATAGGCAGATAAAGAGACTAGATAGAATTAGAGATGGTGAGATATATATATTTGTTTGTTTGTTTGTTTTTTTACACACCGCATTTTTTTCAACATTTTACACAGGCCTTCCTGTGTAGGGTGAAGAAATTCACACTGTGTGTGTGTGTGCATGTGAGTGAGATATGCAAATTTCTGTTCCGCTGTAAGACTCAAGCTGATTATCAGAAGAAGCATTTTTATATTTGTGCGTGTGTGCACGCACCACTGAAACCCCGTAGTGTATGTGTGCGAGGATGACCACAGCCGTCCACACATACAACAGCACCGTCTCACTCTCCTGCACCACGCCGCAGATCACCAGCAACACCACCAACACCATCGGCACCAACAGCCAACTCAGAGGCTGGCAGCGTGTGTTACTCATCTGACACACGATCAGCTTACACTGCAGACGGAGAGAGGGGAGGGGAGAGAGAGGGAGAGGGGGAGAGAGAGAGAGAGAGAGAGAGCGAGAGAGGGAGAAAAGGAGAGGGAGAGAGAGAAGGAGAGGGAGAGGGGGAGAAAGAGAGAGGGGGAGAAAGAGAGAAGGGGAGAAAGAGAGAAGGGGAGAAAGAGAAGGAGCGAGAGGAGGAGAGGGAGAGAGAGAGAGGGAGAGAAGGAGAGGGAGGGAGAGAGCAAGAGAGAGAAGGAGAGGGAGAGGGAGAGAGAGGGAGAGAGAGAGAGGGGGAGAAAGAGAAGGAGAGCGAGAGGGAGAGGGAGAGAGAAGGGGAGAAAGAGAAGGAGAGAGAGAGGCAGGGGAAGATATCAGCACAACTGAGATCTTGTACATCTAATATGTTTACGCACGTTTATGAAAACCAGAGAGCACATGAACACATGGGAATTGTAGAAGCAATGCATCATGGGGAATTACAATCTGACAGACAGCTGCAGTTACATTCTTTCGCTCTCTATGCTAACGGGAACTAATAAAGTGTAAAAAAGGTGAATGAGATGCCGGTGAACCAGATTTCTCCCATTAATCCTTATTAAACTGACAGACAAGGCTGTGAGACACACCGACACTGACATTTCGACAAGTGATTCTTTTTTTTTTTTTGTGAATTGTGTGATTCTCTCAGAGATCTGCTTTGGCAATAATGTAACATTACATTCGTGCCAATAAAACATTGTTGAGGGTTGAGAGAGAGAGAGAGAGAGAGAGACGGACAGAAAGCAGCAGACACAAAACAAGAGCTCCTTTGTCTATATGACGACTTTATGCATACCAGAGAGCACAATGCTGCGTGCGAGTGTATGAGTGTGTGTTGTACTCACAGTAAGGTTGGCGAAGGCTGTTCCCACCATCAGGTAGAAGATTCTGGGCTGCAGCTCTAGGATGTTGCTCGGGGACAGGATGACCCACAGTGTGGCGAGGATGAAGAGGAGAATGGGCGAGAAGAAGGGCAGGAGGGCCTCGTACACAGAGCTGTGCTTCAGTGTGTTGCTACGATACGCCCTGCACAAAACTATCATCAGTCTCTGCAAAACGCTGTTACTTACACAACACACACTAAAATAATATAAACGACATCCCAAAAGATATTTCTAGATGCTTTTGGGGGGATGGGGTCACATCACACCACACCATCGTTGATGATTTTCCTATAAACAACACAACACATCATGTTTTATTTCTTACTTAAGTTACCGTGGAAGTTTTATACACCTATCTGCAACAAAATGCTTCAGAGTCCAAACTTTCAAGCATTGGTATATACGTTTAGCTTGGAAGAGGACCGGTGATATTATTGGACGCACATCGCAGCCATCCACAAGTCTTAATGAGTAAAATATATACTTCTGTAAAGGCATAAAAAAAAAGCGAATTCAAAAGGAGTTACCCTTACTTAAAGACGTTGTAAAGGCTCATTGGTAACGTTACAGCAAACAAACAACCTATAAGGCAGACAAGAGAGGCACAGTGATGAGACTTCATAAAGCTCTGTCGCTCACGCAGACGCAGTGCAACGTGTTCATGAGTCACAGCGACGAGAAACCCAAGTGAGCGTGACTCTCTCACCCAGGATCATGACGATGAAGAAGTCTCTGTAGAGAATGTTCCAGATCAGTGGTTTGTACCATGTCTCCACTCCGACCACAGCTGTGACGATGTAAACGATAGAGATTGTCTGATAGACAGAGGGGGGGGGGGGGGGGGAGGGAGGGGAAGGACACAAATCACTCTGATTCAAATGTACCATTAGTGTTTAAAATAATGATTTCACGGCTTTATTTAGTCAGGGAGTCGCGTCGATCCAAACAGCTCCTCTTAAATCTGCCTAAAGCACCGACTCCTCTAAACATGAGCCATGAGTGCCCGCTGAGTGTAGCTGCTTCATTTGGAACTTAGTGTGCATCGCTGTGTGTGTTTGCTGGAGGCGATCGCCTCACACTTAAAATCTGTATCCTGTGTTTATATGTTTCTGTAAAGCTGCCTTGAGACAATGTCTGCTGTTAAAAGCGCCATACAAATATAATTGAATTGAAAAATTGATCTGAATTGAACTTTTACCACTTGGCTTATGTCGTAGCCCCAGGGCAGGAAGAGCACGCCGGTGTTGTATTTCTCCCAGTGTGAGAGGATGAAAGAGAAGAGGACGACCCAGAGCAGGCCGTAGAGTGTGAGCACGCTGACCCCGCTCTCGCCACGCCCGAACACAGAGTACAGGGAGCTCACGAAGAACACACACGCCCAGCTGTCCAGGCCGTGGTCAAACAGCTCACCCAGAGGAGTGCTCGAGTTCGTCCTGCGAGCCTGCTTCCCATCCACACCGTCTACACACACACACACACACACACACACACACACACACACAGATCTTTATTAGTCTCGCTACATCACAGCACCCCACTGTTGTTTAGTTTCCTATAACAGAGCTCCACACAGTGTTTTATTTCTTAAGGTTAGCCATAACGCGGTGATGTAAATTCGTTAGTAAGAGCAGTGTGTGAATGTTGAATGATAGTATCATGACACGTACGTGTACACACCCCTCACACACTGCTGCCACTAACCACACCTCACGCACTGCTGCCACCGACCCCCCTCACGCACTGCTGCCACCGACCCCCCCTCACGCACTGCTGCCACCGACCCCCCCTCACACAATGC
>JANDJT010000050.1:5379345-5391129 GCA_024331685.1 Stegophilus panzeri
TATAATACAAATATATATAATACAAATATATATGTCTATTGTTATATATAATTGTTATACAAATACAATTGATTTGTGGTTAGCATGTTTGCCTCACACTTCCAGGGTTGGGGGTTCGATTCCCACCGTTGCCCTGTTTGTACAGAGTTTGCATGTTCCCCCAGGGTTTCCTCCAGGTACTCCGGTTTTCTCCCCCAGTCCAAAGACATGCATGGTAGGCTGATTGGCATGTCCGTAAGGTGTATGTGATTGTGCCCTGTGATGGATTAGCACCCTGTCCAGGTTGTACCCCACCTTGTGCCCCATGCTCCCTGGGATAGGCTCCAGGTTCCCTGCGACCTTGTAGGATAAGCGGTACAGAAAATGTATGGATGGATGGATGTTGATTGTATGGAGTTAAAGTCTAAGTAATTTAAGTTATAAATTTCATTGTCTGAAATCTGATTGGTCAGAAGGTATTGCTTAATATTTCCTTCTGCAAGGTGTTCTAATACACTATATGGCCGAATGTTTGTGGACACTAGACCATCACACCCATACTTCCCCAAACTGTTGCTACCAAGTTGGAAGCACACAATTGTATATGATGTCTTTGTATGTTGTAGCCAAACCTGTTCCAGCGTGACAATGCACAAAGCAAGGTCCGTAAAGCATGGTTTATCAAGGTTGGAGTGGAAGGACTTGAGTGTCCTGAACAAAACCATGACCTTAACACCTTTGGGATGAATTGGAACACCAGGCATTCTTCTCAGCCTGACCAGTGATCACTGATCAGTGCCTGACCTCTTGTGCTCATGTAGCTGAACGAACACAAATCCCCACAGCCACACTCCAAAATCTAATGGAAAGCCTTCCCAGAAGAGTTATTTTAACAGCAAAGGGGGAGTTACTCAATAGGATGTTCAATACTTGGGTGTCCACATACTTTTGGCCATATAGTGTATGTTGTCACTTCTATACTAATAACTTCTATACTAATAATATGGTGAAGCTCTCCATAGTGAGAAGATTTGTTAACGTTTAGGGAAGGAGTCTCCAGTTCCAGTGCTTTGTAACAAGTAGAGAGGTAAAGCTGTAACTTTTCTTAACTGTATGTTTTCCACCATGTCATGAGAAAGTCTTCAGGACGTTGTGCGTATTTTTGCAGGTTCTCAGTAACAAAACAAGCCGTGTTCACTTGGCTTATTAACTAACATCAAGTCAAAACCATGGAACAAGCCATAACAGGAACTAACTCGTTTACGTTGAATTTAACTATAAATGGATAAAAAAAATAGGAAGTGTTATTCCTTAATAATAAAATAAACCTCTATAGTGTATTTCAAATAGTACCTCAGAGTACAAAGTGTAAGAACTTGTGTGTTGTGTATGAACTTTCCGTACAGCGTAATGGTTCTGTGTGAGTCATACTGTACACGTCTCACAGATATATTAGTGTATGATGCACACGTGATTAAAGACACTACACCTTTGTAAATTGTAGCTTTGCTTCCTGTTCTTATCACGACCGTGATGGGTATTGTTGGTTTCAGCAGCATAGTTTATCGATTAGAAGAAAAAACTCTGCAAGTAACATAGTGCACATCAATTTTAATATAAATCAAGCTAAAAAAAAAACACACATCAGGTATGCTTTGCATATTTTTGTCTTCTTATATGCTTACATACCAGCTAATTATCAAGTTCTATGTCAAAGATATAGGAATATAGTCATTAGGAACAGCTTTTGTGCATGCACGGCGTACCGCATTGTGATGTAGAACATGTGAATACCACCAAATGGCCTTCATGGTGATTTAAAGGTGCAGTATGTAGAATGTTTATAATGTTTCCAGACCTATAACAATCGTATCATTTCAAACGCACCTGACTTACTGTGATTTGCACTACTGCAGTACTGTCATGCAACCGATCTGGCTATTTCCTTTGTTTCTGGGCCAGAAATAATAATAATAATGATAATAATAATAATAATAATAATTATTATTATTATTATTATTATTATTATTATTATATACAGAACAAGCTCAGAGCTGCTAAGCTCTGCTTCATTTGTATAAAAGGTAAATGTAATTCAAGCAGTTGGATTTAGAAGGTAAAGACTAAGTCTTGTCGATATTTGTACTGCAACTGACCAAGAAACTAAACTACAAACCGCTCCTTTAACACAATATGACACAGTAGCTACGTTCAGAAAAGAGATGAAGCCGTTAATTAGTTCTATGGGCAGTCGAGCTAAGTGTGTGTGTGTGTGTGTGTGTAGTGACGATTTAACACAGAAATTGTCCACACAGATATTCAAACCTCAGACATAACTAAAGTGCTATTCAGAAACTGCATGAGAGTTGCACAAGTGGGCGGAGTTTGACAAAGGCGTGTCTCAATTTGCTAACTCTGAATACAGCTAAGATCTCTTCCCAGTAGATAAACATTTTGTCGCTAAACATTTTGTTGATGGTATTCACGATGTCTATTCACAAGGTTTCGGGGTTTTTTTTGTGATTGTCGCGGGCAAAAATGCTCGATTTTGCTGAGTTTTTTTTTTTAATTTGCGAAGCAACTTGCGGAGGGTTTTTTTTTGCGGAAAACTACTCAAATCGGCGAAATCGCAATCGCACGAAATCTTTCACAGTGATGTTTGTTGGTAAATGAGACCTTTCAGCTGTACTCGTGCTCGGGGCACGTGACTCGAAGAGCGCTTTGAATACATGCGTGTCGTGATGCCGTCAAGTGACGTGTCTCGGCCCGAATCTGCGGAAAATCTGCAGTAATTTCGAAAAAAAATCGCAAGCTCCTCCGAATGTCGCGGAGGAGTTTTTCCCTGATTTTGAGTTCAAGTTTTGCGTTAAATGATTATTACAGAGATATCGTGAAACCGGACAGGGAGCCAGGTGGATTTTAATGATGTCACACGAACACCATGATGTCGTTAAGCTCCTTGCGCGAGAGATCGGGCACGGTGGCATCCGGAGCCGGGTAGCCGACAGGAAGCAGCATGAGCAGCTTCTCGCTGGCTGGGCGGCGGAGGAGGACGCGGAGCTGCGGCCCACAGTTTAAAGGAGTGGAGGTCACCGTCACCAGACCCACGTTCTGAGAAACAGAGAAGCAGAATGTGAACAGATAGCACCTAAACGCAGATTTGTTAAAAAAAAAAAAGTGCGTACGTCTTTGCGTAAGTATTCGAAACACCTGCAGAGCTGCCAGTAGGAGGCCACACGAGATGGACACACTAATCTCGTTGTAGTAGTGAGTCCTTTTCTTTCCATCCGGCATCATTCCGTACGTTTGCTTAAAGATCAGGATCAGATATGGCGCCGTGTCAAGGTACTCCTTCACCCAGTTAGTCCTGAACAAGAAATATTAGAGTCTTGAACTCAATGGATTTGTTGTAATACTGTCTTATTTGGTAGCTGATACTTTATCAAACATGTCTTGGCTGGTTACGTTTGATGCAAAGGGAACATTGTGTGTTGTCGTTACAGAGCTTAGGCACAAGAGGGTGCTAGTGCTACAGGAGCCTAGGAAATGATCGAAGAGCTGGAACTGAATTTTGTGACAAACACACACATGCATGAGCTTTACCGGAGTCTGCGCAGGTCGTGAACCCATTTATCTCCCATCCTCTGTTTATAGTTGATCTCTTCCTCCTCTTCAACGATCTCTCGGATTTTGTGCTTGATCTCGGCGTCGGCCACAACCACGAACGTCCAGGGCTCAGTGTGAGCACCGCTCGGGGCCGTACCTCACACACACACACAACAAACTCACAAAGTTTGTTTCATTACTGTCTCAATGTGTTTTTATCCCTCTTATACCACAGCAATCTGTCAGTACTAATAACTTATTTATACAAAGCAATACATCGTACTTTTTATCCATCTGTAGTCGTATTTAACGTTGTGGAATGTCCACAGAACAAATTAGTTCCTATTACCACTTACGCTATAGCAGCTATAAACACTCGTTCCTCAGGCAGCCTCTTTTTTTCTCTCTCTCTTGAAGCTGCTAAGCCAGCTTGTAGTGTTACTGAGAAATCGGAAAGCGCAACGTTCCTGACTCGTATAAAGTGCTGACTCTTGTAGACTCCTTTCAAAAAACACTAATTAAACGTAAAATCTCCTCAAAGAAAACTTCATCATGTCAACTTAAAAATTATAAAATGTTTTTAAACTGTTTCTGTTCCACTATAAAAGAGCATCCACTATAAAAGTCCATGTGTAAGTTGTTAGTATAGAATAAACTATATTAGAACAAGCGCATTGATATATACCTGTGATTTGTCTTGTGGCCGGAACTACTTTCAGAGCTGCTAGTTATAGAACGTTATCTGCTGTGGTATAAAAAAGGATCATCGTTTGACTGCGGTTTTTAAAATGTTAGCAGCGTTCAGGACTTAAGCATGATGTGAGGCGGAGAGGCGTGTGGTGAGTACCTGCAGCGCGTATCACATTATCGATCACCTCTCGAGGGACGGGTTCTGGGCTGATGTAGCGGACCGACCGGCGCTCGTTCAAAAGGGCGTAGAAGTGTTTGGAGCGCTCCAGCATTTCTTCCTCTGGGTAGCGACGTGGAGCGTATGGAACGTGGGGGAGATCTTCTGTCCCTACGATTGCCCAATCATCTTCCTCTACAGGGAAGAAAACGTGACAATGAGCTGATCACAAGTACGATTAGCAAAAATGACTGACGTTACTGAATGTATGTCTATCTGTCGCTATGTACAGTTTATGAGCGTTTCTTTAGTCCATCCATTAATGGAAATGGTCCACCATTACAGACAGACGCCACTGACTGCCCTGCTGAAAAAAAAAACAATAGAAGCCATCACAGAAATTGTAATGGTTTCCACTACAAATACCATGAAAAATGATCAGCCGTTAACCATTAAAATCCTTACCAAATGGCTTCCATTATGTCGTAGGATGTATTAAAGACGTACATCCTTAATGGTATCCACTAGACATAAAAGGCCACCAATAGAAGTCAACAAATTACCATTAGAGACCCACAGGGACCATTACAGTTTCCAATAAAACCAATACAATTCCTATTATAACCATTAAAACCACTACAAATTCTGAGCGTTTCTACTGTTTTTTCAGGGTGGATTTTATTTGTGCATGTTTTTAATCCGATTACATGCAATTAAAGGATAATAACATCAAGTCCTACATAACAGACCTATAGAAACAATAATTATATTTGTAACCAGTGATAAATATATTATAACCAGTGCATTAACATAAACCTGTAATTTGCCTTGTAGCTGGAACTACTGTCAGAGCTACTCTTATAGAAATTTAATCAACACCTTTTAACCAATCAGAAGCAAGAATTCAACATCACTGCGATACAAAATGCATTAATGACTAACTGCACTGGTATACACACACAAAACCATTCAAATATCTCAAAACGTCTATGCATGTACATGTTCACAGATCGTATAGTACAGTGAGTAAGCGAGTGAGCGAAGCATCCCTTTCTATGCAGGAATTTCTGCCTCGTGTGAATAAACACTGAATGACCTCTTGCGCAAGACGTTTTGCTCTGGATGACTTCTCTCCACAGTAATTCTATCCAACTGGAATGAAGCTCTACGTCCTTGACTTCAACTTGACTTTGGTCTGTAGTTCCCGACATCGTTGTTCTCCCAGAGAGCAAAAACATTGGTGGGAAAATGCAACGTTAATTCTGATAACTGGGAACATACACTAAGGAACAGTCTTCCTGCCGTCTTTCATCACACTGTAAGAACATTACCTAGAGTGCTCGATCTGCAGGTCTGAAAAGTTGATCAGTTTTCACTAAAGCACTGCAACCATATAAAAACTCATGGTATTTTTATTTATTTTTTAATTATAGAGCAACCGTATGCAGACAGAAATAGGCTAAAGTGTGGTGGGGGTGTCGGGGAGGACGGTGAATATATAAACATACTGTAAAGCAGTGTTTGACTGTCAGTAAATTAAGGCGATACGGTTCGGTTCGTACCGTTTTCTCTGCCGCTGATCTCGGTGTCGTCCTGCAGGTCCTCGTCCACCCACGGACGGGCTTCTGACCCGCTTCCCCCGCCGCTGGAAGATTTCTGAGCCGAGGAAGACTCCGAGCTGCGCTGCGTTTTAAAGATGAAGGCGATGACGACGCACAGGATGGCCACGAACACTGGAGTCAGAGTGGAAATGAGAGCCATGACACCGACACCGAGGTCAGGACAGGACACAGGACCGAGGTTCGAGGAGAGCTGAGGAAAGTTAGAGGCCTGCTGGTCTGTGAGGGGAAAGTTACAGGGGGCGGAACCTGTTAATGTTTCAACCACTCTCTCTTTCACTCTTTCTAAACCTTTAGTTCCTTATCATCTCTCTCTCTCTCTCTCTCTCTCTCTCTCTCCTTTTAGGGAAAAATCCCTAATCCCTTAATTTAAGGTATTAAAGGAATGTTACATTAAATTGAAACAGATGGTTGACAACTAACAAGTAAAGATTCAGTCAGAAAATACATTAATTATTTAACAATTTAAACAACATAATGTGAAAAATTGGGAAAAGAAAAAAAACAAACCCACAAAGGATTATCTTCCTTTTTCCCAAATGCAAATTCAAGATCCATGATATTTGGGGAGGTAGAGTCAGGGCGTTATATTAAGTACTTAAAAAATAAAATTTAATAGTGGGTTTTTTGTGTGTTAATAATAAGTATTAATAAGCATGTTTTAGTGACTCCATAAAAATAAGTTTTGGTAAACAATTTTGGTAAACAAATTTTTGTTTGTGAATGTAGTAGGCTAATTGGCATGCAGAATAGAGATATTCACAACGTACTCCCTCATCTTGCGTCTCTGTGTGTGTGTGTAAGAGCATATAACATCTTTCAGAGATAACATGTAAACTTTCCTTGGGTCAAATAAGAAGGAACTGACATCGGAACAAAACCACAGTTATAAAACAGATGAGCCACGTCTTCCTTATTTACGGTACAGAAAAGCACATCTGTTGGAGATCTTAGGGGAAAATCACATGAGCATTTGAGCAAGACACGACACAGTCATCACATGTGAAAGACAACATGTTATGCACTGGAATTGAAGATGTGAGCTGAAGTAAAGTCAGTAATAGGCTATGTGATAAATAAAACCACATGGCCTACATGTCAAAATGAAATTAGAGGCATGTATAAAAGATCACATGTGGAAAAAAATAATCACGTAAATAAAATATATGCGGAAATAAACAAATCCAGTGTAAAATCACACGTGAAAAAAAAAAAATCGTGAAAAATATATCAATCCCTGGTCTCTGGTCTGCTAAAACTCCTGATTTTCTTTGTACTTTGATTTACTTTGTATTAAAAGAGTTAACCTACACTTTATTCATCCATCCATCTTCTATACCGCTTACTCCTTTTCAGGGTCACGGGGAAACCTGGAGCCTATCCCAGGAAGCATCGGGCACAAGGCGGGGTACACCCTGGACAGAGTGCCAATCCATCGCAGGGCACTAGACTTTATTCATATAAAATAATTGCTCTGAAATGTGTATGGTGTACCTTATAATGCAGGTGAATTCATTAGAAGCGCATTAAAAGTATTTCTCCTTCCTAGTATGCACCATTTATAGCCTACACCATGGTTTCCCAGTATAAATACAATAAATAAGCTGTTTTAAGACAGCATAAAAGCTTGGTGCTCAATAAAACAGAAAACGATGCTACGTCGCTATAAAGATACCCATGCGATACATAGAATCTTGGAAATGTAAAACACTCATGTCAAATCTTGACATGAGTCTGATCTTTTTTCATAATAATTGACTCACATTTGATTCAAGAGAGATGAGCGCTGAGTCCGTATCCTGATATTAATAGTAGTCCTTCCTCTCAGGAGCATTCCTCTTATTGGAAATGAGGTCGATCTGCTATTGTTGCGTGGTCGCCGTTCGACAGGCACGTATTAAACGAATGTTTTTTAATACACTCGCTCTAAGGATGGATTGGGTTTAAATCTTGTATCAAAGCACTGAATTATGTGGCACATCAATGCATGATAAAATTAAAGGTGAGGTCAGTGATTTTTACATCAGACCACTTTTTATATCACTTGGTGTAGTTCTCTTCACATTTAAGATCAAATCAAAAATCTGCTCAGAAGAGAAATTCTCGATCCGCAAACTGGAGAAAAAACAAACAAACAAATGATGTGCACCACCAACATTCAACCAATCAGGACAAGCAACCATCTCTAACTTTCTTGTCAATCATCACAGCATTAGTTCAGTTATCAAAATATTATTATTGTAATTATGCCAAGGTTGGGCTCTAACGTTCTATAGGCCCTAACATTAAATAACATTCCTGCAACGTTCAGAAAACATTCAAACATTCGTAATAGGCTAATACATGAATAATACATGTTATACATCTCTCAGCGTTTTTTTTCTTTCTTTCTCTTTTATTTCTTTCTTTCCCCCCTTTGGTTTTATATGCTTTATTTTTTTTATTATTATTTCTGCCTTCTCATTTGCTTTCCTACTTGTCATTCTTTTAATCACTTTTCTGTTTTTTTCTCTTTTTTTTTTGCTTTCAGTCTCTTTCCGCATGATTGCTCTTATTTATCTCACCTAAATCCTGTCTCTGGTTTCTATATCTCTGTATCTACATCTCTATATATTTCTTCCTGTATTTGAATGCCTCTGTCTTGCCCTCAAACCTAACCAGTTTCCCAAATCCTGCTGATGAAAAGCATCCTCACAACAGCATGCTACCATAACCATGCTTCACTGTCACGATAGTGTTCTAAGTAAGGGTTTAGAGCAGAGTTTGTTTTTTTCTCTCTTTATAAACACAGTGCTTTAAGGCCAAAATTTAAAACGTTGGTCTTATAAGACCACAGAACCTTTTTCCACACGTTTGCTGAGTCTCCATATGGGATTTCATTTTTTCCCCACAATACTGCCTGTAATTTATTCATCTTTCCTGCTTTTATTTATTTATTTATTTTAAATATTTCTTTACTTTCTCTTGCCTGTGTTAATCTCCTTTCATTTATCCTGTCCATCTCTATTTCTTTTTCTGTTACTCTTACCCCTCTTCTTTCTGTAGATCTATTTCCGTCCTTTATTTCTTTAGACGGTATTGTAAATCAAATATGCGCATAGCATTTTACTGCATGTCCAGGATACAGAAACTCTCGACATCCAGAGAGTGTAAGGGTATTAACAGGAGTTACGTGTGAACAACAGTATAATGTTAGTGTGAAAATGATGTGCAGTCTGTTCGGTTACAGCCCTGAGGGGACGTAGCTGTCTGGATGTGCTGGGATTCTTGCTTTGGCAGTCTGGTCTCTCTCTCTCAGTCAGGCAGAAAAATAAAACAAGCAAGATGAGAGGAACAATCTTGCCATCTCTCTTTTTTTGACTCTGCTGTTTATACAGTAGGTCTGTGATGGAAAGCAGGTTTCTGAACGGATGATGCACTGCAGTGAGCAACTGCTCGGTCAAGAATAACCAATTTGCAGTATTCGCATTGCTGTAGAATCCATCTCGAATGTTTTCTCCCCCCCGTTACATTTATGCTTCGTGAAAGACATTATTTTGTTGATTTCATGAATAAAGATAAAGACAAATCATTCTCGTAATAAACCCCTAAAACAAACAAACAAACATTTTTAATAAATTATTTTCTATTTATTTATTATTCAAACGAATTTGAGCAGATCTTGCTTTCCATAAGATGCATACACTAAAAGTGCAATAAAATGAAAGATTTTATTAAGCAGCACAACTACATCATGAAGAATAAACTACTTGCAGTATTCACATCTATCTCACATGATTTCGTTTGATATACAGACGGTGATAGATACCGCACACCTGTTTAAGTTGTTTTTAAGTTGGTTAACACGTTCAGCTATTACATATTACATTAGAAATGAACATTTTGCATTAAAGGAGCAGTATGCAATTTTGTCACCCTCCGCTGTGCACGAGGTTGAACTACAAGCTCAATTTAAGCGACTCTCGACGACGACGGACGATAGTTTCAATTTCCTTCCAGACATCCTCGTCCCCTCTGTCCAAACTATACTTTCCTCGTGAGTTTCCTTTTAAGGAAAAAGGGGCGGAGTTAATCAAGCTCGTGTTGATCTGGTACAAAGTCTTTTCCAAGCTGTAGACATTTAACCCTAACCTGAAAAAACTAGTGCGATCCGTTGTATGGCAATATTGCGGACACAGATTTATAAGGTATCTCTGTATGATTATTGCAGGTTTAGAAACACATAAACATTATGAAAGAAAATGACAGATTGCACCTTTAACCATTGAGCTGAATATCTGTTCTAGTTTTGACGTATCAACTGGTGTCATAAAATAAAGACAACTGGTGCTATAATATTGACAACATTTTGACACTTTTCTGAGTTTTGACTCCTAGACTAGTCAATCAATAAATGACCACTGGATCACTTCAATCAATATGTATTTTTCAGAGTGAGTGTGTGTGTGTGTGTGTGTGTCAATATGCACTATAACCTTTTTAGTAATAATTAACATTGAACAGGATCCAGGGATGAGGATGATGGAATTTGAAGTCTTCCAACGTTCCATTTATGGATGAATCTACAGACAGAAAATAACGCATCTTTAATATGAATCCATGCAATTTAGCAGTGCATGAAATATTAATTGACAGCGAGAGCCATCTTCCTGTCATCCTTCAGTCTCCCGAGCGCAGCTTCAGAATAAATATCGAACTTGACAGTTGAACGTTGCCGTTGTTGTTGTTGTGATGTCGGCCATTTATTAGCGATAATGAAACCCAAGCCTCCGTGAGGGGATTTAATACAGCACGTTATCTTGTTTGGAAACGCATGAGAATTTCTGCCGGTGCACATTTTAGCGTCGCATGTCCCAACTCAGCGGGCAATTTCACGCCCTCCAGTCTCAGGAACAGATTTGCAGCTGTGTGTATGTGAGAAAAAGGAGTTTTTGTGCAGCCAGAAGCCTCAGCACAGATTTACAGAATGAAAAAAAAAGAAAAAAAGAAAAATCCGCTCCAGTGTGAGAGACGTTTTGTAGTTCTCTTGTTAGATATTTTTTTTTTTGTTTGTTGCTGATTTCAGGATAATAATTAATTGTTAATAATTATGGCAATAAATTAATAACTAAATGGAACATAAACAAATGAATAAACACATTTTTTCTAATTAATTAAATAAATCATTATTTTTTAAAAGTTAATTTTGGCAGATCTGGTCTTCCAATAAATTTATACAAGCAGCAGGGTTTTGTTGTTTTTTTTTTGTAAAAAACAAAAACAAAAAAAACCCAACAAACACACAAAAAACTAGCATGCGTTATGAAGCTGGTTGCTGCAGTGTTATTAGCCCTGAGATAAACGGGAATAGCGTGAAAAGAGATTCACAGCAGTGTTACAGGAACTGGAACATTAACTGCACTTATTGTCATTGTGATCAGTCTACATGATGCACAGTTTATTTTAAAAACCATCATGCTAATGAGTTTCCAAAGCATGTGTTCTTTAAGTCTGCTTGAGATATACAAACATATTGCGATGTCTATTTTCAGAACTAGGTTTGGAAGAGAAAACGTCCAACTTTCAGCATCCGAAGGGTTTTCCCAGGCGGCCACACATTTGTAGGATTTGGACACTTACATTGTTTACTGCGGTCTGTGTTGTTGTGCAGACAAAATGAAATTGTAAAATTGCATGTGTGTGTGTGTGTGTGTGTGTGTGTGTGTGTATGTGTGTGGGTGGGGGGGCTGGAGA
>JANDJT010000050.1:5400530-5414675 GCA_024331685.1 Stegophilus panzeri
CTGACTGACTGATTGGGTCCCTTCCAGACCTGTATCCAATCTTTATCCCAAAAGAGGATGTTGTGCACTACCTTTTTTTTTTTTTATAAAAGAATACAGCATTTTTCAAGCATGTGTGATTACCACATATGCAGCTTACTTCCCTGTACTAGGAAAAGAAAATAACTACTCCAATCTAAATTCAAGTCTAAAGGCAGATGTTGAGGCACAGAAAAAAATATTTACCCTAAATGTATTTTTGTAAAAACATTCTCAACTTCAGTCAAAGGAATTTGCAGAATAAAGCTCTGAATCTGTACAATTAGTCTTGAGATGGGACAAGAACCTGTGGCTGTTTTACTAACCGTTCCCTCCAGGATTTCACGATCGCAGAAATTAAATGAAACAAACAGACAAATCAAGGAAACGCCACAATATTCGGAGGAGATTGCAGTCTGTCAAACATACCACAGTTCTCAGCAGATTTGGGCCAAGACACGTCACAAGAAGTCATCACAATACGCAGTCAGTCAAAGCCCTCTTCATGGAAGGTGTAAGTAACCAGAATATCTTTTTACTGTATTGCTTCGGTGTTGGAACTTTGTAGAAAACACTTTATCAAGACTTCATGTCCACATCATTCTTTGAGAGTCCAACAGGTGTAGTTTTGAACCAGCATTATTCACACGTTTGAACCATTTGATAGAAATGCTGCTCAGAGACGTCCATCATAAGAGAGTTTGTCTGGAAAGTTTTCGGTTCTTTTCTCCGTGCAAGAAAAATTGTTAACATTCCAGTCTGTGGTAATTGCACTTGCAGTGCACATGCTGTAAATTGTTCTAGGACTGGAAAAAAATCTGGAGTAAACTGTATCTATGTTGTATTAACTTCAACAGAAAGGAAAAGATGCACATGTGTGTGTGGCTTTAGTCTTGAGCTACATGTGAATTCCTGTCAGCGTTATTAATGCACTCTTTGACAAGTGTCAGATGTGTGTGCCTTTTAAAAAGGTCAGATGTTTACACACTTCTCTACCCTAATAATAACCACACACGACATACACAGGTGCCGACACTTATAGATGCAGCTGTCCAAACACAACACAGCTGCATGAACAGAAAAGCAAGACACCTTTCACTCTCACACACTTTGCATTGTAGTCCTACAAATCCCCCCCACCAAAACACAAACAAAAGCCCAACATCCATCACGTCTCCATCAATACATCAATGCTCACTGTCTAAATATTGATTGTGAAATTTATCGCACCACTTCTTGCTGATGCGATAAACCTATCAGAACTGATCAGCTAAGCAAAACAACCGTCCAATGAGGGATCCACCCGAGGGACGACCTTGGCGTTGTCAAATTCCTCGTACGATACAGCAGCTCGAGGAATTTTTACAATTCATGAGATTATTAAAGAGAAATATAATAAATTAGAATTTACAGTATATTATAATAGTAGCAGAAACAATTATACATTGTTAAATAAAAGTTATACTAATTTAGGAGTAGCCAACAAGCACTTTTTGACAGGTGGGAGGAAACAGGAGGAGACCCAGAGGAAACCCATGTTGACACTGGGAGAAAATGAAACTTCATACAGAGAGTAACCCAAGCTCAGGATCCAATCAAGGCCCCTGGAGCTGTAAGGCTACACTCCCTTAAAATCAATCAATCACAGAGCGAGGCACATCCATCAAGATAAGCCGACACTGAAGGATTAGCCACGTGAAGCAATTTGTTAAACTTCTACGAAGTGAAAGTCTTGCTCTCAGCAACAGTCTATATAATCGGCAAACAAAAGTGATGTTTACGACCTGTATCTTATCAGTCATGGATATATTCTAATTAAACCACCTCGATGCTTTGTTTCTTACAGTGTGGTGCTAGATAACTAGAAACTGCAAAATACTGCATGATATCGCACAACACTGAACGATTATTGTCAGATTATCGTCAGAACCCTGCACAGACAACTCAACCGAGTTTACCTGATTTCTTTGTGCTGCCTCATTGTGCAGGCGAGCTGCGTTTTGTCTGCAAGCACAAAGCGGAGCAGACGGGTCAGTTTATTGAAGGTTCACCAAGGAATAGCAAGCAGGCTTTAATCCAACTGAGAGAGCTTACGAGGAGTAAAGAAACCAGATAGACACTGAGCCGACAGCAACCTCTACATCTCCCCCACCATGCAACACAAACACGGAATACCAATGTGCATGGAAGATACAGACTAACAGATGAAGAGGGTTGGTACATCATACAGACTCATTTTCTAGTTGACCTTGTTTCACCTTCACATAATGCGAATACTAGTGGTAACGCCACTGTCTGTATCCATGTAGTGCTCCAAAGATCTGTATCCGTACTTGTATTTAAACACTAAATGAGAATGGGGTGCCCCCCCCTCCCCGCCTTTTCTTTTTTCTGCCAGTTCCTCAACCTCAGCTTCATCACCCCGGTTCATAAGTAGAGGATTGTTTTATTCCTTTCTTTTTGTTTTGTTTTGTTTTTAATCCCACTCAGTTATTTGGGTTTGTACCTTACAAGTAATATCTTTGAACAAATTTAATTGGTTCCATTTACCCCAAAATGTAAACAAACTAACAGCCAATGCTAAACCAGGCCACAATCCTGACCAGGCAGTTACTGAGGATGAATGAATGTTCATGTTAATGAACATGGTCTTCATTTGCCTACTCGTTTGAGGGCATGAAAGTAAAAATCTCCCAATCCTGATGTATAACTTTCATCAGATGCTCTGTGAATCTTTAGAAAAACAGACAGAACATACCGCAATAAAATAGAAATCGAGTGACATTTTCAGTTACATCCTAGGCAAACATTTTTGTCCACCTGCTTTCATGCATACACACTGCATGTGTGAAATATGTGATGCATAGAGGAAGAGTTCACACTGAAATGTATTCCCTCATGACTTCAGACAGACATAGCTTCCAGGCTCAACCTCAAAAGAGCAATCGATCCACAGCAAGAGGGGGTGTGTGTTTACAGACAGACCCATGCTACTGAAAGCCCGCCGGTAGTGTGCGAGTGCACGTACGTGAAATATCATCATGTTCAACCCCATCAGCTGCTGCTCATCAGCTACTTCAATACACTGTGACCTTCTCAATGACGAGACTTACAGCCACACAGACGCTCATCCACACTCCTCTAGGACACATGCTCATTCCAGTCAACCTTTACATTCTCCAAGATGTGTCCTTTCAAACCAAATATAGTCCATATATAATTTTGCATAGTTTGTTTTTAATGCCCAAGAAACTACAAAAATGGGCAAGAAAAGGCTTGAAACATTTACCTTCTAGATCTGGGAATATCTATGCAGCACTTTCGTCCTTTAATCTGTCCATCTCTCCAAGCTGTTCATCTGTACACTCTGCTCAAACAGATCAGCTTTCATGCTAATACCGCCATCAAACCGTCATCTTGTAGATCACTAACTAGCAGAGCAGAGACTCTGTGCCGAAATTCAGCTGAACTGGATCATATAACGCTTGCGCATTTGTTTTTAAGAGCTAACCACGAAACCTGAGCGTTATCCCCTACGTTTGCGATTGTCGAATTAAAAAAACCCCATTAAACGCCATTGCAGCTGTGCTAGCAATGTCCCTTTGTGATGTGAACCTCGCGCAAGAACAAGAAAAACAGCACAGACCAACAAATTTGCACCAGACTCGCTAAGCACATTACAAATATTTCAATTTAAATAATACTTAAATGCGTTTCATGGTGGGGTTTTGTTTAACAGTAGCTAAATGCGTCAAATATTGCATAACAAATCAGAGCCATTTTGTTAGTTAGCCAATAAAAGATATGCAGTTAGTTTCAGGTCATTATGCAATCTAATAGAATTTCAATATGCATTTCAAACTCAATGATCAACCTAACCATTTTAAATAAAAACAACAAAAAAAACCCCTATGTTTTAGCACAAAGCTAATTTAGTAGCAATGGCGTATTTAGCAACGCTAGAGAACAAATGTCGCTAACGTTTGTTAATGACAAAACCAAACGAAAGAATATCCTTCATCTAGTTACTGGAATATAAAGCTGGTTCGATAAGAAGTTAAGAAGCTAGCATCACTATGTAGCTAAACAGGGACACAAGCAACTTTTGTATGGAGCCATTTTGTGCAGCATCAGCTATTCATGTACGCTAAAGGCTAAAAGATGATCCTTTGAGAAATTTATGTCAAACTTTGAAAATTTCTCAAAGCATCATCTTTTAGCTTATATGAGAAGCTTATCCTGTAAGAACTTTAGCTCAACTTGTCCCAGGAACCTAGAAATAATTTAATTCAACACAAAGTAAACAAGCATACCAGCACACATGCAAAGCACAAACCAAAATTTGCTACACCCTTGTAACCTTACAGACATTACATTTTATTAGCAGTTTCTTCAGTCTTCACTGCAGTTCCTCCTTACTGTAATATACTGTTAGTGTGTAATATTTGCATCTTCATTGTTTTTCCTCTCGCTCATTTACATTCCGCCTATCAGGTCAGTCGCTCTGCTTTCCCAGTGGTAGACAGAGGTTATGACCCTGGTGTTGAAGAGAAAGCTCTGACTACACTACCTGACAGTCTGAGAATCCACCATCACAACTGCTCCCATGCCCAAACACATTAATAGAAACACCTGTACAACTACTCATTCATGCATTTATTTAGTCAGCCGATCATGTGGCAGCAGTACAACGCATAAGATCACGCAGATACGAGTCAAGAGCTTCGGTTAAACGCTCACAGAATTTCCGTGGGGAAACGTGATCGCTGGGATTCTGGCCGTGCCATGGTTGTTGATGCCAGACAGGCTGGTTTGAGTAGTTCAGAAAATGGTGTGGGAAAAACCAGACTGGTTCAAGCTGACAGGAATTCAAATAACTACTCTTTACAACCATGGTGAGCAGAAATGTATCTCAGACTGCGAAACACATCAAAACCTTGAGGTAGATGGGCTAGAACAGCAAAAGACCACATTGGGCTCCACTCCTGTCTGAGGCTATAATGGGCACAAGCTGACCTAAAATGGACAATGCAGAGAGCTTGTCAAATATAAAATAGTAAAAGTTGTATAGCTAGGATTTGAAAGTCCTCTAAAATTAGGCTGTAAGGTCTGGGATTCTCTCCAAGCTTTCACCTCAATAAATAGGACTCTGCACCGAAAAGAAAAGTAATTTAATAGCTGGGGCACAGAGGGTGCATCTGAGATTGCAAACAAGTGGACGTGTCCAACCAGGACATCTTTGGGGGTTTGTGAGCCTATATACACACAGTACAACAGACATCCTTCATTACTTATTTTCCCCAATCACCACCAGTGAGTAGCATCCACCTGGATGATGCTACAGCAGCCATAGTGCACCAGAACACCCACCACACACCAGCAATTAGTGGAGAGGAGAGTGATCTAGCCAATTCAGAGATGGAGACTTGTGGGAATAACACTAGAGCACCAACCAACAGATTTAACACCAGCATCACTAATCAAATATTTCAGTATAAACATAATTAACATGTTTCCAGTTGTAAGTGTCCGTTAAACTCTTCAGATCAAATGGGTTTAATATAAGCCACTTATTCACTGCATTACACCCACAACATTTTCAGCAGTCATGAGCAGTCAGTGGAACGATCGCTCTGAAAGTGACCAGCTGTATTTATAGGCGTTGTTAACCAACACAACATACGCTCACCAGGTTTCTCTCAGTTTATTGCTGCCTTTCATCTCGGCTCTGTCTGACGTGTGAAACTGTTACGAGTCAGTCCGCTTGCTTCTGTATAAACCGCCCCCTCCCCACTTCCTTTCCTTTATATAGGTGGTCAGTGAATTACCCATTTGAACTGATCTGACCAATGGGAACACAGAGACCCAGCCAAAGAGGTGGCATTTTGGCCACAAGCAGCACAATGGAGGCCCCATATTAACCAATTGACTCGCTTCCTGTTTACTTGCTATCTAGCTAGATTGATTGTACTTTTGTTTGCGATAGTGTTTGCCGTTGTTATGCGGTTTCAATGTTGGTACTTAGTCCTTGCCCTTTCCAACAGTCTGTCTGTCAATTATGTGCTAGTTTCTCTCTCTATGCTAGCTCCATCTTACTGAGAACCGCACACACACCTATACATCACTTAGGTGCTACTGAATGTCTAGACTTACTGAAAACAGACTTTTTTTTTCTGTTCTTTTCTTACTCTGTTCTTTCTCTGGTAAGACTAGCTTTGTGAATATTCCTTATTTAGGCTTAATATTGTGATAGCCATACTTCCAACCTTCTGTCCTTCTTGTAGCCAGCACCATCCAACATTACCATGACATCACATAACATTCAATCCACAATCTTTGTTTGTTCTTGTTTGTGCACTCATCCTAGACCTTAACCCCCTTCGGGAACGCAACACATCCTGCTGTATCTCTCAAGTGATCTGCACGGCACTTGAGCGAACACTGATTCACGCCTCAATGAGATATGGAATAGTACTTTTGAACATCTAATATTGTAGGTGGAGACAAGTTTATACAAAAGCTGCAATACTATAACATAAGGACTCAACCTGACTTAATGAGTGACAAAACTGCCTAAACCGTAACAAACATTGGCAGTGCTGACTGACCGACTCTTGAAACATGGACTGGGTAAAATCAGGTGAAATGGAACTGGTTAGGATTTGAATATGGATGGAAATCCCACTCAAAAGGCATTAATTTATCATCCAGCCATCCCACTGGAGTATGGCCAACCATTAACCAAATCCACTGAATGTACTTTGTTTACTAGTCACAATTGTGATGATAAAATAGTGCATTATGAATGTGTGCAATACAATTGTATGTTTGTATGAGAAATAAACACCGAAATAAATCAGCATCTGGTTCAGTTTGTATGCGATTTTGTTCACTGCCAATTCCCAAATCACTGTGTAGACACACAGTAGCGTTGCTGCCGTGTATATTAATTTCCTATAAAGTTAATGACCTGATGCAAAGAGGAAAAACAAAGCAGATGACTGTTTAATTCAGGGAAAAAAAACAAAACAAAAAACTTCATGGTTTTAAGCTTCTTTAGAGCAAGCTGCAAGCTAATAATAGACCCAAAGCATCATGTCTAAGACAGTACTTCCCAATTCAACTCCTTTACTCTCCTGAACTGCATATTTTCTTGCTCCAACACACCCAGTTAATCTCATCGAGGGTTTATTAGTGAGCAAATTAGCCCAGGGTGATTGGGAAACGCTATTAAGATAAAAAAGAAATTCCCAATTAGGAAGAATAAGACAGGAGCAGGATATAGCAAAGCACTGGAGTCTAATTAGTGACCCATGTCTCTCCCAAACAGCACTTGGTCTTAAAAGCAGTAAGAATAGCAGATGAGAGGGGGAAAATAAAATACTACACCGTCCAATTTGTTCAAAAGGATCAACCTTTGGAAATATAGAATACTTTGTTTGCAACTAGAATCTGTCTGCTATAAATCTTATGGGAAACCACACAAGGTGGTGACGATTCTCTTAGAGGTCGGCAGGGGACCTCAGGGGGCAAAATATTATACCTCACTGTTTTGTTTTTTGTATGTGCACATCTTCAAAAATTAACCATGTGACAATATAATATGAAACTAGACACTGGATGAACTGATTTGGAAATTCCCACATCTATTATCTAGCAGAAATATCAAGGGTACTTGCTTTGGAAATTGGAAGTTACAGCTCTATTGTCAAGTGGAATAACAGGTTACAACGGGTCCAAGCATATAAATGTAAATATGATTGTAAAAAAGTAATTTAAAAAAGTACATGTTTAATATTTAGGAGTCCAAGCACTGAAACACAAGCATAGATCATCAAAAAAACAACAACAAAAAAAACAAGTCATTAAGAGCACAGGTTCCCAACACTGATCCTGGAGAACAATGCTTTCCCTGCTCACCCACTTCAACCTCAGGAACGGCTGTTAAATTAGCCAATTAGTTGAATCAGGTAGCTGAGAACAGGTAAAACACTCAAATGTGCACGACAGATTGTAATCCAGGACCAGGGTTGGGAACCTACGACCTAGAAAATAGGCAATGTGTAACATTTAGGGGTCCAAGCACTGAAACATAAGCAGCTAACAGCAAAAGCAGTGTCACCGATACATCTGTGAGCCAGATGCATGAAATATAGGCATCGGAAAGACACTGAAAAACTATTGATACCATCAACAGTGAGCAGATCTAAGATTTGTACAATAACACACAAACATTATGGTGCATTTACTTGATTTATGTATATGCAATTCATTTCAGACCAAGCACTACCAAGTAAGAAGCCTATTAATTATTTTTTCCACAGTCCTGTCTTTATCTAGCAAGCACTCATGCTAGAAAAGCAAAAAAACAAAACAAACTATAATGTGTTACTAGCAATAGAAATTCACTTAAATTAACAGTTCCCATTATTTTATATGGCTTTATCCTGATTCCCCAGTGGAACAACAGGGTATTACAGTTTACAGACCCATTTAAATCTCATGCAGGGCTTATTAATGAGCGGATTAGTTGAGTCTTAGAGCAGGAAGAATACTAATACGAGCAGAGCAGGATTGGGAAACACTGCATCAGGACAATGCATTAAAGTGCGAACAATTTATTTAAAAAAAAAAAAAAAAGAAAAAAAGGATAATCCAGTTAATGACCAATGCATCTTCTAATTCCCAGTTTGTTCTACAGTCAGTCTAAAAATATATATATATATAAATAAAACTATGTATGTGTGCCACATTAAGAGCTAACTCAAGCATTAAATCAGCACGGACGTTCTCATGACAGACAGTAAGGTATAGACAGTAAGGGCTCTAATGTTTGAGTTAACAGCTACACTGTAATGCACAGTGTAAGAGTTAATTCAGCAGTGAGGACTGTGTTATGTGGTGATGATGCGTTAAAGCACCGCAGAAGAGACCAGACAAAAATGTAGGTCAAATAACAGCTCCTGACAATTGATGCACATCTGCATGCACCTGTCTCTATAGGCGCATCTGTGCAAACGCGCATGCAGCTGTATCTGTATCACACACACACACCTCGCAGTCGTACAGCTCGCTCAGCTGCTCGATGATCCACTCTTCCAGCACGAGTCTCTTCCGCAGCTCTTTCCGGTCGTACTTCACCGTGACTTTGCCCTGCTTCTTCTGCACCGGGTCGTCCCGAGGCACCGGGCCGTTGCCCACGCAGCCCACCCCGGGTGCCGTCTGAAAGAATACCCGGCCCGGGGACGTGGGGATCGGCGTGGACGGCTCGGGGCTGGCGGCGGACATGGCGCAGAGGTCACGATCAAACAACAGCAGCGGCGGCGGCGGCGGCGGCGGCAAAAATATAACGAGCGGCGCCTCAAAACACCTGCTATTTAAAGCTCCGCGCGAGCTCTTAAAGTCCGTGGGCGGGGCTTCGCTGCCAAATTAACGTTGTAAGCCATGATGATTGGTCAGCGATTTGCTCCTCGCGCCTCTTATTGGCTGCAGTGGCTGTTGTTGATGAAGCACGCGCTCTAACAGGGATGCACTCGTTGCCCTTTGTGGTAATCCCCCTCCTCCCCCCCCTTTTTTTTGGAGGGCTCACAGAAAAATGTAAGCATTTTAATGTGTTTTGTGCTAAACGTTTAAGTGGATGGTTTGTAATGGTATTTGTAGTGGAAAATTTCTGTGATGGTTTCTACTGGGTCTAACATTTTCCATTACAAATATCATTACAAACCATCAGCTGTTAACCATTAAAACCTTTTCCTTAATGGTATCCAATAGAAGGTAACAAATTACCAGTAGAGACCCACAACGACCATTACATTACATTTCCATTAAAACCAATCCCATTGTAACCATTAAAACCATTACAAATTCTATCAGGGTTTCCATTGTGTTTTTCAGCAGGAACATTATTAAGCATACACCTGTTTTTTTGGGGTTTTTTTTTTTTTATGAGGAAATTTATTCCAAGTTTCTTTTGTCCACAGAACATGAATATGAATATTTACCATATGGACCACAAAATAAACTGCATTTTCTTTTCTTTCTGTAATGCCCTAATAATAATAATAATAATACACGATTAGGTTGGCATGCAATTACTTACAGCTACGAAGAGTGCCCCATGAACCAGACATATAATTGGTTATTTGTTGCCACAATGCAGCCTTAACTGCAGCGTCACGCTTGAGATCATTTTGCACCTCGTTAAATTCTTCTTCCACATGAACACTCTAAAGATTTGTGCAACCAAAAACCATTTATGCCCAGGTCCCGTCCTTGCATCAGTGTACAATCTCCCCTGTGTACTGGTATACTTGTACTCAAATGGACTCTTATATGCACTATACAAAGAAAACATATTGCATCTAGACTGGAGTTTGTGCAAGCAGTCCAAGCAGCTCTAAGTTCAAGAGTCAATAACAGAATCTGGCTAAACAGATAATCAGTGAAAGACTTACTCATTGGCTAGAAATCTATTAACAAAGCCAGTATTGATTCATTATAATTAGCAGACAATACACCTTATATCGTACATCATCATTACACGCACACACTGAAGCATAGCAACTAAGTGATGAGTGCAGGAGAGGCAGAAGCATTAGTGCTGAGGGAACCGGGAGGTGCAATATTGTTTAGACACAGATGTTCTCTGTGTCTCTGCCTAACCTTCATTCAGTGCTCTTATCACCCAGCTGACCGTATCGATCTACACTCAGCATGGCTTTAAAAAAAAACACCAAAAAAACTGCACACACATGCACACACACACACACACACACACGCTCTCGCTCCTCCAGGTAGAAAAACAGAACCCGATCTTTGTTTTGAGTCTGCGCCATCTCATTAGTGGGAGATTCATTAAGTTATATAAGCCTATAACACTATTACTTGCTCTCCCTCTCTCTCTCTCGCTCTCTCTCTCACACACACACACAGACACACACACACAAACACCACCATGCACACTGTGCGAATTCATGGAGAATATCAGTGACAGTCATGTCAGGTGATTACACGGAGTGATGCACACCCAGGATTTGATCCGCATTTGGGCTGACGTTTATTTTCTTCAGACAGCTTCACTGATGTATCTGTAAAATATCAATGAGAAGGCGCCATCGATGAGACCTCACAATATAATTCTCTGCACCAAATACCCTAATAGTTTCATTGTCAAGCTATTGGTTGATATTAGATTGTAGCCTCCTGTCTAATATCATCACCAGCCATCACTGGTGTATGCTATTCGAAAGACCGGGATGTCTGATGTTTTGAGGAAGAATAATGCTAATGCTAATGAGTCTTTATTGATCACGTATACATTACAGCACAGTGAAATTCTTTTCTTCACATACCCCAGCATGTCAGGAAGTTGGGGTCAGAGCGCAGGGTCAGCCATAATACAGCGCCCCTGGAGCAGAGAGGGTTAAGGTCCTTGATCAAGGGCCCAACAGTGGCAGCTTGGGAGTACTGGGGCTTGAACCCTTGACCTTGTGATCAGTAACCCAGATCCTTAAACGCCAAGCCACCACTGCCCTGTAGATCACCACTGAGAAAGCATATTATACACATACCATTAAAACCACTAACAGGTAACGTGAATAACATTGATTATCTCGTTACAGTGTCGCCTGGTAAGGGGTGGGATATATTACGCAGGAAATGAACTGTCAGTTCTTGAAGTTGATGTGCTGGAAGCAGGAAAAATGGCCAAACGTAAGGATCTGAGCGACTATGACAAGGGCTCAATGTTTGTACTTTAAGAAATGATAGCTAGTAAATTATCTTAGGATTCGTAACAGGTAGACCTGATGGGTATTTCAGAAGCCCACCTGAGTCTCAGCAATTCACCTGTTAAAATATAACTTTATCCATCCATCCATTTTCCATACCGCTTATCCTACACAGGGTCTCATGGGGAGCCTGGAGCCTATTGCAGGGAACTCGGGGCATAAGGCGGGGGACACCCTGGACAGGGTGCCAACAAATCGTAGGGCACAGTCGTACACACACACATTCACACACTACGGACAATTTGGAAATGCCAATCCGCCTACAAGGCATGTTTTTGGACTGGAGGAGGAAACCGGAGTACCCGGAGGAAACCCCCGAAGCACGGGGAGAACATGCAAACTCCACACACACAGGGCAGAGGCGGGATTCAAACCCTTAACTTCGGAGATGCGAGGCAAACGTGCTCATAACTAATATCAGTTAGCATGTGGTGATGTGCCTTTCGTGAACAAGTCAACTCTTTGAATCGGGTCTTTTAGGTGAACTTTGGGTCTATGCTTTGGGTAATGCTTCCAGAACTTTCCACTTAGTCAAACTTCGAGCCAGTCCTTATGATAATTATATGATGTGTGTTTGCAGTCTGAGGGTTCGACTACAATTGCTGTTTGTTATAATGATTTGTTTAGTGTAGTGTTTCGGGGAGGTGAATAGCAGGTTAAACGGATAGGAATCTTCTCTCAAGATCGAGACGGGTTTCAGGAAACAATTTACAGTAAATGATTGATAGGTATAGATCAACAATCTATTTATTGTTTGAGTTTGTTTTTTTAGAGCAGTTAGCCAATTGAGAATCAAAAGAGTCGACTTTTATTGATGGACAGAGCCCAGGTCATTTCATGATGTTCTTTTTTTAATGATTATAAAATCATGCTTTGGTGTGTAAAGATATTTTAAAAGTCTTGCTCACGGACTCAGTCATTTAGTGATGGAAATTATGGTTCTTTTTAGTGAGTCAGAGACTCTTTGGGTCCCCAAACGGCTCCTTGACGTTTGTTGGTGTTTGCCTATTTATTACTTCAAATATTTCAGGAGATCTCACTCTACCTTTTGATTAACACCAGTGTGAAGGCATCTACGAAGCTAGATGTTCACGTAGAAGAGTTGGCTCAAAGACTTGTTTGTCATGGCAGACAGAGCAGTGCTTCTAGTATCTCTTCAGCTGCAGGTTCACTCCCATCATCCTCTGCTGGTCCTGGGATCTCAACTCAAACTTTTCTGGAGAGAATTATATACACTGAACTCCTAAAATACTACCAGGATGGATAACACACAAAGTTTGCCCTCTTACTACATGTTATGTCACTGTATTTATGGATGGTTCAAATGCAGTGACAGAATTCAGTCAAGTCATCAATTGCTACGCCATTCATTAGCTTAATTTGGTGTGTTGGAGATGGAAACCGCTGACCTGAGCACTGACTGGATGTGCAAACTGTACTGTAGGTGTGTAGTCAAGGACAATTTTGTGTAGAATTAAAAGTGTTGTGATGCAGCGCCCCTCTCTGGACAATGAAATAGTGCACCAGGTCAATAATACAAAACTCATAACTGGATAATCTGAGGAGGAATCAAAAGAAATTCCAACCCACTCTTGGTCCACAACTTGGTAAAGTTATCCCTAAATGGGATTTTGTTATTACACACTGGTAAAGCACTTCAGGCCATATAACCTCCAGCCTCCAAACTCCATGTTATGGTATCCTCTTTTTAAAAAAAAAAAAAAAAAAATTGATTGGTCAGGTGATCAAGATTTTGGCTACAAGGATGTAAAGAAACAGTTTGGGTCACATGGAACCAAGTTAGTAAAAAGTACGGAACATGGATCTCGTCCCTTCTTCCAGTGAGATTGAAGGCAATAAAATCAAGACAGCACAGCACGTTAATCTTAACTTAATAACTTTAATAGTAACTTGTGGTGGATCCCGAGTCTATCCGGAGTGGGAATACCCGCTGGATGAAATGCCAGTCCATCGCGTGGCCAAAATGACATTTATTAATAATATAATGTTTCCATAGTGTTTACCACAAATGTGGCATACTGTGTAACAGCTCCAGGGTTCCCAATATGATCCTGATCTCAGGTTACTGTTTGTGTCCATGTTCTCCCTGTGTCCATGTGGGTTTCCTCCGCGTTCTCCAGTTTCCTCCCATCTCCCAAAAACATGCCAGTAGGTGGACTGGAAACTCTAAATTGCCCCTTAGGTGTGAACATGTGTATGCATGGTAACCTGGAGTGTTCCCATCTTGCGTCCTTCAGTCCACAGCAACCCAAACCATGTCTACATCATCACACATTGGCCTCCAAATATGTTCAGCTCAGTAATACCTTTATATATA
>JANDJT010000050.1:5414740-5427816 GCA_024331685.1 Stegophilus panzeri
AAAGTCTAGTGCCATTGTTCTTAAAGTGGGGTCCATGGTGTACATATCTAGGGGATATGTACTTGAAATGGGTTCATCTAAAACTCAATCTAATGGTATGCTTTATGACACCAAACCAAGATCACATTGTAAATTGAATTTGTAGGCTATAGACAGTAGTGTTCAATACAAAGATTTACAACCAAATCTGTTTGTACACTCTTTGTGTACAAACAGGATTACAGTGTAATACATAAACCTAATCATGATTGTATTACATTTTATACTGACTTTCTGGCTGACTGAGAAATCTCGCATTACTTTAGCTATGATTTAAAAAAAAAAAAAAAAAAAAAAAAAAAAAGTCACTTTCACCTTCCTTTTAATCCTTTTCACAGAATGTAATGAAGAACAGTTTAGACGTTTAGCACCACTAGGTGGCAGCAGTGATCAATCTTCCTACAGTTTATTCGTTCATTTCTGCTCTCTGGAATGTTTTCTTTTTTTTTTTTTTAAATATGCAGAGATCGAACTGTCAAATGATTGTGCATACTTTATTTTGTGTCCTGTATTTTATTTATTGTATTTTTTGAATTGATATTTGAAACTGTTCATTAGATGAAACTACATACGAGTTGACTATTTTGGGAGAAAAAAAAACAGGCTCTGTTTAAATAACATGAAGGTGGAACTCATTTTCGGTTAGAAAACTAAAAAAAAATCCTACAAATAAAGAGAATTCAAGTGCACGGAAATAATGCAATAAACTATTTCCCGGAAGTATCTTTCAAATTCATCAATATAGATCAGCTGTGTTTTTTTTTTTTATATGTATTTTTGCAATTATTTTGAAACGCATTTTATTTATATAACTAATTAGATTGATCAGGGTTTAAATTGACCTGCCCTTTTTTTTTTTTTTAAACACCTGTCCGCTAGGCGCGCGCGGACCTGATGACTCTATTGACTCCGCGCTCCGTAATCCTTTCCCGTGACGTCGCGAGAAATGGCGGAGCGCGAGGAAAGCTACGTCTGTCGGAGTTCCAGCCTAGGTGAGCACAATTTAACTGAAAACATTTTTTCCCAGCGCTATTAAGTTATTTCTTGCATACAACAACAATAAGCACTGTTTATCTTGTAAAGGCGGACATAAACAAACAAACAAACCAACGGCAGGTGAATTTATCCGCAGAACATCGCGCGAGCCGGTCGGTCACGAGAACCGGATTAGACACGAAAGCGTCTATTATTAACCGTGATTTGTCTGGATTTCACTCAAAGTGCACTTTTTAACGACTTTTCACGATTTTGCCATTTTATTCCACTATAGCGTGAAGTTATATCCGGGGTTTTAAAGCTCTAGAGCGACTTGAAACACCTGTTTGAGTTTTGCTTGTTGTTACACCAGAGACAGTTTAAAGTTCGTAAATATGAAACATTAAGCAGGATAACAGCAATTTGAAGCCATTCACTGTTATATTTGGGAGTGTAACAGGCTACACCTGATTTCTTTCCTCGCTGGTGTCAGTGTACACCTGCTGTTACAGCTCCTAGGCAAATAAAACGCCTCAGTGTTGAACCAGCCATCATTTGATCATCGTTTGTATTCATCTCACAATGAGGGAGTCAAATAATACGAGTCGACTCCACGATTCATTTGTAGTCGCCATGGAAATGTATGTTTTTGGGCTGTTTGTACGACGCTGTCGTGCTGTAAACATAAATAAGACTGTGTGCGTTCATATCAAAAACGTGTTTGTGAATAGTCTTGTATTACTTTTTATAGGTTATCATTTACAGGAGCACCGTGAACCATTTTTAATGATTCGTTTTGTACTTGTTCAATTTGCATCCAATCAAATGCGTCCAATCAAATTCAATTTGCACTTAATCTCCCCCCCAGTGTTAAGTGCGTTCACACACAGGTTGCTTCTCAATACTCAAACTGAGGTTTCCTCGCTCCTCCGGCCCGTGACCCGGAAATTGATCGACGTCAACCATCTTGAAGGATATATAATTTCTCTAATTGCAGGGCGAGGAGCGAGGAAGCTTCCAGAGGAGCTAGGAGCAAGGATACACGGGTGTATCCTATGCGGAAGTGTTTCTTGTCGAAAAACCTGACACGTGTATAAATTCCACTCCTCCTTCACGTCTGCCACGATCTCAAACAAAAACGTGCTTTGATGACGTGATGGTATTTTGTGTGAAATGTAATTCAATAATAATATGCTTACACGTATTGAGTATTGTAATGAATTGATCCTTGCGTGTTTGGATATGCAAAGCTGCACAGAAGATGCAATCATTTATGTATCGTTTATTCATTCATTGTTGAGTAACCCAGATATTTCACATGCTATCTGTGCATTTCGCTGGATTAAGAACGTCATTAGCTCCAACAACATAACGGCAGATCCCTGAAGCGCAGTGAGGTCATCCAGCTGAGGACCGTCATCGTTGGTTGACGTCGCCTTGAAGTGACGCTTGAGAGAGGATATTTCCATTTGACTTGCTTCGGTTCCTCTCTCCTCGCATCTCATCCTTGTATCCTTCTCTCACATCCTAAGGGGTGGAGCTAAGATGCGAGGAAAGGAAATGAGGATGCACAGATAAGAAATGAGAAGCACCCATACAGCTATTTATTTATTTATTTATTTATTTATTTATTTATTTATTTATCTATCTATCGCTGCAAGTCGCTGTACTATGAAGTCGCAGGTTCCTACTACTGGTTGCCATAGTAACATGGGTGGCACAACTAATATTCCACTTTTCACAACAAACCACTTTGCTGCTAAAATGAAACATTCTGGAGGGAGAGCAATCTTCTATAAAATTCACCAGTGTATATATCCATCATATCCTATGAGATGAAGGAGAAACAGTGTGTGTCTCTTTGCTGTTGTGGGCATCGGTCTGTGGCAAAAGTGCAAGCGCCAATTAGCTTAGCTTACGGCCTTAGTGCTTTTAAAGCAAAATAATAATAATAATAATAATGAAACGCAGTCACTTTTTTTGCAATTGAGCAAAATCCCGGTGTAGCTCCTGTCTCAGGAAGTGAGCGTCACCATCAGGGTGTCATTCACTATATGTTTGATGGTGACCGGGAGCTGGACTGCAGCTCTTCGGCTGGGGCCTCTGTTCGCCATTTTCCACCGGGCTGTGCTGGGTGAACACTTCACCCACCATAGGAGCTACTCTGGGATTTTGCTCAATTGCAACCAAAAGTGAGTGTGTTTCGTTATAATTTCTTGGATTATTTTTTCCTTTAAACCTGTTAAGATGCTAAGTTAGGCTAAATTAACTCTGCAATGGCGCTGCTTCTGCTAGTGAGCACGGGTGGCTACGGATCACGTGCGCTCTACTGTTTTCACTCCCATTGGTAGTCGCTGCACCAAGTCGCTCCAGATTTGTTCCAAATCATTTTCGATGAGAGCTGGCGACTTTCGCCAACGGCCGCTGTCGCCCATGGCGCCGGAAGTCACCGGCTCTCATTGAAAATGAATGGTATCCAGTCGCTTTGTCGCTGCGAGTCTTTGTACGTGTGAATTCACCTTTATGCTGCCTTCAAGAGCTCTTCAGAAGTTCGTACATATGAGTTCTGATGTGGCGATTACGAGCGACGTGCGTTGTCTCAACCAGCTCCCTAGTTCAGTAAGTGGTGAATCAGTATATTGTGTACACAAGTTCGAGCACTGGTAAGGACCCTGGCTCACTACACACTGGGACACTGATGACTCAATTTCCGGCAACATGACTACGTACTGTCGTTGTAAAACGACACCAAAAAATTTGAAACTAAAAAATGTTAGGTTTTATGTCATGTAAATTTGTTCGCTTTAATCACATGCAATTCTATCATAATATGCCAAGCAGGATCATGGGCGAGCTAGTGGATTAAAAAACAAACCGAAACATTAAACACTTAAGTCATTAGACTCGCACAAATCGTATATAGAATGTCAAATAAAGTTAAATATCGCTAACGTAAGTAATCATTTGAGTCACAATAATGAGCTATTTACATTTGTAGACGAAGTTGGCTGAGAGTTCATCCCCCCCTTTTTTTTTTTTCCCGAGCCGAGAGGCTTTAGAAAATATGACGTCATTTTCAATAAGGGAACATGGTGAGCATCGGTGCTCCCTGGTTTTTGCGGTGCATTGTGAGATTTTTTTTTTTTTCTTTTAGGACGCGAACTGTCCAGTGCACTGGATGGATTTTACGATTGAGACAGCCCTTAAAATGGCCGACTCCCTGATCAGAGCCCTGACTACTGAACTAGGGAGCTGGTTGAGACGCACCCATGCTGCTTTCAGGTGGTTTTTCAGAAAAAATGGATGGTGTGAGAAAATGCGTTATTTTAATAAATAATTTTTTTTCTGTCCTCAATGACGAGAAGTTTATTTAGCCTCACTAAAACAAAACGAAAAAACCGTTAACGTTCAAAATGACCACGTGAAGTCGCCATGAAATCAAAATTGTTTTGTTTTAAGGTTATCAATAAGCTAGTGCGCTCCAAAAACAATGACAAGAATTCGCATTTAGAAGATATATGCGTTCAAAATTTACACTCCCTCTCTACCATCAATACGGATCGGCAGCCTTCAGGACATCATTCTGTGCTTCAGCTTCTCGTCAGATTTTCCGTCCAATCAAAGGCTCTCTAGAATCTGAAGCGTCCCGCCCCCAACGTTATAAAGTTCAAGTTGCCGTTTATTGAGCTAGAGAAATCATATCAGCGAGCATGGGTTGTAAACGTTCGCAGCACGCTGTAATATCCCCCTCTGGATTTGGTACGCACAAACGTCAGAGAAGGACTCTAAGGCAGCAGTTTGTTTTTGACACGCCCCCAAGTCGGAGCTCATAGAAAAATGAGTAATTACGATGTCGTTGTGGCGTTTCAGTGCGTTCACCTCGTAATTACGATATTTCTGCCTGGGCTCAAAGACAGCATTAGTAGCAGCAAGTTAGCATCAAACATGGGTTTGATGCTAACATTGAGCATGTTATTCTCTTTCTCAAACCCCTGGGGGGTGAAAAGATGGCTGGAATTCCGCCTCTGTCATCCGTCCTTTTTGCGTCATTCCTGCTTTGATTGGGCAAAACCTGCTTTTGTCCTCCACGACTTTTTACTGACTGGCTGCAATGAATCAGCGGTTTGGGCTGGAAAGAAATCAGCCCCAGCCTTTTCATCATTCAGGGTGGTGTTTTATTTATTTATTTATTTATTTATTTATTTATTTATTTTAAATACACTTAGTAAAGTTAATAACATGAAAATGCAAAGTTGTAGTGGACTGTTGGGGTATCATAAAATATGTTACGCTTCAACTCCTGGCAAAGATCAAGATTGCTCAAGTATTAGCCCTTACTTGCTGGTGTAAATGGACACTGTGTGTGTGTGTGTGTGTGAGGGAGAGAGAGCGAGTGTGCACGTTTACTTGGGTGTGTAGATTTCTGCAAAGTGGTTTATCAGAAGGAAAATCCCCACTGGTGTGCTAACAAGTGAGCTGCTGAATTGCATAAACACACGACTTTAGCGTCATTCCGTTCATATACATATATCCGGTGAACACATATGAAGGACCATACAAGGAGGAAAAAACCCCAACTCTTTCTACATATGAAGTGCGGAAGATTTTGAAGTTGTCCTGCTTTGACATTGATGATGATATCCAGTGAAAATGACTGAAAGGTCCCGAAGGCTTTGTTAGCGGTCCTTACGGTGGCTGAGCCTGCTGACGTGGAGAACACCGCGCTTCAGCAGGCGCACACTCACGACCTGCAGTATATGAGACACTCCCCGCCGTGAGCCGTAAGCGCCTGGAGCGTCGCGCCGTCGGATATTTAACAGACCGGAGAGCTGGAACACCGTATGGTGTGTAATAAAAACAGATGTTTGCTTGTTAAGCAGGTTTATGGGTTTATGAGGGAGAGCAAAGCAAACCGAAGGACGCACTTCCTCGCACGTGTCGGGAATTTGTATGTGAAGATGAACGTGGTGTAAAAAAAAAAAAAAAGGAACACGGAGATTTTTATTTAAATAGTACGATGGACGGGGGGGAGGGGGGAGGATAAAATGATTGGTCCCAGGAGTGATGACGGACTCCTGTGCACTGTTGAACTGAATCCTTATTGCTCCTGTGCTTGCTTACATTGCAAATTTATACTACACACACACACACACAGGTGTGTCTGTCAGGAATAATTGCACTGCTTTTGTCATGTAAAACACTTGAATTAAAAAAAAAAAACAAAAAAAAACCTTTAATAAATTCTATATCTGTTCTTATATAAACTTCAACAAAATTATATCGAACTTTCCAACACAACGTTTTTGCAATCTGTCTAGTTTCGGTGAAAAACGTCCCTCAGGAGTGAAACTCGATGTGTGTCTTTTCTGCTGTCCTAGCCCATCCGCCTCGAAGTTTGACGCATCTCGAGATGCTTTTCTGCTCGCCATGTTTGTAAAGAGGTTGTTTTTCGCACCACCCCGCGTATGAAAATCCCAGGGGAATTGCAGTTCTGCGTCACAGCGTCAGTTCTGTTGGGTGTTCTTTTTGGAGGAAGGCCTACGCTTTCTGTCAAGCCATCATTCCTCTTCCTCAGCTTCGTGTGGTTGTACAGCGATCATTAATCGACTGGCTCGCCTTGCTCTGTTTCCCTCCGCACTGAATATTTCAGTAGGAAATAGAGAGGTGTGTGTGTGTGTGTGTGTGTGTGTGTGTGTGTGTGTGTGTGTTTGAGCCAGAGAGAGCGAGAGAGAGGATGAGCAGTACAGCAGCAGAACAGACCTTGAGAGAAAGTGGCAGCATCTCTGTGGCATAGAGACCTATAAAAGAGCAGAAAAGAGGAAAGCTTGAGGATGATGCGATCTTCTGTAACGTTTATCAGCATGAGATGTCTTCGCTAAGCTGTTTATGTCCTGTATTAGCAAGTTTTCCTTTTTGTAATTTCTCATCAATTGTTTTCGGATCTTTCTGCGTTATTTTTTGTCACTTCTCGTCCTGCCTTCTCACGTCTCGCACGCTGTCGCTCGTTCTTGCTGTCATTCTGCACGCACTTGGACCAGATGAGGAGTCTGAGTGCTAGTAGTTAGCATTAGCGTGAGTAAGCTCACTGGACAGGAGCGTGCACAGTCACACGTGCAGAGAGAGAGAGAGAGAGAGAGAGAGAGAGAGAGAGAGGCGGGGAGCGCGAGGGAGGAAAACAACGAGGAAAGCCAGGACGAGGGCTGTGCAGAGTGAGGGAGGATGCTGTTGCCCCCCAGGCTGAGGAAGGGGGGCAGCAGGTCGGTCATCCCCTCCCTCACGACCATCACCGAGGAAGACGAGGAGCAGCGGAGCCGGCGCAGGAAACGGAGGAGAGGTGAGAAGGAGGAAGAGGGAGGCAGAGAGGAAGTCGGGTCACGAAGTGATACAGGATCGTCAGTCTTGATTCAGTTCCCGCTCTAATCTAGGTCTGATCCGGCTATTCGATTATAGACCGATTATCTTTAGCAGGCGATGTGGATTAGAGCTGCGACTAAATTCTGTTGATCGCAATAAACGAGGTTGGGGATCGGCGATGTGGGTTAAAGTCGGATTAAGTAGCCTGCCTCGGAGATATGCGAAGTTTTACAATGAAACTCCAGATTTAGGTCAGTGGCTAGAGTGTGTGTGTGTGTGTGTGTGTGTGTGTGAGTGTGTTGGGGTCCCCCCCCCCCATTGGTTTGTAATTTGTAAGTTTTCAGTCATTTCAGTCCCTCCTGGATTTAGCGATCTAAGAAATGAACGCAAATCCAAGAATACTCTGCAATATTCGGAGGAGCTTGCAATTTTTCAGAATTACCGCAGATTTGGGGTCAAGATGCATCATGTGACGTCATCACAACGCGCATTCAGCCAAAGCCCTCTTCGATAACCGTGCGACAAACACGAGTACAGCGAAAAGGTCTCATTTACCAAAGCAATTCCGTGCAATTGCAATTTCACCAATTTAAGTAGTTTCTGCAACAAAAAAAAGCACAAAAAACTCCTAGTTGAATCTCTCGCACTGTAAATATTGATCTCGTTGTTGTTGTAAGCTGAAAGAGAGTGCAGCTGTGAGGAAAGATGGCACACGGAGCCAGAAAAAAAAAAAATCACCAATGCCATGTGCGTTTGTTGGTCGTCGAGTTTGGTAAAGTTATGAACATGCTCAGAGCGGCAGCATTGTACTAAGTTTACACCCCCCCCCTTTGTTTCTACTGTTTCTGTCTGATCGTAGTAGTAGAGGTTGCTGTAGTAGGATTTAGTGCGAGTTCACATGGAAGGGGTTGCAGTATATTTTGGGGACTATAGATGAACACAAAACAGATGAGCACCACTGGAGCAAGGAACCTGATCTGTGCGGTCTAGGATCTCGACTGAGTAACAGCGCTTTAAAAATCCAAACTAACCTCGTGTCCGATTGCGCATGATTCATCGCTTGAAAGACAAAAAGCGGTAGTCCTCCATGACTCCATGAGTTTGGATTTTGAACACGCACTCGTACACATGTTGACGTACGAAACGTCAAGTTGCTGTCTTCAGTATTATTAAATGAACGGCAATCTATCATACTTGAGGATGCATGGTTAAATGAGCAGCTATACAGGTTGTAGTACTTCCATATCCAGTGTCATTGTGAGGTTTGGCTTCTTTTGGCGGGTGTGTACATACCTGTGGACTGGCCTGAAGGTTTTGTCTTGCTCTTATGCCAGACATGCGTGACTGAGAACTATTTTGAGTTGTGTATATACGAGATTTCATCTTTTCAAGTAACAGGTTTGAGTTCATCCTTCATTGCCGCTATTGTTAAACTAATTCTTTGCCTTCATCGGAGTCCTAAGCCAACTTCCTGTGAGTAAAACCTGGCCTTATTTGACTGTAGGGAGTGGCAATGTGAGGCATTAATAACCGACACACTCGCATCAGCTCACATGACCCGAAGGCAGAGGACGTCAGTAGTGAGTATGACGTGAGGTCAGGTGAACACAGGTCTCCAGTATGTGCCTCGTTTCACTTTTGAATTCAAATACTGTACACACGGCAGAAATACTTCAGCCTTCAAGCCATGGTGGTGGCAAGAACTCTCAGCTTAATCGTAGTGTATGGAGACTTTTGGGACACCCTGTATATTGCCCCCAAAGTCTGAATGTGTGTGTGTATTCCTGTCTCACACCAAATGTTCCCGGCGTATTCCGGTATATTCCCGCCACCATGACCAGGACTGAGCGCTTACTGAAGATGAGCGAGATGAGAT
The DNA here is from genome assembly GCA_024331685.1 of Stegophilus panzeri. Lineage (NCBI taxonomy): Eukaryota > Metazoa > Chordata > Actinopteri > Siluriformes > Trichomycteridae > Stegophilus > Stegophilus panzeri. The sequence goes on from JANDJT010000050.1 coordinate 5,423,985, forward strand.
CATTGAGCACTTTTCATTTTCTGTTTTGGTCCCAAGTGCTGAATCATCTCCAGAAATATGATTCACTGGAGATGCTTTATCAGTACTCGGTATCTCACTTTATGACCCTTTCTATTTAAGCGTTCATGCACCCTTTGACTGGTTCATTCAGCAAGAATTAGCTTTCAGGAAGTGCTCCTGTGTCCTAATCACGGATTCATGGGAGAATGAAAGCGATACCCCCCACCTTTTTTTTTAAAAGGAGTCAAGAAATGTTTGTTGTAAGAAAAAAAACCCTCAGGGACAGTGTGTGATGGTGTATAAGTGTTCACAGAAACAGTCTTTTTGTGCTTTGTGCTTGATTTGAGCAAGCGTTCTGCAGTCTTTCTCAGATCAGCATAAGGTGACGCTAAGCTGCTCAGGACTCCGAGGCCTTATCCTTCTGCTTACACACACACACAGACACGTACACACTCGTAGACTGGTGCTATGTAGACATGAAACGCCGTCTCTGGAATGATCTCTAGTCTATTCATACTGCACATGCACACAATAATATTAACCACACACACTGGGGTGTGTATTAACTAACACTGACTATCATTGGGTTTTTTTTGGCTGGTGTTAAAGGTCACTTTATTTTCTTTCTGAACTGACTCTGACGTGGTCTCTCTTGTTTATTATACGTTTAACACTGTTGTTGTGCTGTTTAATTCTCGACTCTAATTGGTCAGAAAGTGTCGATTGACTTTGAATTTCCATAACAGTAAGGCAAATCACATTTGTATATTAATTTACGCTTGTTTAACGTGCTTGTAGAGTAACGACTACTTCCCCGGGATTTGTACGGTGGAACTACCTTGTTTCAAAGACGTTCTACAACAATAAATGGATAAAAAGTCCAAAGAGAGGAATACAACACTTCAAGGCCGTGCTGTTTTAGGAAAATAATGAGCGTCAGGATTTTCTATGGCTCTTCTGAGGTCTTATTATGAAAGGTTGAAGACCAAAGATGTGAAAAGGGGTAGTCATGTGTTTTGAGTTTAGTGGACTATGCACATGCAGAGAATCTCTACTCTGACCTTTGACCGCTGAGCAAAGTCAAAGGTGGTGAGGTGAGAGATACAGAAAACGACGTGTTGATATTTTCAGCAAATGTACCATGAAGGCTTATTTAGATTAAGAAATGGAGATTGAGCGCAGATATTCAGTCCATTTGTCTTTATATAGCACTTTTAATTTTAACGATAGACACTGTGACAAAGCCACTTGGCAGAAATCTTCTTCTAGGTCGCACCAGATAGTGAGATCATCCATCCATCCATCTATCCATCAGACGTGGTGCCAACCTGTCACACACACATTCACACACTATGGACAATTTGGAAATGCCAGTCTACAGCGTGTGTTTTTAGACTGGAGGAGGAAACTTGAGTACCCTGAGGAAACCCCTGCAAACTCCACGCACTCATCGAACTCCCGACCCTGGAGCTGTGAGGCAAACGTGCAAACCACTGTGCCAGCTCCCCTGTATGTAAAAATGCTGCGTCTATAAAACTCAAATTTTATGTGCTTTGTATTAATTTTTTTTAATACTATATATTAATTTTTTTACATGTGCATGTAAATTCACTGAATGCTATTTGAGGGCATTGAGAGAGAGAGAGAGAGAGAGAGAGACAGAGACAGAGACGGACGATGTCCTGCTAAATCCTCCTTAACCCAGTTAGCCTGCACCATGAATAGATCCCGAGATGTAATATAATATCGGACTACATTTTTAATCTGGCACAGCGTTAAGATCTCATGTATAGCATCCAGTTTAGTGCTGTTTTGAGTTCCCCTCTTATTCCTGATCTACGGTAACTGGCTGTTGTTGCTCTTCAGGTTCTGCTAGTCATAGACACAGTCTAATTTTGGTTCATAATTAATGCCTAATCACTGGAATAAGTGGTTTACTGCTGGGCCCAAGCGAATGAGAGGAAGAGGAGGAGGCTGCAGCTTTTCTATTGTTTCGCAGGCTGTCTGTCTGTCTGAGGGAGTTCGAGCACCATGGGTCGTGGTTATCACGTAATCGCATTTCAACTCAAACCGAAGGGCGTGTTTGAGATGATGGTGTTTGTGTGTTCGTCGTGTTGTTCGTCTGGTCCTCAGGAAACAGAAACGTCTTGTACGTTTCTATGACTTGTACAAAATGTCAGCGTTTAAATAAATAAATAAATAAATAAATAAATAAAATAAATTCTACCACTTCCAGTCTTTTCCATTTGTTACAGGATTGGATTAAGTTCATTCTATTTTTTTTTCTCTGATGTCCAATCCACCATTTCTTGCTGATTTTTGCCCAGATACCTGATTCTGGGTATTGGATTGGTCCCATCTCTAGTTTATGGCTGTAAATTTGAATTGAAACTGGTTATGTTTTGTTTCATGGCGGTGCTTGATGTTAGAAGTTTTAACTAGGTCACGGACTCTGAAAAGACGCGGCGACTTTTGAACGTGACGCAAGAAGAATGAACACGTACTATACACGTTCTCTCTCTTCGTCGTTGATTTTTTTTTTTTTTTTTTTTTTTTTTTTCTTTAAACAAGCTCATTTTGTTTGCTAGTTCACTAATCAGATCAGGGAGGGTAAGTAAAAGGAAAATCGATGACATTCGGTGAAAACCTCTGAGCTAACGGCTCTAGCTAGTTTCCTTCAGCGAATAATTTGCATAAATGTATGTGAGCGGATAAACGAAACGCAGAAGCCAAGTTGGTTCATACTGCAGTATTATTTCAAGTACTGGGCCCACGAATCGTTGAGTCCCGGTATAATACGATGTTCCCAGGATGCAGTCCCTGGTAATCCTGTAACTCGGTACCCCAATAAACCCTAAGCTTACAGGAAGAGCTGTACGGTATGGAGTGTAAAGTACTCTGTCGTATTCTAATTCAGTCGGTCTCGATGGGGAATGAATACATTCAGATTAGATTACACTGATGTGCTAATGAGATCTGGGGCTTTTATTAGAAATAAATTCCCCGCAGGTGTTTCAGCGGTAAGACCAAGACCAAGTGACACACGATATTTATTTTCTTGCTTTTATCTCCATTTCACTGTATTTCTTAGGGGATTAAAAACTATTGTTCGTGGATATAAAGGTTTGGAAAAAGAGTAAATGGGTCAGGTGACTTAATATTTCTGGAACAGGAGCGTCCCTTAAAAGGCTTCAGGGCTTGAGGAAAAGGGAATCTGGAGCAGGAGGTGGCCGTGTCGGAGTGCTGAAGTCTTTCTGGCACAAATGTTGGATCATTTACAAATGTCTGTTTAATTAATCATGTTACTGCTAACCGCAAGAGTAATCTGCTTATCTGCCCAGATTATTATGGGATGCACTCTGCTGATTGGTGAGGTTTTATTTATTTTTATTCACAGCAGTGAGAGTAAGACCATCCTTCCCACCCAGAGATCACTCTCTTGGGCTCCCAGTTAAAGACTGCTTTGACATCGCAACGATTCGAACTCGTTAACGCTTCCCCGAAAACCAGTTTTCGATGTTTTATGTTAATAAGAAACAGACGTAAAACTGTATCATATTTCATGGTGTTGTTTTTTTTTTTTTTTTTTTTTTTTTTTTTGTTTGTTTGTTTGTTTTGTGGCTTATCTTTTTGGCCACACGTCACATCAGCATACAGACTCAAGAGCCGTGCAAACTCAAACGTTGATCCAAAAGAAGGTAAACGTTATCCTGACCATAATCAAATGCTAAACTATACCAGTTAAGTAGACTTTTTAAAAAAAAAAAAAAAAAAAAAAAAAAAAAGAAATGGGGTATGAATTTTAATCACAAATAAAAATTGCAGAGAAAAA
>JANDJT010000050.1:5427916-5438555 GCA_024331685.1 Stegophilus panzeri
ATTTTTTAAAAAAAAAAAAAAAAAAAAAAAAAAAAAAGAAATGGGGTATGAATTTTAGTCACAAATTAAAATTGCAGTGAAAAATGTAAACCCCAGTAGTCACTCAGGATTCAGAAGCTATCCCCAAGAAAAAACAAACAGAAATGTTGTAAAAATGCTTTTCTTCTGTAAAAGTGTTCATAATGTATAAATAGTGCAAACTTACCAAGTTACTTACTTAAGCTATGCTGCTTAAGTAATGCAAACACAATAATCACAATAATCAAGTACAACCAGTCCCTCCAGGATTCCGCAACTTTGCTCGATTTTGCATTCGTTTCCACGATTGCAAACGCCGCAATATTCGCAGGCGCTTTGATTTTTTTTTTTTTTTCAAAATTACCGCAGATTTTCCGCGGATTCGGGCCGAGACGCCGTCACGTGACGTCATCACGACGCGCATTCAGCCAAAGCCCTCTTCGATTCACGTGCGTCGTACAGCCAAAAGGTCCCGTTTACCAACAAACACTGAAAATCACCGCAAAAGTCAATTTTGTGCGATTTGCAATTTCGCCAATTCGAGTAGTTTTCCCACCAAAAAAAAAAAAAGAAAGCTGCAAGTCTTATCGCAGTTTGAAAAAAGCCGCAAAATCAAACATTCAGTCACAAAGAAAATTGAATATAACCTCTCCGTGAAATCCTGTACAGACTGTACTGTTTTGAAACGCAAACGCCGATTCTGACTTTTATTCTTAAACTACATACTAGGGTTGGAACTCCGCCTTTCGCCATGCTCATTCTCGCTCTGCGTGTGAGATGGCCACGTTGCGGCACGTAAACACGTCATCAGCTATATCGCCAGTATGGCGGGATGACGTTCTTCTTGTGGGGAGGAATTGTACCGGTGTATCATGGACGATACGATACGACACAGCTGTAGTGCTAGCATGATCTTTGAGGATAATGACAATGCGTGCTATAGGTAGGAAATGGGATACGTCTAAAACGCAGGTTAGTAACAGCGACAGTCCTGAGTGCTACCAGTGTCTTGAGAGTTCATAGACCACTTTTTTTTTTTTTTTTTTTTTCTACTGAGCATGTGTCCTGTTTTTGGTGTTTAACCTGCAGTGTGGTGATTTTTGTAGGACGTTGCATATGGTCTTGTTTTATACACCTTACAGCTGTCGTGCTGGAACACAGGATTGTCACTGATGTGTTGAAATGAAACATTACTCAATCATCACGGTTTATATTTGACTGGCAGCTTAAAGACTTTGGACTTGACGTGGATGTCGTGATGTGGATAAGGGTGTGCGTGTGTGTACACGAGTGAGATGACTTGCTCTCAACCTTGTCTTTAATGTATGTGACTCGACTACACTGCTGGTGGATGTGAAATGTGCAAGGTTTTTATGTATTTATTTATTTTATTTATTTTTACAGGATTCACATGTACTTTGATCGTTTTTCTCAAATGACCACGCTGCATTAGATGAGGTCGCATACACACAGAGGCTTGTTGATTTTTGCTCTTAAAATAGAAATCGATACGAAACTCAGCCGGACCGGAGTGACCTCAGTAACCGGTTGATAGAACGTCAATATCCCATATGTCTGATCAGCAGTTTCAGATCAGCGCCTCTGCGCTATCCCGCCTGTATATTTGTAAGCTAGGCGTCAAGTCTGTCATGAGCCGTGTTCAATCTGAATTAAATCCGCCGCTTTGAATTGGTTAGAATTCGTCGACTTGGAGGAGAATCTGATTCTTGATGACACTCGGGAGTAAAAGTATACAAATCTGATCTAGGACCTGCCCCTGTTATTTATTCATATTAAATATTAACCATTCTCCGATCGGTAGGCTTGTTTGGATTGCAAGTGTCTGACTAGCGATTGTCCTACATTAAGGATGCTTTTTAATGCTGATATAAAAAGTAATATACAGTAAGCTTTACGCTTAGTAGTATAATACTGTAATGTACGTACCCAACATTTTCACATTCAATATCTGTTTGCTGCTTGTTTTATTTTTTTAGGTTAAAGAAATGGTACCATGAGTAATAATTCTAGCACTGTCCTATTGAGTTCTCCATTCTGCTAGGTCAGGAGGCGTTGATTTAATTTGTTTGTTTTTAACAAACTGCATTTTTTTTTTTTTTGTCTTATTAACTTCACAAGAGGGGGGGGGGGGGGAGAAGAGATCCTGGTGAAGGACAGGATGTTTATAGCTGCTTTAAGGTACTGTAAGTGATAACAGGAAGTGACTTGGTTTGCAGATGTTCCACAGTTATAAACGGATAAACGGATGGTATGATTTTCTTACATAAATACTAAAACTATGGTTACCGTTGGGAAATGGCCGTGGTAGAGGGAAGAATAAAACTCTTCAACTTGAGGCGGTTACAGTACTGCACACGGATTCGTGTTAGGCTGCGTCGCACCACGTCGTCACTGATTCGATTATTTTCCTACAACAGCACTTGTACATGTATGCGAATGAACAAATACACATCAGGTTGTAATTATGTATTGTGGTATTTAGGCACGTCACAGTAATTACGTTATCGTACGATATCTGGATATGACCGATCATTTTAGCTGCCCATTGTTATTATGCGCGTGTTTTTTTTTTTTTGTTTTTTTTACATAAGAACGAATGTCACCAGCATTTTAGTCTTCTATCCTCTCGTCTGCTCCGGGGCTGTCGAATTAAAGTTCGAACTTCGAACATCCGTTGAAATTTAAGATAAAAATGCACGTTCGAAAGCAAAAACTGTGTGATTGTGTAGCAAGCACTAGTACTGATTTTTTTTTTTAATTAAAATATACTGTTTGGGGGGGGGGAACGACACGTAAGATTTTAACAATGCACTAGCAATGTATTTTTGAAGAAGAACAGTTTAGAAAGAACAGTTCTAGTGCTTCAAATAATCCAGTCGTAGTCCATAATGTCAGATAACGAGCCGCTTAAGCTGCATGAGCTGAAGAGTGAACGGACGGCGGTAAACTGAATCGATTTTTCCAGCGGGTTAATTAACTCGTCTGAACGCATCCTTTACACATAGGAGATTAATCAGACATTTACTTCTGCACAAAATGACGAATGCACAAGTGAACTTGAACTGTAAGGCGCTATGTAGAATGGACGAGTCACGTTGTGAGTACGCTCGTTCCGTAACAACGCACTAAAACACAGACAACGAATAACTAAAGCATAAAGATTCCACAATATTGTATTCCGATGTGACCAAATGACAAATATCGTTTATTGCAATTATTTCTGGGACAATATATCGTCCAACAAAAGTAGTTATTGTGACAGGCCTAGTGCTAATCGGTACTAATATAATGTACTTAAACCTGTCCTTGTCTATTGTTAAAAGTTCAAATTTAATTAAATCAGCATAACGAGAGTTGATGAAATAACTTAAGTGCACCTATTATGCTATTCAAACATTACCTTTCATGTAGTGTGTTACAGAGCTGTTTGTAAATGTATAAACGTCTACGTTTTAAAAAAATCAAAGCGCACGACAAATGGCGTTATTGACTCCCAAAATAAGGAACCGATTCGTTAGTAATTCCAGACTTACTTCCTGTACGAACCTACGTAGATTTGTAAGAAAAAGCCCCGCCTCCGGTCTTCATGGGCTGCTCGCTGACAGTGGTAGACCAATCACAACAGACTGGGACGTCTGACCACTCAGAGCAGAGTATGCTCTCTGAAAGGAGGAGTTTAGAATGAATCCTTTAGAACGAATCATTTAATGAGTCGTTTGAGACACTGGGGGTGGGGGCGCTAATGCTGCAATTTAAATTATGAGCACATTTAAAGTGTTTTTTGACCTCGGATGCATGTAAATCTATTGTATGAGGGCTTTAAAACAAAATTAGGCACGTTTCAAAGCCATAATAGATGCACTCTAATTAAATATTACTCTTTTTAAAAATAGTTCACTGTCTTTGATCGAAGCCTTTGATTGATTAGATCAAGTCTGTCTAATTAAAACTGAATGCTTGTTTCCTGACTACATATATTTAGGAATCTAATGATTCATTTCTATGACGTCTGATAACTCCGAAATAATTGTTACAGAATTGCGAATAGGTGATTTTTATATAGTAATTGTGCCTCCCTCAGAGCACACCTCCATCCCACATCCTTCAGCCCTTCACTCCAGTGTAATAAAGCTCCTTTCACATTCAAACCGGATCACACACAAACGTAAAGTCAACATCACCTGACCGAGGCGAGGCAGGGCGGGGCAAGGCCGAGCACACATGCAAATAGACTGCAGAGACTGCGCTGATTTTCCTGACTGGGAAGCTCTCCGTAGTCGAGAGGATGTTTTGAAGCCAATGTAATCGAACCGAGGATGTGATTTACTTAAGACTTTGGCATCTTTTCAAAAAAAAAAAAAAAGCCTTTGGTTTCGTGTGCTTTAGAGATGCACCGATGTGAAAATTCTGTGTTGATGCCAGCAGTCGACTCTACAAACACGTCTGAAGCCGATATTTCTGATCGTCTGTGTTTTGTTGGTGTGTATTATACATGAACAACAAGGTTAAACGCTGATGTGAAAAATGTCAGCCGTTTAGTTTTGTGGATGAAAAGCAAATGGTTACCCGAACAGGCGGGGCAGAAACAGGGGCAAAACAAGATGAGGAACGTAAACAAAAAGGAAATTAGGCAAGCGAATAAGCTGCATGAAAGACTTCGAACTAACAAAGTGTGATGACTCCATCGATATGCGTCCATCGTCATAGCAGTCATGGACGGCTGTGGCTCAGGTGGTAGAGCGGGTTGTCCACTAATCGTAGGGTCGGCGGTTCGATTCCCGGCCCATATGACTCCACACGCCGAAGTGTCTTTGGGCAAGACACTGAACCCCAAGTTGCTCCCGATGGCAAGTTAGCACCTTGCATGGCAGCCCTGCTACCATTGTTGTGTGAGAATGAGACACCGTGTAAAGTGCTTTGGAACTGCTAAGGTTAAAAAAGCGCTATATAAATGCAGACCGTTTACCATTAGTAGCAACAAACTATAACCTGTGATGTCTGGTTGTCTCTGAGCGCATCACTGACTGAACGATGTGATCTTGTAAACGGTTTATTCAAAGCTTAACTTGCTGTTTTTCTGTCTTTCAGACTTCCATCACAGAGGCGACGAGAAGAAACCTTTAAGTCGGCCAGATTCGACAGCCTCTGCTCACAACACGTACATTATATCCAGCTCTGCAGACGTACACAACACTGGGAGACCAGGTGACACACACACACACACACACACACACACACATTGAACTAGTTGAAGTACAGAAAAATCAGGTTTTTTTTTTGTTTTGTTTTTTGTGTGTTTGTTTATTCACTAAACATTGTTCTGTGTGTGTGTGTGTGTGTGTGTGTGTGTGTGTGTGTGTGTGTGTGTGTGCAGAGCCTCTGGTGTTGAAACCTGATGAGAGACAGAAACTGGCTCGAGAAAGGAGGGAGGAGATAGAGAAACAGAACGGTACACACAGATTCATACTCCGGATCTCCGGATGATGTGATGATGATCTCGGTGTCATAGCTGCTGCTTATGACCTCCATTTTGTGTCTTTTTTTTCTTTTCTTTTTTTAGTACAAATCAATTTTTTTTCTGATTCAAATATTAGCAACAATACCCGTTAGGCATGATGTTGAGGGTTGCAATGTGAATAAAAGCTCTTGGCAAGATTTTCCAGGTTTATGACGGTCATTAATTTATTTTAAAAATGAATGACGCTTCATGAATAAGCGTCCAAACCGGTATCTTCTCTAACATCCTGAAATCAAGCCACTCTTGTGCTCTCATGCCTTAATTTTCTTCATTTCTATTCCTGGTTGTAGATGGAGTATACCTGGTGTGGCTTTTTTGTGTGTGTGTGTAAGATCTTTTAAGAACCACCCTCTGAGTGTAGTGCCAAAACTGTGCCAAAATAAATCTCGCTGCACCTAGAAGATTGAAAGTCTCTTTAAAATCACTGATCAAACTGCAAGCACACACTCTTTCTGCATGATTAGGTGAACGTGGAAGGTTGCTGTGGCGAGGTTTAGTCATTATGTAAACTTTTGGTGGCCTGGCTGCCATGGCACCCGCACAGAGTTATGTAAAGGCGCTGAGTCATAAAGTGAAAGTTTATGCCTGATAGATTTGGTTAATTTGTTTATTTTTTTTAGTAAATATGTAAAAGTAGGCGGCGACGTTTTGAACGATGTTTAGTTGGACAGAAGCTTTGAGGTTTTCGTGTGCTATAAATAACCGCTTCCTAAGGCTTGTGGAATATGTACACTCACTGATTTTAGGCCGTGTGTGTGTGTGTGTGTAGCTGTGCTAAAGGCTCAGTTGTTTGAGCGTGAGGAGCGGGCGAGGCTGTACTATGAGAAGCAGCTGGAGGACAGAAGGAGGCGTCTGGAGGAGCAAAGGCTTAAGGAGGAGAGGAGGCGCGTGGCCGTGGAGGAGAAACGACGGCAGAAGCTAGAGGAGGAGAAGGTGGTGGTCGTATTATCATCGAAATACTTTCCTTACATTTTACATAGTCACTATACTGTATACATTTACCAAAATGTACACAATGATCTTTGCATATTTACCAAAATCTGGACCAGAATTGTCTGTCTATATAAAACTACAATACAATACAAAAAACACATAGCAACGTATGCAAATGCATCACAGTCTACAAAAGTATATTTGCGTATGTATTCAAATCTACACGTACAGAATATTTGCAAATGTGTCAAAAATCTACAAAAGCCTGTTTGCTTGCTTACCAAAATCTACTCAAGAATATTTGCATTTTTACCAAAATCCATGCAGAGATATTTGAAAACAATTCGAATGAAGTGTTACATTTTGTAAAGAAAACAACAAAATAAATAAACCAAAGGTCGGGGTAAATAATCATAAAATTTGTTGCATAGCCTCATGGTCCTGAAGGTGCCTACCAAGATTTCCTGTTTGCCCTCACTTGCCTCACTTCCTGTTTGGCGGCTTCGCTGTCAGATTTGATGGCACATTACGGTCAAACCATTTGGAATATCAAGATTCCTTTGATAGCTTTTGTGTGGCTTACTCTGCGGATGATGTGTGCCAAGTTTGGTGATGATTGGACAAAATTTGTAGGAGGAGTAGTGAATTATTATTATTATTATTATTATTATTATTATTATTATTATTATTTGTCTAAATTTAGTTGCAGAAAATCTAATCTACCAAGATGCTGTCATGTCATAGGGTTCGTTGAACTCTGCTCGACCCAGGGAATCTTTACATTTTGGACACACGGTTCATAAAAATACTTCCATATTAGGACCAAATTTGACTCGATGGTGGCGCTAGAGCGCTGGCCGCACATGGCCCAAATTTGGTCAGAATGTTTCTTTGACCTTCCACAGTCAGTATACCAACTTTCATAACGTTTTGCCAGATGGTTCTATGGTCTGCCATGGACACCCTAGCCAGAAGAAGTTGAAAAAGTAGAATAACAATAGGGTCCCTACAACACCTTCTGTGCTTGGCCCCCTAATAATAGCAGTACCAGAAAGAAAATACTAACTAAAATGTGAAAAACGTAAACTAAATGTGTGTAAAAATAGTGTAAAGGTTCCACAGCAGTGCAGGGACCATGAGTGTTGTGTACTGTATACAAACTGTATGACAGGTGAGACATTTCAGCATGTGGTACAGACCGAGGTCAAGACCGAGGTGACTGAGGACACTTTCTAACCCAGCTACATGCACATGAATCACTCTTTTAGCCTTTCCTACTATTTAGGCGGGAAAAAAAACCATTTCAACTCTGCACATGTGTAAAAGAAAATGTGATGCTTCAACATTCCACTCTCCTGGTCATACATTCTAATCATGTGGTAGTGTTTTTGTTTTGGTTTGAGGTTTTTTTTTTTTTTTTTTTTTTTTTTTTTTTTTTTTTTTTTGGGTCATTTCCAGAGAAAAGGGATTTGACCAATCAGCATTTAATACAGCAGGATCCATTCTTAAAAGGTCCTTGTCTGCAGAAAAGTAAATGGTTCCTGGAACTATGGGTCAGGAACTAAAATCCATTCCTGAAATGTAAATCTTGAAATGTGTGTTGTGATGGAAACATGCCCGAAGTCCTAATGTTGGCAGATAAGCACACACGAGGAGCAGGCTGCCATTTGAGCTCTCTCTTTCTTTAACACATGACTAAGTTTTTTTTGTTGTTTTTTTGGTGGGGGGGGTCTTTTGGCAATTTGTTTGCATTTATTTAAAATATTCCTTAGGGGTGTTCATATATTTTTGAAAGAAAATGTTATTTTAAAAAGTTTTTACTTTATACAGTATTTTTTATGCCACTGATTCTGAGGGCAGCGTACAGTATGTGTAAATGGAGTTTGACGTGTGTGTGTGTGTGTGTGTGTGTGTTCCAGGCTCGGTATGAGGCCGTGGTGAGAAGGACTCTGGAAAAGAGTCAGCGAGTCCGACCGAAGCAGACCCGCTGGAGCTGGGGAGGAACCCTAACATCCAGCACCTCGCACAACAGTGGTAAACACACCGCAATAAACACCAGCAACCACCGGCACTACACTTCATGTATAAAAAACATTACACATGTATGATTTTTAAAAAAAAACAAACAAAAAAAAAAAACAATGGTAAAAGCTTAAAGAAAAGCATTTTGTGTGTGCACGTGTGTGTATGAACGCATGAGCGTGTGTGCATAAACGCGTCCAATTTGTTCTCTGCATCTCTCTCTGCTCTCACACACTTGCTGACTCAGGGCCCTGCTTCAATCACCACTCCCTATTGTTTCTTTATTTTTTTCCTCCCTCGCACTCGGGGTCTCTCTCTCTCTCTCTCTCTCTCTCTCTCTCTGTCTGTCTGTCTCTGTTTTTATTCTTTTTGACCTCTCTGTCTGTCTCTCTCTCTCTCTCTCTCTCTGTCTGTCTCTGTTTTTATTCTTTTTGACCTCTCTCTCTCTCTCTCTCTCTCTCTCTCTCTCTCTCTCTCTCTGTCTGTCTGTTTTTATTCTTTTTGACCTCTCTGTTTCTCTTTTATTCTACCTTTCTCTCTCTTTGTCTCTTATTCTCTCTACCTTTCTCTGTCTCTCTCTGACTGTCTGTCTCCATTTTTTTTTCATCCTGTCTGTCTATCTATAACATCTCACACCACTCTCTCTCAGGATTTGATGACTCTGCTCTCCTCTTCACACTGGACTTGGCCAGACTGGATCGTGACGGTGTTTTCAGTCCGGCCCGTCAGCAGCGCCTGCACACACAATGTGAATATGACTCCGAGTAGAAGAGTAGAGCAGCCCACTAGCCGTCTGACTAGCGTTGTCCGTCACAGCGTGTAGTGTCCGACTGTAGCACGTGAATATCACTAGTGAAATGGTGAAGAGGATTGCCTAGACTTAGTGTTTGCCATAGAGTTTCTGTAGTTGTGTAGCGTTAGCATGTGTTACATTATGTGGTGATTTTTCTGTAGGAGTGTTGAATGAGGCTTGAACTGTAATAAAAGGTGCAAGCCTTCACTGACGATAAAGAAGGTGACATGATGCATTAAGAGCCGGGGGGGTGCAAAAACTTTGAACAGGATGATTGGTGTAGATTTGTAGAGTTATTATTGTGCGTAGAAATGCAATTTTTTGATCCCTCATAATATAATAATAATAATTATTATTATTATTATTATTAATAACAACAAGTTTTCCTGCCTCCAAAGTTATCGAAGCTAACTCATCAGCAACGTTCCACCAATCTCTATTTAATCTGCATTACTGATGATGATTGATCTAGGCTGCGAGCTAGGTTAGTTAGTTAGCTTCTGCTAGCTAGGACTAGGAATGCTCGAGAGAAATTTGTGCGAGACCGAAACACATTACACAATCAAAACACTTCAATACGTTTTATTAGAAAGTGACCCATCAAAATGTCTCCCATGTCTCCAACCTTACACCTTGCTTTTAGCTGGGCTTACTAGGGATACGTGAATAACTCATGAGTAGTAGTCGGTATATGCAAACAGCCTGGTGGTGATATGGTGTATATTCGTGTGTGACCTCGACTACACCCCTGAAACATACTGTAGAAATGTAGAGTAGAAAACTTTACCGCTCTGTGTCCTCCTCCTTTCAGTCCACATTCTCTCTGCACTCGATTAATCCTGTCTGTTCGCCCCGTCAGTGTTTCAGTACCGAGCTCTCTGTGCACGATTTCTGTCCTTTCTGTTTTGTGTCTCATGCCATCGTGTGTCTTTCTGTGTGCTTTTTGTTTTTGTGTGTGTTTTTGTAGATGCTGACAGAAGGTCAGTCTCCACCATGAATCTGTCCAAGCACATAGACCCGGTCATAAACAAACGTCTTTCGTCATCTTCTGCCACACTGTTAAACTCGCCAGACCGAGGTAAACGCACACAACCTGGAACTGAAGTGGGTTTCATTTGGATTTATTAAAGAATGTGTATATATACCTAAACAAAGACCAAGGAGCTGTCAAAAACAAAGTTTGGTTGTAAAGAATATCTCCTATTTTTACCTAAAGAAGGCCATCCATTGAAGGACAGGGACTGAGTAAGAAAAGCATTAGTTACCAAGAAACCAAGGGTGACTTGAGAGATCTACAGCTCAAATGCGTGAATAATAATGATGAGATAATGAGT
>JANDJT010000050.1:5444526-5454554 GCA_024331685.1 Stegophilus panzeri
CACACCTACATGCACACGCGCGCGCCTACACGCACACCTACATACACACACGCGCGCGCCTACACGCACACCTACATACACACGCACGCGCCTACACACGCTACATACACACACAACTACATACACACACATGCCTACGCGCGCACACACGCAGTATACACGCATACACACACGCAGTGTACATGCACACATACACGTACAGTATACATGCACACGCATACACGCGCGCACACGTACATATATACACACACGTGCATGTATACTTGCGCACAAATTTATAATAAAAAATGACCACCCAGGTGAATGCATCATACACACATACACACAACTCTAATACAAGGGTGTGTGTGTGTGTGCAGAAAGAGGACGAGGAGGCTCGTCAGCGTGAGGAAGCAGAGCGTTTGCATCAGGAAAGAGAGAAACACTTCCAGAAAGAGGAGGCTGAGAGACTCGAGAGGAAAAAGGTACAGGGTTTTTTCCCCCCCTTCGTTTTATTTTTTGGATTTTAAATGTGTTCATCAGAGACTTAAACACACACTTCACTTCCGTAGCGTCTCGAGGAGATCATGAAACGCACACGCCGTTCAGATCAGGTACTGAAACACACACACACTTGTATTGGTCAAAGATTTGTTGCTCATTCCTCTTGTACAGCATGATGTTTGAATGATGTGTGTGATTTGTTTATTAGAAAAGCCCCGGTCAGAGGAACGGAGATGTGAGTCAGCAGTCTCAGGACACGGGTAAGAGCGATTTCACGCGTGTACTGCTTTAACCAGATTTATCTCTTATTCAGAAAAGGATTACGAAGCGCTGGGAAAAGGGTGGGAAGGTTGGGAGAAGAGGCAGTTTGGTAAAAAATGATGTGTGAAAGGGGTGTTTTCATATGTTACTACTTCCTGTTTCCTGCTACACACAAGATGGACAGTTAATTGGCTAAGAACCTCCTACTGTGTTAAAAAAATAAATAAATAAACAAACAACCATGCTTTCATTATGATCTTTTTTATCTCTATCCCTCTCTCTGTCTGTCTTTGTTTCTTTCTGCCTCTCTCACTGTGTACCTCTCTGTGTATGGGTCTCTCTCATGCAAAATCAGAAACTGTTTTATTGGAATGAATTTTAGTTCATAACTGTTGCCAAAGCACCTCTGTCACCTGACTGTCTCTCTTCTCTCTCTCTCTCTCTGTCTGTCTGTCTGTCTCTCTGTCTTCTCTCTCTCTCTCAATGAGTATCCATCTTTCTCTTCTCTCTCTCTAACTGTCTGTCTCTCTCTGGCTATCTGACTATCTCGCTTCTCTGTCTCGCAGTGTCTCTCTCTCTCTCTCTCTGACTAAATGTCTCTCCTCTGTCTCTGTCTCTCTCTCTCTGTCTCTCTCTCTGACTAAATGTCTCTCCTCTCTCTCTCTCTCTCTCTCTCTGACTCTCTCTGAATATATGTCTCCCCTCTCTCTCTCGCTCTCGCTCTTTCTGAATATGTCTCCTCTCTCTCTCTCTCTGAATATGTCTCCCCTCTCTCTCTCTCTCTCTCTCTGTCTCTCTCTCTCTCTGACTAAATGTCTCTCCTCTCTCTCTCTCTCTCTCTCTGAATATATGTCTCCTCTCTCTTTCTTTCTCTCTCATTGAGTATCCATCTTTCTCTCCTCTCTCTCTCTAACTGTCTGTCTTGCGCCTCTCTCTCTCTCTCTCTGACTATGTCTCTCTCTCTCCTCTCTCTCTGACTGTCTGTCTCTCTCTTCTCTTCCTCACTGACAGTCTCTGTCATTTTCTCTGTCTTTCTCTCTCTTCGACTGTCAGTTCAATTCAACAAGCTTTATTGGCATTCCGGTATACGTGTACAGTATTGCTAAAGCATTACAGAAAAGAGACGAACTGTTATTAATAAAAATATTAGTTATAACACAGTGTCCATATAGAAACATGGAGATGAGAGAATAGAAATGAAACCTTAATACAAATGTTACCAATTATAGAGGTAAAATTATTAATAAAAAAAAAAACAAAAACAGACAAATAGGGCTGTCTCTCTCTCTCTCATTTCACCTTTGAATTATACTGTACATACAGCAGTTGCACAGTGTTCTGTTATTGATTTACACAAAAAATGTTTAGGTTTTTGTTCTTTTATCTCCGTGTATAACAATTCTACATATATTTTGCTGACAGCCTGCTGAACTTTCACCTCTCTCTCTCTCTCTCTCTCTCTCTCTCTCAGTAAACGTGGTCTCTGGGATCCCCTCAATCACTGTATCGGCTCCACAAATCCCTGACTCCACACAGCACAGTGACCGCAACGGCCACACACTGCCCCCTGCTGGACACGAGTAAGTACTGCATCTACAGCTCTACTGCACTCCTCAGCTCCGTAGTTAGAAAGCTAGCTCAGGGATGTTTTTTTTCCCCCACCTGCTGTACTGTATACTGAATATAACTGTTAGGAAGCTCCAACCGATGAAGAACCTGCCATGAAAAAAATAACCAGCCATCATGGCATCATATTTGCATCTCTGTACCGCCCTCATGGGGTTGTAACATGTTACTACAGGTTTCCTTAAAACCAGCACCATATCGGACCCAGTCTCGTGTGTCTTCTTTGATTATAGATGTAATTAACATTGTGAAATATACACGCTGTGTGTTAGAGCTGTGCTACGTTGTTATTAGCATTAGCACCGAAGCCCAGCTTCAAGAAAACGGTGTCGTCATGGAGACCCCGGCCTTTGAGGAAGTGATCGAGGTGCCCATGGTGAGCAAGCTGTCCCGTCAGGAGGGCGACGGAGAGGAAGAGGACGAGAGGAAGAAGATGCAGCTGCTGGCTTTCAGCGAGAACGGAAGCACACATGACCTGAGCACATGGGACCAAAGCCAAGTCCGGGACCACACAGGTGAGATGACTTGCCGGCCTTCATCATCCTCATCCTCCAAATTCTCCAAGGAGTTTAATGCTTTTTACAGAATGACAAACTATTGGGTTTAAAAAAATAATAATAATTAAATGTCAAAACCAAGATTTATTGTGAAAGTCAAACTTTTTGTCATTGTTGTTTTTTTTTTTTGTTTTTGTTTTTTTTTCCCCCTCAGAATGTTTCTTTACAATTAGTTTTTTTTTATTAATTGCGTTCTGTCTTCACAGGTGATGTCTGAAATCCTCAGAGAGCATGATGGGAAACAAAGTGTGACTGCTACCCGCTCAGTTTCTTCTCCCTTTACGTTTTATCCACATAGACACCTGGTTATCTGAGGAGAAAGTAACTGTAACACACTTCTCAAGTTGTGGACAGTCATCCTTGCGCTTCCTGTAATGCAGCTCATACCTACTGATTCCCCACGCCCCAACCCTCTAACACTAAAGTGGCATGTTCTAGGAGCATCGAGGTTCAGTCGATTAAACGTGCTGTTCGCGTGTATGTGGGAAAACCTGTGGATTTGAAATCAGCTGTAAAGTCTGATCTAATACTTGAAGTTTTTTTTTTTTTTTTTTTTTTTTTTTGGTTCGTTTGTTTGTGTTGAGGTCAAATTCAGTGACGTGCTAACCGTAGCGAGGGCGCCGGATGACCTGATGTCTTTTGAAATGTTCCGAAACATTCTGGGACTCGTTTTTGTGCAGAGTAAACCAGGCATGTCGTGTAACACTGAACACATCGTGACTTTTACAAGAATGAAGAAATAGTATTTTCCTACTTGTTTATAAAGCTTTAATATACGTTTGGTTCATCGTGCCCGTGTTGCACTGGGGATGAGTCTTCTTAATGGAGATGCACCGAAATTTGACGTGAAAATTCTTGGCCAAAATAAGGCCCCTTTTTGCACTTTTTTTTCCCCTTAAAGCTTTTCCTGAAAGTGTTAAAAATGCAGAGAAACTTCTTGTTTCACTAATAATACTCAAATGTACAATATTTCCATGTTATTATATGTCCTCTGAACAGATATTTGGAGTAATATCCTGTTGAAAGCACAAACATCGTTAATAATAATAATAATAATAATAATAATAATAATAATATGTTTGGCAGAAGGGTGTACCGTGGCTTAGCGGTTAGCACGTTTTGCCTCACACCTCCAGAGTTTAGGGTTCGAATCCCACCTCCACCCTGCATGCGTGGAGTTTGCATGTTCTCCCCGTGTTTCGGGGGGCGGGGGTTTCCTCTGGGTATTCCAGATTTCTCCCTCAGTCCAAAGACGTACGTTGTAGGCTGATTGCCATCTCTAAATTGTCCGTAGTGTGTGAATGTGTGTGATAGAGCCCTGCGATGGGTTGGCACCACGTTCCCTGGGATAGGCTCCAGGCTCCCCGCGACCCTGTGTAGGATAAGCGGTATAGCAACATAGATGGATGGATGGATGTTTGGCAAATGCTCCAACAAAACCAGATAAAAACATGTTTTGATTGATTTTGTGACTTTTCTGTAAGGAGATGTTTGTTTACCTTCAGAGCTAAAGCTGTACCTTTTTACATTTTTTTTTTCATTCCTTAATAGATTAAAAAAAAAATAATATAAATATCTGCAAATCACTGCGGTAGAATAAGAATAAAAACACTTCAGGAGGTTGTTTTTTCGGTTAGTTTCAGTTTTCGGCCATGAATTTATTTCCGTGCATCGCTACCTCTGACCCGAGTGAAGGCTCACTCCAAAGATCTCATGCATGACACAGCAGGTTTATGAGCTCCGGATATTAATCGGCCGCGAGGACCGGACAGCGCGTGCTGAAGAAGGAGGCAGGGTTTCTCTGCTGCGTACCGACACAATCATTACATTAATAGTAAATAAAACAATAAGCGAAGACAATAAAATGAAGAACCTTAAATGAAAAGAAACGCTGCTATGTGTAACGTCCCTATGCCTTATCAAATCAGGACACGCGTGTTTGGGGATTTTAAGGGCTGATTATCAACCTCCACACCACATTTCATACGTTTTACAGCCGGATTAGATCTTCTCACTAGAGAATTCATCTTGATTTGCTCAGTGTGCATAACTGCTGTACATTTAAAAACTGCAGGATTGAGGATCTGCTCCAGATTCGCTTTAGCTCTGTCAGCAAATCGTGACGCTGGTGTAACATACTGCTAAAAGCGCCGAGCTCAGCTACTGTATAATGTGTTCAATGGAAACGATGGAAATCTTTAAAGATTTGTGTACAGTAAATGCAGATACGACTATATTGTACAAAGACCGAATTCATGTAAGAAACAAGACGAGCACGACGACTGATCCGATATAAAACTGCAACCTGGCATCTGTACCAGCTAGAACAGAGAACTCCTCAAATCCCAGTCCCATAAATAACGCTTAGTTTTAGTTTGATGGAGATTCTAGACTCAAGCACATTCATACTTTTTGTCATCTTTATCCAGCCTTCTGTTTCTTCATCTCTTTACAAATTCCTCATTCTCATCCCCCTCCTCCCCCAAGCAATCACATCTGTATAGCATGTAAAAAAAAAAAATATATACTAAAATCAATAAATAATTTTGTTTGAACAACAAAGCCCCACACGTCTGCTTTATTTATGTAATTCTGTTCTATAGTCAGGCAGCACAATACTCAAATAATCACAATACTCCACCACATGTTCTGTTATGTTACATCTCAGTGATTTTTTTTCCTCTTTTATTTGAGTTTATTTATGTATTCATTTTACAAAATGTATAAATAAATCATGAGATGATTCATACTTGAGCAAGGAAGGAAAAAAAGGAAATAAAATTCATTAATACTAAAGCGAATTAAACCCTTAAATGCATCACAGTGTAATTGTTTATTATTAAACCCACAAAGTCATTATTACTTTCATTTCTGCAGTTCGAGCATTGTTTTGTTGAGTGGGAGAAGTTATTGAATTTCTTACTCGGTCAGTAACAGAAAGAATACCTTGATGATCGATCCTGTATCGTTTTAATCAACTCCCTGTCGTTTATATAATCACAACACATTCATTCTTTGTTGGAAAGTGCACGGTCTCTGCCTCTCTGCTGCCATCTTGTTACTCCTAACTAGCTTAGGATACCTCTCCAGCACTCTTAAAATGATCTACCCCGGTCTTAATGACCTAGTCTTAACGCTGAAGAAAAAGTGGGATTCAGTAAGGCTCCTAAAACTAGGAATAAGACTAAAATTACGTCATTCTGAGACAAAAATCTTACTTTTTGACAGTTGACACAAAGAAAGATTATAAGGAAATATTTGATGTGTACGTTATTACAGTGAGAGAAATGTTGACCGTGTGTAGCACACAATCCTTATATTTAAAAGCATTTCACTTTGGAATAAACCACCGTACAGCCAACGACGAGACGGGTGTGTTATTGTATTGTGTTCACATTATATGCGTATATTGAATAGAATAGAATATCTGTATTACAACTGCACAAGTATAACGATTATAAAAGTATAACTTTTGAATGCATGTATCTTCTAAATGTATATTTTTTCATTGTTTGTACACTAGCTTAACTTTTGATTTCATGGGGACTTTCATGAAAAGTGACCCAGTTTCGTGACTTTCATGACTGCAAATGGAGAACAAAGAGCATCATGAAGAAATAGAAACCGTTACATGAAAAAAAAAAAAAAAATAGTGATGTATTATTTTAGCAAAGTTTTACAGCAGTTTTCTTTTTTTAACCATAACTATGAAATGCATCTCATGGTTTCACTTTTATTTGTCATGTCGTGCATTATGTTTGTACATCTGAGCTGTTCTGAGTATTTTATCCCAAAGTGCCACACACTTTCATCATTTCTCTAACTCTAAAAACATATCAACAGGCCCGGATTAACAGAGTGGGGTGCATTAGAGTGACCAGACTTGAATGCCATGCAACACATCATGCTAAATATCATTATTTCCATCATAAATAGCCTGTATGAGGACTGCACGCAAAACCATTACATATACATATATTTATTTCACTGTTGCTGGGATTTATTGTACGAACTGTGTTTGCAACAAGCATTCACAGGAAAGAAATGATATGTGGAAGAAATATTTTAAGGTTTAATATTTTAAACTTTTGACCTATTACGTATGGACACATTATTGTTTTTCTGTGCGCTTTTTTGGTCATGGCTTTGTCCTACATCAGGATTCTGCAAACCATCTTCAAGTCACCAGCAAACCAGAGACACAGAACTACTGGACTCGCCTTCTTTCTGGTAGCTACGTTCTTTATTTGTTGGGCTCTTTATAACATACTGCTTTTTCTATTCACCTTACCATATTATCAGATCAGACTTATTACCCAGGACCTTGAACGTCTCAAAACCATCAGATTCATCTGTAGTCTTCTGGCTTTCACCCGATGCTGCCTCAATCCAGTGATCTATGGTTTATTTGGTCTAAAATTCCGTAAGTCAGCACGGGAGATTTTTCAAAGGCGAGCTACTTTAAACTCTGAACAAATAGG
Source organism: Stegophilus panzeri (assembly GCA_024331685.1). Lineage (NCBI taxonomy): Eukaryota > Metazoa > Chordata > Actinopteri > Siluriformes > Trichomycteridae > Stegophilus > Stegophilus panzeri. The sequence goes on from JANDJT010000050.1 coordinate 5,451,935, forward strand.
AATTGGAGAACGTCATTCTGACAGTTGTGTCTGATATAAATCCTGATTATTTGTGACCTGTATCTTCTCACTCTGGAGACTTGAGTTCAGAGATTAACGTCTATAAACATAAGGTTTCATACATTTTTTTAACTGTAATAACATGTCAATAAAGCATTTCTGTAAAAATCTTTGCTTTGTTTCAATAAAGATCAAATTTAATCCTCAAAATGAGATTCCTACATACAGTAGGAAAGCAGCAGCTCATCCAAGGGGTTTTGGAAGTAAGAATTTTACCATAATGACTGTCTGATGTCTGGTTTCTGATTCAGCCCCAGTTTCTCTTTCTGTCCTGGTTCCTACCTGCATATTTGTTCTGGTAGAGTACAGTGGCTTGCATAAATCTGTTTAATGCGTTTGTCTCAGACTTTGTCTTGGACTTGTTTTGATTAGCTACTTGCTCTTCATGATGCTGTTTAGATAACTTCTCTAACAAACTCTGGGCTCTTCCAGGAACATACAGTATTTATACTGCACTCACATGGCACTTCAAATATATTGTATTGGGTTTCTTCCCACTTCAGTATCATGGGTTATTTGGGTAGTTTAATAAGAACTCAGACACGTAGGTCTGCGAATGAACTCTACTTGGGCCTAATGTGTTCTGTCAGGGGGAAGTTCAGGAATAAAAGAAAAAAGTTCTAGGGCTCCAATGAATAGCCCGAATATTATTGTACACATCTGACAGCATCCGGCCCGGATTAACACAGTGTGGAGCCCTACGGTGGCCACACTGGAAGTGCCCCCATCCTCCCACTTTACATGTAAAAAAAAGTTTTACTATTAATTTACTATGTCTATAAAGACTATAGATTTACATGAACTTATAGCTACAGTACAGGCTCACCACACATACTACAGAAATAAGTAAGACCCAACCAAAAAAAGAGACCCCATAGGTGGGCCTGCATATGCCACTGAAGCCTTTACTCTGATGCTCAAATCTGAATGCAACATGTTATGCTAAATATCATTATTTCCATCCTAAATGGCCTGTATGAGGACTACATGCTATATATATATATATATATATATATAGGGTGAAGTCAGCTTAAATGGGCCACTTTTTGGTAGATGATTTATAATACCATCAAGTAAGCTATGCATGAGATTTAATGATATTTTTTTTTTTATAAATTAGCATGGGTCTCAATGGGTCTCTTTCTTTTAAAAATGTGAAAAAGTATAATTGTTTTAAAATTATGAGAGTTAGAGTATCGGCAGGTACCCTCTTGAGCCACAACACAATGTTCAGGCAAATTGGGCCAGGTGTTCAGTTAAAATGGCCCAATATAAAAAGATGATAACACCCTAAATGTTCCTGCTGCATTGAATGCTGCAAGGACTGTCGTGGACTCTCCTTTCTCCCCAGCAGTAACCTCTACACAGGGCTCACCACCCCAACCACACGGGTAGAGCAAAACTGCTCTTGCAGGCCAAATAAATCTCAATTCCAAAGATGTGATGGAACATCTCTGATTGCAAGTTCCTCCAGCACGTCTTCATACTGTTGAAACCACTTTCCTACCACACCAGGGTTCAGCCCTGCTGCTCTTGCTGCTGAAAGGGCCTCTGGTGTCCTGATGCTGAGAATCTGTTTAAAAAAAATTTGAAACCAGTAATACCCAGCAGTGTCTTTTACTTCAGAGAAGCCTTTGATATTATTGGTCTTTGCATAATTAAATGCAATTCCCTGGACATCTCTTTTGGTAAGGGGGAAGCCTCTTTTGGAGAGGAGCTTGATTAGACTGGCCAGTTCTTTCTCAGATTCCACTGTCAGGTACCGCTTCCTCCCAGAGGCATAGTCAGAGCCAGCAACTTTGCGCCTATGCAAAGTCATCTTTGGAATGTTTCAAGCCCTTGCTAAAAAGCAAACATTTAATGTTTGCCCTCTCTCAACTATCTCCTGGTATTCATTAATAGCACCCCTCATTCTGTCCGTACTGTCTACAACGCAAAATATTTAAAAAGATTTTGTATGGATATATATCTAGGCCTGTGAACCTATTTCCACCCTCAATTTCTGTGTAATTTCTGTGTAAGAGTCTGTGTGTATGTGGCCCATTTTAGCTGAAAATTGTGGCCCATTTTAGCTAGCTGGTTAAACTAATATGGGACACTACCTAAAATGACTTTTTTCCACAAAAATCAAAGTTTCTTTTCAAATGTAAACATTTTATTTGAAAGAGCCTGTCAAAACATTGTTCATAAACCTGTTGCTTCATTGGTAAGCTTAATTATAATTGCTTTATCACCCTTATTAGTGATGAATGAATATTTACTACGCCACGATCACTTACCATTCAATTTCTCTGACAAGCTTCATATAACACTCTGCCCTGCCCAATTTAAGAACCTTAGAGACCAATCAAAACTATTGTTATATGTCAACTAGTGTTGTAGCAACAATGTAAGATCAGTTATTGTGAGTGGCTGTAAAAACTTAAAAGGCTATGATGCCCCAACCTTATCTGACCCATTTTAGCTGACTTCACCCTATGTATATATATTATGTATATATGGATATGTGTGTGTGTGTGTGTGTGTGTGTGTGTGGTAATGCTCTTTTAAATATAGGGGA
>JANDJT010000050.1:5454654-5469681 GCA_024331685.1 Stegophilus panzeri
CTCATACATCCATATGTTATTCACAATAGAACCATTTTAAGAAAAAAATAGTCATTTTGAGGTAACTGTTAACATTACTGACTTGTTGCCAATTAACCTCCAGATGTTTCTTCTTAGTAACACTTACTTTTCCAGCATTTATCTGTCGCCGTCCCAACTTTTTCGAGACGTGTTGTGGCCATCCAATTCAAAATGAGAAAAATATCTTATATCTTTGTTCTGTGGAGAAGAGCTTCATGTGCCACACTTTTCTTTCCTTACAGCATGTCCAGTCCTTTTTTTAATATAAAGAGACCCTTTAGCACAGCTGCTCTATTCGCAATAGTACTTGGTGTATCCAAGCTGCATTTCTAGTATCATGCCGAGGCATGTCCAGAAAATATTTCTTTACCTGCATTGTGGATTGAAAGATTGATTTGAAAACACAACATTTCAGGAAAGAAATGATATGTGGAAGAAATATTTTAAGGTGCCCTGCAGCCCAAAATCCATAAGATGCTGTACAACCAAAACTTGTCCAGTGTTATTTGTCTCTGATTCAGTATTCACCAGTGACCACGTTTACTTAATCACAGAATAACCTTACTGACATTACAGAATAAAACTTTTCTCTGTTTGCTGTGTATAAAAACCCTTAAATCTAATTCTGTATTAAAAGTTCTAAACGTTACATTTTAATGGAGTGAGCGTGGCTAACTTTCAGAGCACCTCCTACTCCACACTTAGCTGAGCAACCGAGATCTAAGGCAAACGTGTTTTTCTAAGATCTCACATCACATCACACCGATTCTCGCTTTGCTTTGTGGTTCTTGGATTGTGGATTTTGCCTCTGAATGACTCTTTGCTGATCGCCTGACATTCTGCCTGTTCCTGTTTGTGTTTGCTTCATGTTTTGGATTTGTCTACCAGTTTTAACAAACTTTTGACCTGCAATTGCACCCGTCTCTGACTCCGCCGCACGACAAACAGGAAGACAAAGTGGAACTCCAATACCGATCTGGCAAAAAAGTGTAAATTTAACCAACATGCATCATTATTTGCAGGTGCTCTATACAAAAAAAAAAAAAGGAAAGAATCTTCAGTTATTTAAGTTATTGATTCATTTTATTTCATTTTATTTGAGTCAGTGAGCCAGATCATAACTCAGGATAGGAAAATGGATAAGAATTATTTTTTCAACTTTAAATCTAAATAATAAACATATGCAAAATTGTGGATGATTTTGTTAGTCAAAGAGAAAACTCATTTCCTGTTGTAAATGTAAACCTCCTTAAAGATTTGCCAGTAATGTTTTTTTTGTAAATGTTAAAATTACAATGATTTTGTCTGAGAGTGTGGCTACTGAGAGAGCTGGACCTGAGGAAATCTCATGGTTTTAACAATAAAGAAACAGGATGGAAATGATGATGTTTTTTTATTTTTTAACTTATCCTTGTTTTGCTTTCCAGAACACAGCACACCAACGGAGACCCCGGTTGCATTTGAGTATTATGATTATATACAAAATGTTTCATATTTTGATGAAGAACAGTACCCCAACACATTCATGGCTAAACACGTTACAATAATAATAATAATAATAATAATAATAATAATAATAATAATAATAATAATAATCCTCTGCATTGTGATCGTCCTCAGTCTCATTGGTAACACCCTGGTTGTTGTGATCAGTGTATTCTGTATGAAACTACGATCATTGACCAGCATCTTCATACTCAGCTTGGCTCTGTCAGACCTGCTGTTCACTGTCGGACTGCTGTTCTGGGTTTATGACTACATCTGGAGTTGGACTTTCAGAGAGGCAACATGCAAAGTTGTCCACTTCATTTTCTCAGCCGGATTTTACAGCAGCATAGTGTTCCTGGTGCTGATGAGAAAGGATGTTGCTTCACACGCGTTGTTAGCTGTGCGTGGGTGGTGATCATTTTGGCAGCATTGCCAGACGCGGTGTTCACTGTAGCATATCCTGACTCAGGAGGCTGTACATACAGCAGCATTACTGCACTGGTTACTATTACGTATGGACACATTATTGTTTTTCTGTGCGCTTTTTTGGTCATGGCTTTGTCCTACATCAGGATTCTGCAAACCATCTTCAAGTCACCAACAAACCGGAGACACAGAACTACTGGACTCGTCTTTCTGGTAGCTACGTTCTTTATTTGTTGGACTCCTTATAACATAATGAGTTTTCTGTGGACCTTAACTTATCAACAGATCTGGCTTCCTACCCAGGACATGAAATATTTCTATGCCATCTACATCTGCAATCTTCTGGCTCTCATCCAGTGCTGCCTCAATCCAGTGATTTATGGTTTATTTGGTTTAATATTCCTTATTGTGCTAGAGATTATTGTGCTAGAGATTTTTCGAAGGGGAGCTACTTCCAATTCAGCCTAAATGGGAAGTGGAGAAAGTCATTCTGACAGTTATGTCAGTTTAAATAATCAACTCCCCTGATTTATTATAACCTGGAACTTCTAGTTCTGAAGACTTGACTTCAGAGATACTAACACTTCTAGTAAGAAAATCCTATCAGGCATCAATAAGAAAACATCAAAATAAATATTTTGCTGTGACTACTACTTAATAATGCGTAAGCAGCTCAGTTAATTAATACATTTTTTTAGACCTCAGAGACCACAGTCCTGGCTTCTTGCTTCTTACCTCACCATTCCAACAGTTAACGGTTAATTGTGTGGGCGTGGCTACGTTCCAGCGCACCTCCCACACCAAACTCTGTTGACCAATAGGGATTTAAGGCGAACGTCGTGTTCTTGATTTTGCAGTTGTCATGTTATGCTTTCTGATTCTCTAGTCATATTCCTGTAACCATATAACACACCAGTCTCATAGACTACACTCTTACAACTAAGAGTTTCTCTTTAAAACCTGGACACTGATGTGTTATCGGTCTGTGCTGCAAATTCAAAATGCAAACTCAGTGCATGATTAAAAATGTATATATTCACATTATAACAAGAATGTTGCTGTTTTCTGATGTGAAAACGATTCTTGTTAAAATGGTTTGTAATTGGTCGCAACTGGGTCAGGACAAATATCCTAAGCATACCTCCAAATTTATAACAAAAAGGCTTAAAGACAACAAAGCGAAAGTATTGCAGTGGCCACAGTCTTAGACTTTTACTCTAAACTGCTTTAAGACTCTTTATGAATACAACCCCATTATAATATTGCACAATACATGCCTCTTTAGAAAGAAAGCACAACAAAAACAATTACCATGTGATGCATGTAAGGGTTTAAAGCCTGAGTATTAATACATTTTCTTTTTGTTCTTCCTTATACCATTTTTTTCAATGTCAAGTAAAATAGGAAAGTATTTATTAAATAGTTATAATAATTAATAATATAATAATAATTAATAATATAATAATAAAAAAACATTAATAATAATAATAATATAAAAATAATTAAAATTATTTATTGATTTTAATGTATATTTTTTACATGCTATACAGATGTGATTGCTTGGGAGGGGGATGAGAATGAGGAATTTGTAAAGAGGTGAAGAAACAGAAGGCTGGATAAAGATGACAAAAAGTATGAATGTGCAGAGTCTAGAAACTCTGAATCTGAAACTCTGAATTTTATTTAACAACAACAACAACAACAACAACAACAACAAAAATGACAGCTTGATTATTATTATTATTATGTATTATATCAAACGCAATATGTCGCAGTTTATCCTTTATTTACTTCCTATCCTTTATTTATTTACTTATTCAAACAACCAGTTCTTTATTTACCCTTAAGTTCAGTGTGTGTAAGCTGTCTATGGTGCGCACAGCAGTTCATACAAAATGGAAGAGGGGTGGAGTTCTGAGGTTTACTGACAGTTTGAAGATCCAATAGAGTTACAAGTCACAAGTTCTTTTAATACGTCTCGTTGGTTAAATAAAACCCAGATACAGACATATATGAAGAAACATGGAGATACAAGGTTTCAGCCCCAGCAGAACAACCACAAAGTATGTCCCAAAAAAGTACATGTCCCTCTGGTGCAGAGAAAAGGAAAATGAAGAAAACAGATGAAGAGAGAAAAAACAGCAAGATAAAGGTATGTTACATAGTTTTTAAATTAATTAAGTAATTAATTAATTAATTAATTTTGAAGTAGCTAGGCTATGTTGCGAGCTAACATTAGCTGGCTAGCTAGATAGAGGCAGCATCGGGTGAAAGCCAAAAGTCGGCAGATGTAGCTGGCGTACTGGAGACCTAAGACTTCACAATGTGTGATAAACTTGATCTCATGATAAGTTAAGATGTGAAGAAAATTCATTGTTATAAGGAGCCCAACAAATACAGAACGTAGCTACCAGAAAGAAGGCGAGTTAATGTTCAATCACAAAACATGTACTTATTAACACTTATGTTATAGCAGCTATAAACAGTCAGTCCCTCACAAGTCAATCTTTCTGGATCTTTCTTGAAGTTAATAAGACAAAAGAAACCCAGCATGTCAATGTTAGCAAGAAATCTGAAAGCATAAAGTCCTGAATGCTTTCCCATGACACAAAACTAAATGTTACAAAGCACTGACCCTGGAGACTCCTTCCATGACTGGTAAATAAACCTCTTACATAAAACGTCATCATATTAACAATTCTACATCTTTGTTATATAAAAACAAACATTTAAATGTAAAAATCTGTTTATTATCAGGTTTAGACAATGGAGTGTATGTATTAGAATGAGCACATTCATATAGCGCGTGAATATAAACCTGGAAGTTGAATTACAGCCAGAATTACTGTCAGAGCTGCTAACCAATCAGATTACACAATTCGAGAGCGTGTGTTTTATAGAGAACACTATTTAAAATGAGCGGCTTTGTTGTTTGTATGCAACAAACTGACGGTTTACAACAACAATTCTAGCTGAAATAAGAATTCTTTACCCATTTTCTTTCATGACTTATGAGCTGGTTTCCTGACAGAAATCAAATGAATCACTTCAATAACTGAAAAGTTATTTATAAGTTCCTTTCCTGTGTTTCTACCGAGTATCTGTAGGATGATCAGAGCCTCGGAGTTCCCCTTTGTCTTCCACTTTTCACACACTGATTCATAAATCTGCATTTACAATGAAAGTCAAAAGGTTGAACCAAGCTGTAAACATGCCTTAATCAATGGCAACACCCCACAGCCCCAACTTTTTTCTCAATTTACTCCATTATCCATTAACAAAGGATAAAAAGTATAATGTTTGAATGGTTTAAGTGCACAGAGTTCTACCACTATAGTGCAATAGTTAATGTGGGACATTGTTACCACCTGTACAGTGTGGTTGTGACCAAATTCCATTTCCATTAGAGTAGGGTGTGTACTGTAATTTCATCAATATTGTGAATATTGGTCAATAAAGACATTCAGTATGATGTTTAGTATGTTTTATTTCAGTCTGGTATGCTTGCACAAAGCTTAAACAGTCCAAATTAATAAAAACGTAGTCAATTCGATTTAATTTATAATTAATTTTTTATTTCAATTGAATTTTCAAGTTGAGTTCACTTAAATATGTAAGTACACTTGAAATTAACACCAAGTTAAATGAACTTAATTGTTTAAGTACACTATATAAACACCAAGTTTGGTGAACTTAACAATTTAAGTACAGTCTACATGAGTGCCAAGTTAAGTGAACTTAAATATACAAGTTTTGGGAGACCCCATTACTCAAGAACATTGAGGGAACAAGTTAAGTCAACTTATTAGGGTTTTCAGTGAAGAAATAGAGAAAGAGGAATGCGATACACTGTATTTCTGAATGTGATGTATATAACTGCTGATTGATAATGTACAGTGGCTTGCATAAGTTTTCACCCTCCTTTTTTTTCCACATTTTGTAGTGTTACAACCCGGAAATGAATGGGATGTAATAGGAACTACTTAATAGGTACTCTGGGACTGGCGAGGTGAGGCTGCTTAACCACATTCTGGGTGTTGAGACAGTTCACAGTCTAGAAAACTGAACAAAGTTCTCATGCAGTTGTTGTCAGTCTGCATGGTGTATACAGTACATCGCTGACTCCGCCCCACTCATCTGGCTCTATTGGGGTGCCAGCATCCACTGCACCATCCTTGTTGGACATCTGAACTTGAGCTGTGTCCACTGTTGGGTTAGTTAGTACAAAAAAAGTAATCCACTACAGATGACTAATTACTACTTTAAAATTTTAAACTTTTTAGACTAAATGCCATTTTCAGCTACACATGAAAATATTACAAATGAAGATCAATTTTTTAAAAATTTCAACACTATAACTGAGGTTGATCCTTTAGATGAAGATCCCAGAGCAAGGTCAGCTTAGTTTAATTACATACAGTGTGTGTGTGTAATTAATGTGTCATGTGACCAAATAAATAAATAAATACACCTACATACAATGTACGCAGGAACCAGGACAGAAAGAGAAACTTAAGCTGGCATAGAAATGGTTCCCGCCTCCGGACACAGTGTGGTTTATAACCACAGCCTTGGCAGCCCTTAGCAGTGCACTATATCTCAGACAGACAGCCTTTTTGTGACATATGTTATTTGAGCATTAGTTATGTTAAAATATTCACTTTTAAACCCCCTTTGGTGAATCTACTGCTACATTATGTACACTTCTCATTTATTGTAGGACACAAAGCAAAGATTATCCAGAAATGTTTGATTGATGTGTTACAGGTAGACAAATGATGGAAATGTGTGATACACATATTCTTACACATACTGTACCTTATCTGTATAAAGTTAAAACTAGTTCATAAAAAAGGGATATTATTTAAAACAACAACAACAACAACAACAACAACAACAACAATAATAATAATTGACAGCAGAAGACCACATCAGGTTCCACTCCTGTGATCAAGATTAGGAAAAATTCACCTGGTCTTTTTCCAGTCTTTCCAGAGTTTGTGTGAGTCTGTACGCATAATAGCCTCAGATTATTGTTCCTGGCTGACAGGAGTGGAACCTTATGTGGTCTTCTGCCGTTGTAGCCCATCTACCTCAAGGTGCTCAGTGTTCTGAGATGCTTTTCTGCTCATCACTTTTGTAAAGAGTGCTTATTTGAGTTAGAATGGACTTCCTGTCAGTTCAGACCAGTCTCATTATTTTCCTCTGATGCTTCTCGTCAACAAGGTGTTTCATGATGATGTTCTCCCATTCCCATTGGTGCAGAGTTTAAAGTAGCTCCGCTTTGAAAAATCTCTCGCACTGTCTTGCGAAATTTTACACCAAGTATACCATAGATCACTGGATTGAGGCAGCATCGGATGCAAGCCAGATGACGGCAGATGTAGCTGGCATAATTGAGATGTTTTGAAAATGTTATTGGAAAAAAATAACTGAAGGTCTCCAGAAAATGCACTATGCTATAAGGAGCCCAAGAAATAAAGAACGTAGCTACCAGAAGGAAGGCGAGTCCAGCAGTTCTGTGCCTCTGGTTTGGTGGTGATTTCATGACGGCTTGCAGAATCCTGATGTAGCAAATATCCATGAACAAAAAGGCGCACAGAAAAACAATGCTCGGTTTAAACGTAATAACATGAAATGGAGTTCTGCTGCTGTATATACAGCCTCTTGAATAAGGATATTCTATGGCGAGCCACAAACCTGGCAGTGCTGCCAAGGCGCTCACGACCCACGCACAGATAAGAACGCATGTGACGCAACATCTTTTCTTCCAGCCTGAGTGAGGGTGCACCATGGTTGTGTACTGCTGAACGGTCATCAACACCAGGAGCAGCATATTGCTGTAAAATCCAACTGAGAAAATATAGTATACCACAGTGCATGCTGCGTCTCCAAAAGTCCAACCCCAAGTAAGTTCATAAACCCAGAACAGCAGTCCGACAGTGAACAGCAGGTCTGACAGAGCCAAGTTGAGTATGAAGATGCTGGTCAGTGACCGTAGTTTCTTACAGAATACACTGAACACAACAACCAGGGTGTTACCAATGAGACTGAGGACGATCACAATGCTGAGTGTGCTGGTTTCTGAAAATCCAAGCAAGGATAAGTAAACAGTGCTTGTTTTGAATCATTTTGACATTTTCTACTATATATAGTTCTGAATTCTGAACTGAAATTTGTTTCTTTTGATGCATGTATCTGAAACAGAAGTAAAGTTCTAGCATTTTAAAATCTGATTAACCCCAAAAGTGAAAAAGCCAGAAAATTGCATTTAAATATTTCATACTAATTCCACTGAAAGATGCTCCGCCTACCACTACATTCTAACTTGACTCATTTCTCATTTTGATTATCAGCGCCACCCACATCGGGCTCTCCCTCCGTTTCATCACAGGTTCAAATTTAAGTTGCATTTAATGTTCATTCCCCAAAAAAAGTTCTCATTAACACTTACATTATAGGAGCTATAAACAGCTAGTACCTCACAAAGTCATTCTTTTTTTGCTCTTTCTTGAAGTTATTAAGACAAATCTTGCAACTAACTGTTACAAAGTGCTGACCCTGGAGACTCCTTCCATGACTGGTACTGTAAATAAACCTCTTACAGAAAACTTCATCATATTAACAATTCTACATCTTTGTTACGTAAAAACACACTTTTTAATAAAAACAAAATCTGTTCAATAGAGTTCATGTGTTATTAAAATGAGCACATTCTTATAAGTCACGAATTCTAACGAGCGCATGAATATAAACCTGGAAGTTGAATTACAGCCAGAATTACTGTCTTAGAAAGTTAAACATGTTTTAACCAATCAGATTAGACAATTCAAGAGCACATGTTATAAAGAACAGTATATCAAATTAGTGGCTTTGTTGTTTGTTTGCAACAAACTGACAGTAGATATATTTTATACTTCCTTATTACAGGTTATACTGTGATGGTAGACGTGATCAGACGTGATCAGTGTCGAGTCTGTTAATTATCAGTGCTGTTAAAGGTAATATATATATATATATATATATATATATATATATATATAGAGAGAGAGAGAGAGAGAGAGAGTTTAAATAAGAATTCTTACCCATTTTCCTTTCCTGTATTATGACCTGGTTTACTGCCTGACGTCAAATGAAGAACTTAAAAGACTGAAATCACCGAAGCTCCTTTCCTATTACTTCTACTGAGTATATGTAGGATGATCAAAGTGTCAGAGTTCCCCTTTCTCTTCCTCTTTTCTCACTGTGCTTCATAACGCTGTGTTTAAAATGACACTCGGATTACAATGAAAAGGAAGAAGCACAGACACATGCCGTAAACATGTCTGAACAAATTCTTCTGCAGTGTGAGGTTTTCAGGTGTGAGTAACTATTACTCATAGCCCCAAAGCTCCACCCCCTTCCAACCTAATTTCCAGTGAATGTTTGTACATCTCAGAAGAGCACAGATCTGGGGAATTTGGAGGCCAATTCAACACCTTGAACTATTTGCCATGCTCATACGTTCAAACCATTCCTGAAACATTTCTGCAGTGTGGCATGGTATATTATCCTGCTGAAAGAGGACACTGACATTAGGGAATACCACTGTCATGAAGAGCTGTACTTGGTCTGCAACAATGTTAAGGTACAGTAGGTGATACGTGTCAAAGTAACATACACATGAATGCCACGGCCCAAGGTTTTCCAGCAGAACGTTGCCCAGATCATCACACTTCCTCCTTCGGCTTCCCCAGATAAGTGATGCACACGCACACGGCCGTCCACATGATGGAAAAGAAAACGTGATTCATCAGACCAGGCCACCTTCATTTCTCTGTGGTCCAATTCTAATGCTCACGTGCCCAATGTAGACACTTTCGGCGATGTACGAGGGTCAGCACACATTTACATTTATTCATTTAGCAGACGCTTTTATCCAAACTGAGGAAATACAAGCAAAAATGAGGAAATACAAGCAAAGTCATTTGACTGCAACATAAATACACCTACACTAAGTAAAGGGTATGCAGGAACCAGGACAGAAAGTGAAACTGGGGTTGATTCACAAACTTCATAGTGCACTCTCTGTGGTTTATAACAACAGCTTTTACACCCTTTATAGTGCACTATATATGAGCATTATATGATGGTTCTTGAGCATTAATTATGGTTCTTACTTTTAAAACCTCTAATGAATCTGTTGCTTTCATACAGTAAGTATAATTCTAATTTTTAAGGATTGAATTGTATCTTTTGACAGAAAGCACAGATTATCCAGAAATGTTTTATTCAGGTGTTGTTATAGTTACTATGTATAAATATAATATTAGAAAAAACGTACAATCCCCATGTTTTAAAGCATATAGTTAATGTCAGTAGAGTTACTAGGTGATCGCCACTGCAAAATATTTAAGCTTAATGAACATTAATGTTAAACAAATAAATATATGTTTAGATATATACTACACTATACTTTAATTATAAACCAAACAATCTAGCTAGTGATCAGTCATTTAGCAGTTTGTTTGTTATTCTCCAGTGTAGCCTTTAGAACATGCAATCAACACCAGCTGTGGTATAAGAGGAATATTGTTTCCTATAACAGCATGTCCTTGTGTTTTATGCTTTTTATTCTTTATATATAAAATTAAATGCAAATGAATTCAGTAAATAGCAACTTCTTTAGACAATATGTTTAGGTTATATATAAAGTGGGGTCCAGAAGTCTGAGAGCACTAGGGAAAATCTGTCTATTTGCATTCTTTTCTGTTTTAATAGCACAATTTTCATTACAAATTATATTCTTGACAACAACTTGAATGAAAAGTATAATATTTGAAATATTTTCTCACTTCCACTGTGGACAATTCCTCCCCAAACCACCAGAGGGCACCCTCACTCATTTTTTGAATTTCTACTTTTGTTATCTGCTCCATTTCCTTCCTTGATTGTGTTCACCTGTTTTGTGTTTCCCCAAATAGTTCCCTATTTAAAGTTCTGTGTTTTCCCTCCTTACTTTTGGTGCATTGTGCATATTTGGTATTTGGTTTGTTATGTTATTTGCACCATGAGTGGTGTTTTTATTTTCATGTAGAGTTTTCTTTTCTTTGCCTCGCCCAGCTTTAATTTCACTTCTTCAAGTCTTTGTTTTTTAGTTGTTTTGTTATTAAGAGAAATTCCGCAAAGTGTGGAGAAAGAAAGAGTCTATACATGATCCAAAACATACAAGCTCATGGACAGTGTTTGGGCTTGCATGACTGCTTTTGGATTGCATGAATTCCTTCCTGAATTAACCTCTTAAACCCTCAGTGCCCATTTTTGTAGGTTATATAGTACTCAGGGTGAACTTTATCTTCAGCTCATTTATTTTGTTGCAAACGCCTTGGTAAAAAAAAGAAGGGATAAAAACCATCTCGACTTCTTCCATCAATACAGATACCTTCACTTTTCATAAATAGTTTTGCAATGTTTGGAAAACATTAGAACTTTTTCATCGTTCTCACACAGTCTCACATGTAAATTACGGTGTTTATTTCCAAATGCCACAAAATGTACACTAATTTAAAGAACCACAATTACATTTGTAACTCTGCATTCTAAATGTGCAAAATTTAATTCGAAATTAAGATGATCGTTTATATTTTTGCATATAATATTTTTTTTTTTGCAAGAATAACATAACAGAATTTAAATTTATCATTGGTCAAGTATTTGTTATTGTGATTGTAACTGTTTCATTATCATGGAGCTTTTTAACTATATGTATGTATGCGCATATGTACTTAAACCATCTCGCTGATTCTGTGCCATTTATTGGCTCTAACAAGCATTGCTATCCAAATATGTTGTCATTTTGTCTATATGTTATTGTGTTCTTCATTGTAGATTTGTCCATTCTAAAACATATAGCTTATAGTTTATGTAGCTACCACAATTTTCTCGACGTTACCATAATTTGTTTAACATAACATTATTGCTGTATTATTGTCTGGTACATTTCTATTTCTAACCAAGCGTACGAGCCCCTGGCAGTGACCAATAACAAACATATTTTTCTTTATACATTTTATTCATTTTTTTGTATAATATATAAAAGTCATAATGCAATAGTTACAGTTACACCCGGATTATTTATAATATATCATGATATAAATTATAGTTTAACAAAGAAACCTCTCAATTAAAGCATAGGTAACATATTAAAGCTAGACATAGCTTCTGATTGTCAAATTTAGAGTAAGAGTCCAAGAGTAACTCACAAACAATTTGCCTAATGTAAATGTAAAAAACAAACAAACAAAAAATGCTGCTGAGGAAGAGTAGTTAGAGCCCATCATTTTGATACAACAAAGAAAGTTAGAGAAAAAAATGTATACAGCATGAACAACAACAACAACAAAAACTGTGAAGCTACACAGATTTTTAATCAACTTAAACTTAAACTTAATCTTGTTTGTGTTGACTTTGGCCTGTTAAGTCACAGTCATCTGTCTTGAGCCAATAGGAAACAAGCAGGCAGGTCTGTGGTCATTATTAGAATAATAAATACATGCACAGAGCTGCTTATTAGTAAGTATTAAAAAAAAAAAAAAAAACCAAACAAACAAAAAAAAACAGGCATCTTTTTCATATCCACAAACATGTTTTAGGGGTTTGTAGTCAAATAAAATTGTGAGTTTTATTTTCTCATTTCCATTTTAACAATGTTGGCATATCTGAAGTCAAATCTTAAGAGCTAGTAAAGTTAAAGGACAATATTTATTTTAAAAGAAATCATTATTTATGTCCAGCTCTGGGACTTGATTGTTTAAATTGACACAACTGTCAGAATGGCAATCTACCATCCTCATTTGTGCAAAGTTTAAAGTAGCTCGCCTTTGAAAAACCTCTCGTGCTGTCTTATGGAATTTTAGACCAAATAACCCATAGATCACTGGATTGAGGCAGCATCGGGTGAAAGCCAAAAGTTGGCAGATGTAGCTGGCGTATTCGAGATGTAAGACTTCACACTGTGTGATAAACTTGATCTCATGATGAGTTAAGATGTGAAGAAAATTCATTATGTTATAAGGAGCCCAACAAATAAAGAACGTAGCTACCAGAAAGAAGGCGAGTCCAGTAGTTCTGTGTCTTTGGTTTGTTGGTGTCTTGAAGATGGTTTGAAGAATCCTGATATAGCAAAAAGCCATGACCAAAAAAGCGCACAGAAAAACAATGGTCTCTTCATATGCGACAGCAACAAACACAGTATCGCTGTTGGACATACAGTATAAAAGAAGGTTTTCTAAATCAGAGATTGGTATGCTGTGCACTGAAGCTGGCAATGCTGCCAAGATGCTCACCACCCACATGATGACGAGAACGAGTGTGAAGCAACGTCCTTTCTTCCAGCGTGAGACAGGGTGCACCACGGCCATGTAGCGCTGAACGCTCATAAGCACCAGGAACACCATGCTGCTGTAATATCCAGCTGAGAAAACGAAGTTGATAACTTTACACATTGCATCTCCAAAAGTCCAACCCCAGGAATATTCGTAGTAGAGCCGGAACGGCAGTCTGACAGTGACCACCAGTCCGACGGTGAACAGCAGGTCTGACAGAGCCAAGTTGAGTATGAAGGTGTTGGACAGTGATCGAAGATTCCTACAAAATACACTGATCACAACAACAAGGATGTTACCCATGAGACTGAGGACGATCACAATGCAGAGGATTATGGGAATTGCAGTGTGTCTATATTCAGCCTCATATCTGTTGTTACAGGGAACGTCATTATAATAAGTATAATCATATGAATCATTATACTCAAATCCATACTGAGGCTCCATCGGTGTTTCTGAAAAGAAAAGTGCAGATTAGTGAACAAACGGCTTTTCCTTCCTATTTCTCTCACATTAAAGCCGTTCAACTTGAGTGAATTCTGCTCTTTCGGTCAGTAACAGAGAGAATCTGATCACAAACTGAATTAATTAGACCTTGCCAAGGCAAGCTTAGAAAGTAGCCTAAGTAAAAATGATTTTTGTAAAATATATGTATAGCTATATTTTTAAATAGAATGTGGCAGTAAAAGTTTTTTTCTGGCTATTTTCCACAATTTATCCCACACCACCACACAATTCTAATCACATTTTCTAAAAAAAAATCTAGTTGAAATATGAATTCTTACCCATTTTCCTTTCCTGAGATATGACCTGGCCCACTGAGTCAAGTAAAATGAATCGGTAACTTAAATCACTGAAGTTACTTCTGTTTTCTCTTCCCATTTATTATACTGACTAGCCATAAGGCCAACCACATGATTAATTTAGACTTCCTTGGTAGATCACAGGGTTGGGGTTCCCCTTCTTCTGCTTCTTCTGCTTCTTCTTCTTCTTCTTTTCCTTCTTCTTCTCCTTCTTCTTCTTGTTCACAAGCTGGCCTTCATAAATCTGCTTCTACAGCGATTCTCCGAGCAAAACCAAAAAGGTTTAATCAAAGATTTATCTGCCATAAACATGCCAGGACACATTAATCTGAGAGTAGGGGAGAGTGGCGTGAGCTGTCACGCTGTTCATCCCTCCAACACCAGAGGCAACACAAAAAATAAATAGCTGACTTGATGTCCTGACCAATGGTCCCTGTAATTTATTTACTTACTAAGCAAAACCTTTTCTGTTGGGCAGACCACATCGTTTTATACATACACTGAGACTTAACAGTGACGGGAATAGCCTAGCAGAAAAAACATATTCTAACTCGTTTCACAGGAAAGTCGAGTCACCAAAATCACCTCGAAATCAGTGGTATTGGGCAGAAAATGGCAGGCTTGCTCTGTGTAAGAGTGCACGTCAACAACATCTTCGCCGTAGCTATGGAGACTCAGTCACATGGTTTTTAAAATTGTCAATCTATCCTTTTTCTATTTAATAATTCGTACAATACCAAATCATAGAAGTTGTTGAAATACACATACCTTGTGTTCTGTTGTGGCACACAAACCTCATGTGTACTGTATACATGCAAAATGTTTAATATATGGGGGGAAAAAATACAATAAGCAACATGTTTTAAAGCATATAGCTATGTAACTAGACTTGCTAGGTGATATTCCACTGCAAATATTTAGGATAT
>JANDJT010000050.1:5469781-5480196 GCA_024331685.1 Stegophilus panzeri
TTAGATATTTGCTTACACACAAATGCAGCCTAAACTATACTTTAATTATAAACCAAATAATCTAGATAGAGATCTAGTCACATACTAGCTAGTTTGTCATTCTACAGTATTGCTGCAGCATGTCCGTCTATATAAAATACAACCAACTATGAGATGTGTGTTACATATTATTTTTATTTACAGGACAGTAATGGAGGATCAAATGCAAAATCGACAAGTGAAAACATTAGCTGCATTTCATAATTACTGCTGCTGATAACAAGTGGTTAGTTCTAGTGGTTTGGCCACTGAAACTGATGCAGGAAATGCAAAAAAAACCAAAAAACCTTATACAGTTAAAACAAAAAAAATACAGGAAAAGATTCTTGTGTAAAAGAATTAGAAACTCAGTACAAAATGCTCCATCAGCATCCTTACACTCTGAAACAGACACACAGTCAGGCATCAGCGTAATTGCTACCAATGCAGTCACAGCAAACATATTTGTTGTTGTTTTCTTATTTAAAGGTCATTAAAATCATGACTTACATCCTGTTCTAGGACTTGATTATTTAAATCGACACAACTGTCAGAATGAAGTTCTACCATCCTCATTTGGGCAGAGTTTAAAGTAGCGCGTCTTTGAAAAACCTCTCGCACTGTGTTCTGGAATATTAGACCAAATAAAACATAGATCACTGGATTGAGGCAGCATCGGGTGAGAGCCAAAGGTTCGCAGATGTAAGTGGCATAGTGGAGATGTTCTGAGAGCTGATTATAAAACCCATTCTGAACATATAAGGTCCACAGAAAAAGCAATATGTTATAAGGAGCCCAACAAATAAAGAACGTAGCTACCAGAAAGAAGGCGAGTCCAGTAGTTCTGTGTCTCCGGTTTGTTGGTGACTTAAAGATGGTTTGCAGAATCCTGATGTAGAAAAAAGCCATGACCAAAAAGGCGCACAGAAAAACAATGTAGTGTTCATACATAATAACAACCAGTGCAGTAATGCTGCTGAATGTACAGCCATCTGAGTCAGGAAATGCTACAATGTGCACCACGTCTGGCTACGCTGCCAAGATGCTCCCCACCCACGCACACATAAGAACGAGTGTGAAGCAACGTTCTTTCTCCCAGCGTGAGAGAGGGTGCACTACGGCCATGTAGCGCTGAACGCTCATCAGCACCAGGAACACTGTGCTGTTATAAAATCCAGCTGAGAATACGAAGTTGGCAACTTTACACATTGCATCTCCAAGAGTCCAACCCCAGATGTAGCCATAAATCCAAAACAGCAGTTTGCCAGTGAGCAGCAGGTCTGATAGAGCCAAGTTGAGTATGAAGATGATAGTCAGCGACTGAAGCCTCATATAGAATACACTGATCACAACAACCAGGGTGTTACCAATGAGACTTATAAGGATCACAATGCCGAGGACACAAAGATGAATAATTATGCACAAATCCATCTGGGATCTCCATCAATCTGCTGTTTTCTGGAAAGCAAAGCAAGGATTGGTGACAAAAAAAAACAACCTACTTCTTTGTCAATAAAACGCCTGGACCTGTGCAATTTAACAACTATATTTCTAGCTGAAATACCTATTTTCTTTTCCTGACTTGAGCTCGCTCACAGACTGAACTAAAATGAATCAGTAACTTTAATCACCAAACTTCCTCTCCTTTGTTGTATGAACTGAGTCAGACCGCAGTGTTTGTCTTCCTTTTTCAAAAAAACCGTGCCTCATAACGCAGCTCTTACAGTAACGTTCAGGTTCAAGTCAAAACACTGAACCACAGACACGTCGTAAACATGCATGTACTTATTTTTTTTTCTGCAATGTGACGTTTTTTGAGGTTTGAGTACTTGAGGTTTCAGATCTTAACATTCCAGTAACGGTGAAAGTACAGAGTGAAAATCTTCCACAATCATAGACTCAGTGGTTGAACCATTAAGGCAGGTGGAGACACAGAAATGTTAAAGGTAACTGTTAAATACAATATCTATTGTATTTCACAAGATATCTAAATAAAAGATCTATCTTGAGTGTAACATTTGCATTTAACATTTAGATTCATATTCAGCGTGCACATGTATTTACATTTATCTTGATGTGTGAATTTTTTAACATTATGTATATAGCAAAACTTTGCACTGAAACAAATTTACTCTCAGACACTCAGGTCACCTTCCATCAATGTTAAATAAACCTTAAATAAACATCTCCTTACGGAAACCTTCACCATATCGCTTTGCCGATAGACCTTTAAATGTTATTTTACACAAATCTGTTTCTAAATGTATCAGAATGAGCTCAAATATTAAAATGGAAAAAGTCAGATAGTAAAGAGCAATATACAATAAACAGTATACATTTGGCACCCCAAATTTACTCTCAGACACTCAGTTCACTTTCCGTAAATGTAAAATAAACCTTAGAGGTCCTATAATGCCCCTTTTTTTTTTTTACAAGATGTAATATAAGTCTCAGGTGCCCCCAGAATGTGTCTGTGACATTTCAGCTCAAAATACCCCACGGATCATTTATCATCCTGTTAAAATTCCGCCGGCAGGCCGTCGCCATGTTATGAGCAAAACTATGTTACGTATACAACTTCTGTGTGTACGTAGGTACTCATGCGATATAAGTACGATATAAGATTCTTGTGATTTGATTGATATAAACCATTTCAAGATACAATCACAACAGCAGCTACAATCAACTTCTCAGTCAGACCACCGACATACAAACAAACACTTACAAAACAAAAGCAACTCACATATGAAGCCTCATAGTAGTCCACTGATCCATAACATCCCGACAAAAACAATCTTGTTACACTGGCAAAGGTCCAAAAGATCCAATTATGTAAAAATCTTTAGGATGAGCGTCCGAGTTGGGAGCGTGTCAGTAAGAAAACATGGCGGAATTAATGGATGCAACGTGTGTAAATTTGTTGAAATTGAATGTTTACTGAAATACAAGCAAACTGCTTAACATGTCTTTGTCAGGCTTTTTTTATTCACAATAAAACAAGCTAATTTCCTGCACAACATACTATAGCATGTAATGCTAAAGTTTACAGTGGCTTTATAAATTGATTAAAAACATATAAAAAAAAACAAAACAAAAGCAAAACACACCTGATGTACATTTTTGTGTTCTTCATTTTCTAACCGTCATCTTCCTCAGACCAAACTCAATGCACCTGATGTCGTAGTTACGACTTCCCAACTCGTAAATACGAACGTCCTGGGAGGACCTGAATGCACCATTAGGCTTCAGCATGTGAGAGCTGGGACATCCATCCATCCATCTTCTATACCGCTTATGTTCATACTTAACATTTTGTTCCTTTTATGACCGTTTACTGTGTTTTACAGGCTACAGTATGGCATTTCTTCATTTTAGTGTTTACATTTCACTATTGTTCATGCATGGAGTTGAACTGTATGAATGCATGAATGTAGACTAACAAGCTACTTTTAGAGCAGCATAAACGAGGGTTCAGCGTGTGCAACCTAGTTCATTTTCCATGTTCATAATGTTCAGAAATTACAAGTATGAAAGCCCTGCAGAGAGTGGTGCGCTTAGCTGAGCGCATCTCTGGGTCGCTGCATGACTTCTATACTAGATGATGCAGTGCCAGAGCTGCTAAAATCATCAGGGACTCCACCCAGCCCGATAACTGGCTGTTAAACCTGTTGCAATCAGGTAAGCGCTTCCGTTGTCTGATGGCTAAAACTGAGAAGCTCAGGAGGAGCTTCTTCCCTCCGGCCATCGTACTCCTCAATACAGATACGTCCTCCATAAAGATCTCTTAGGACTCCATAAAGTCTCTCTAGTCACTCTGCACTCCATTGACACTCTATGGACACTGCACGTTGTATTGTTACTACACGTAACATACTGCATATTTGTACATCAATTTTTGCACATTCCTTGCTTACTTTATACATCCCTTTTTTGCACATTCCTGCACATTTATTTCTTATTTTCTTATTCATTACTGATTTTTAATTTAGTATTTAAATGCACAGTCTGAAGAGGAGTGGGTTGGGTTTTCATTTCACCGCAAGTTATACGCTGTATATAACTGTGTATGTGACAAATACAAATCTTGTGTCTTGAATTATTATTATTAATTAATATGAACCTGTCAGTTGAATTATTGCCAGAGCTGCTGTTACAGAAAATTAGAGAACACCTTCAGAGAATTCAGCAGCTTTTTGGTATAAATGTGATTAATATCTGCTTCTGTTAAGTTTCAGCTTTAGCATTGTGGTTGGAAAGTCCACTTAGGTTGAACGTTTGCGAACTGTGCACTGGAACATTTAATCTATGGAGAAAAAATAACTTTATTTATCCTGTATTATGTTCATCAGATAAGAAAATGGCTAAACCTGTAATATTTTAGAATATTATAGTCTATAGTTACACACTTGCATAAGCAATGCTTAAAAGAAGAAAAAAAAAATCAGTTCATTATTGAATAACAGCATCTGGCTAAGATAAAAAAAAACAAAAACAAAAAAAACAACATTAACAATATCGGCCGTGTTTAAATTGCTAAGACATTTGATTGAAAGACAAGAAATGGATTTGAAATCAATCTGTGTGTCACAGACAGCACTGATTTCAATAAATCTGATGCTTGATATCATAATTTACATAATGAAAGAAGCAGAGACATTTGTTTAACGGAAGAAAAAAAAAATCCTACCAAGGCACCAACAAGATTAAATTCCCAAACACTTTTTACGGTGTGTTCATCATGTATCATAGAAATTAAGAAACAAGAAACCGTGAATACTCTTATTATTGTTCTCACCATGATCAGCACAGATCAGTTAGTCGTCTCTCTGAGCACCTTACTCACAGAGCTGCTCAGTTTGTTTGTGGTTTTGTTTGAAAACCAAAAGCATGTTCGTAGTGGGAAATGCAAATCATTCTTAACTCCTTAAGGAAATTTAACCACGAAGAACGGCCTGAGGCAAATTCTGCAGAAAGCGGAAAGTCCTTCAAGAGTGTGCTGAAATAGCTGCTGTTGATGCTGATAGGTATTCTATAGAAATTCTCAAAATAGAAAAACAAAACCACATAAGATAAATTGCCCCATGTGTAAATGTGTGCATTTGTGTGTGTACGTACATGTTGCTGTTAACCAAGAATTGTATATATTAGAAGAGATAGAATTGATTTGCAAAAGTTAAAATATCTTACCATTGCTCATTTGCAATAATAAATCTGACTAGCTAGCCAGCTAAATACTTCACGCTAAACCTAGCTAGTTATTACAGCACATTAGCCCAATATTGTCTGATGAACGACCTTGTTATTTTTAAATACAAACAGCAAAAGAATCAGTAATTTAGACAATAACTGGTCATTCATGAGTGTTGATTAAACTTTCTAAAGGTTAACATTAACCCCAAAGAAAATGAAGGTTCATTGTTAGCTAGCTAAATATTAATTAACATTTGTAGACCCTTTGCTAGACCCTTTGCTAGAACCTTTTTTTTTTTTTTTTGCTGACCCTTTGCTAGAACATTTGTAGACCCTAGACACATAGCAAACGTTAGCTTGTGTTAACTAAAAACGAAGCATTTGCTAGATAAATAGTTATTGGTTTTCTATTGCTGGCAAACGTTTGCTTAATCTAAACAAAATTCCATTGTACAGGCAAACTAAAAAGAAACTAATTAAAATAAAGCTCGTTTGTTTTAAACTTCAGAATGAGTGAAGTCTTGCTCTCACTCGCACCAGCTGCTAATACCTGATGACGACATGTGTAACGGAAAAATCACGGCCAGCAACATATCCGGTTACAGCCAGTGACTACTCGTTTTATAAAGGACAGTAGCAGGAAAGTCGTATTAAAATGTCTGTTTTATTATATTGTAACTGTAAACATTAGCCGACACTTATGAAGCTAGCTTTTCATCACTGAATAATTGTTTTCCATTATGAAGGTAAAAAGGATGTGTTAAGAAAAAAATTCTAAACCTGTGACTGTAAAGCAACTTGTCATCAACTACAGATGCATTTTTGTTTCTAAGATCAGATTAGGATGTATATTAACATGTATCTGGTATGATTAAGGCTGCAATACACATGAATCGAAATGCAGTGCTTTTTACCAGCATATTGCAGGTTTACTGTTCATGATCATATACAACATATGGCCATTATCAACATATATAAAAAAAAACAAAAAACAAAACAAAAAAAACCATTCTTTTTTTCTTCTAATACTAAACCCAATAATCTGTCAAATAGAAGTTGTAAAATTTTATCACTGACCTCATAGCTGGGGCGAATGTAATATTAAATCACCTGAAAACATGGGTTAAAACTATAAAAAATGTCTTTTGCTATTTACATATCGTAAAACGCAACAAAATACGATTCTAAATTGACACAAACTAAAGAACTAAAAAGAATTGTTCTGTTTTTAATCCAAACATATCATTCCTATAGCTTGGTTACGGCATGCTAAATTAAATGGAAATGAAATCTATAAGCAGTACTTGCATTCGGTGGAAATGGAATGAAATCTTTACAGGCGATTTTCTCCTTTTTCCCTTTCCGGAGGCAACCAGATTTTGAAATGCTGCTTTAAAACTTTACTTCTGTTTTTTGATTCATGCATAGGGGAAACCGATATTTCAGTTCTGGAAAGCTTGTAGCTTTATGAACTTTCTATAGATCATGTGAAGGGTTTTCCCAAATGATTTACCAAATGAGATTAGTACAGTATATTTGGTAGTCAAATACCCTCCAGGCCAAGTTTGACTTTCTCTCCCTTGGTTATAAATCACTGCTAGTGCACTGATTTGAATGATATATGTGCCACAAGAAAAACAGTCAGCCAAGTGGAAATCACTTTATAGAGCACTGAATGAGTGAGTACAGAAACCAGAACAGTACAGGTGAAGGTTTTTGAGATATACACTCAGTATATTTTGTGCTTTTTAGGTGCACCTTGTATCTACTGTACATTCAAATGCTAATCAGAGTGAGCAATGGAGATGTGAGTCAGGAGCATGCTCAGAAAACAAGTTAGACCAAGTTAAGGCAGCTGTGGCTCAGGTGGTAGAGCAGGTTGTTCACTAATCGTAGGGTTGGCAGTTCAATTCCTGGCCCACATGACTCCACATGCCGAAGTGTCCTTGGGCAAGACACTAAACCCCAAGTTGCTCCCGATGGCAAGTTAGTGCCTTGCATGGCAGCTCTGCTACCATTGGTGTGTGTGTGAATGGATGAATGAGACACAGTGAGAAGCGCTATATAAGTGCAGACCATTTAGACCACTATTATGTATTTTACTATCGTTTTATCGAACTTTATCCAGTTCATGCTTCATTCAGAACAGGATTACGAAGATTGCATAAAGGCTTTGCAATGTGGAGTGCAGAGGAGAGGCAGTTTGGTAAAACATCTCTAACATGCCACACACACCTGCAGCATTTGAGCACTAGTGTGTGATGTGTGAAAGCCCTTACCACTTTTCTTTCTACTTCCTGTTTGCTTCTAGATTTGGCTATAGAACCTTTGGCAAAACGTAAACTTTCTGATTTTTCACCCTCTCTGTTTCTGTTTTACACACACACACACACACATACATACACACACACACACTGCCCCATGCTGGCCACGAGTGAGTACTGCGTCTACAGCTCTACAGTACTTCACTCAGGTCAGTATTGTTGGAAAACTAGCTCAGTGATTTAAAAATAAAATAAAATAAAGATTTTGTATTACTGTACTCTATACAGAGTGTACCTGTTAGGAAGCTCTACTTGATGAACAACCATAATTGCATCTTTATTCTGCACTCATGAGCTTATATTGTGTCAATATAGATGGTATTTTAATTTAGTCTTGAATTCAGAGTAATGGTAATGTTCACTATAAATAGGGAAGAGTTTCTCACAACTTCATCCATCCAGCCATTCTCCATATCACGTATACTACACGGGGTCACAGGGAGCCTGGAGCCTATCCCAGGGAACTCGGGGCACAAGGTGAGGGACTCCCTGGATGGGGTGCCAACTCATCGCACACATTATCGCATTAAAAAAAATTCATTAGCTATATTCATAGCTATTGAGTATCATGTCTGGAAACTATCTTAACTAGGCTAAATAAATAGGGACTTTTCTATGTTGTTATCGAAAAATAATCCTCAACTAGGTGGTGTAATTAAGGTGAGACACCCATTTTAATTGGTTTGGGTCTTTAATTTCATCCTTTAATGCATTATTTATTTGAAGCAAACTTATTCATGACAGTAGTGAATCAAATTTCAATAACAGGATTTGAAAAAATAAATAAATAAAATCTAAATTTCCAACTTTATCATCACCGTATTCTAATATTGTTTGAACACAGTAGACTGGGTAACATGACTGCATATTAAGTAACATTCTATGATTCATTTCTAACAGCAATAACAACAGTAACAGGGTTTAGAACATAAGCTTCAATATTTTAATAACTCAATGAAATTTCAGAAGAAAACCACAAATAAACTAGCCAAACAGTCTGGTGCTTAAATCAAACTCTATGATGTCACATTAATTAAGTCATGTTATTTCCATCAAGTGGTTCCACTACAAGGGCTTCGTAACATAAGTTTTGGCTTATCACTTATCAGGCCTGGAAAAATAAATGGTGCTCATATAAAGTGTCCCAGTTTGTGTCCCAATGTCCCAAACTACCTGAGTTCACTTTATATTACACTCCTTGATGCTAAGGGGCACAGAACTTAAATATTGTGTCTTGCGACTGCAGCAGGTCTAACTATTGCTGCAGGTCTACAATTTCATCCATTTATCCAGAAAGAAAATGTGATGTAGTAAATAAATAAACAGATAACTAAATGTTACACGATAGCTGGGTAACTAGTATTCCCAAACACCAAAGACCTTACAAATGCTAAATCCCTGTGAATTTTTTTTTTAAAATCATACACCAGAGCATTTCTTATACTTTTCTTCTTCCTTTCCGTTCGCCACATCTTCTTCATGCCGTAAGATTGCAAAACACATTACTGACACCTGCAAGTCAGAATGACAAAAGATTGCAATTATTCTCTGGCAAAAAGAATAGTCTATCACAAAAACACCGCTGCTTTTGTCAGCAGTCACATAATCAAGTACAAGGAAACCAGTTCCATTCACATCCATACACACCCACGCCTTAAGATGAAGTGGTATGCTTCAGATCATAAGCGGTTCCTTCCATTCTCCATAGTCTTGTCTTCCCATCATCCTGCTACAAGTTCATCTTCATCTTATCTGTCCATAGGATGTTGTTCTAGAAATGCTTTTAGATGTTTTAGTATACTCTAATCTGGTCTTCCTATTTCGTATTTACTCTGGTGAAGTCTTCTCTTGATTGTTGACTTTGACACACATACACCTACCTCCAGCGCTTGTGAATCTGTTTTTCTTCACCAGGAAAAAATCCACCACAGTTGTTTTTTTCATGGTCTTCCAGACATTTTGGTGTTCCTGAGCTCGCCATTGGGTTCGCGAATGAATTATTTTTTTTTGATGGTTCTGTTTTAATTTTTCAGACTATTGATGGCTTGCTTCACCAGCAGTGACAGCTCATATTGAGAGTTAACAGCAACAGATTTCAAACGCAAATGTCACACTTGAAATCAACTCTAGTGCACACCTGGCCATGGAACAGCTGAGCAGTCAGTTATCCTATTACTTTTGGTCCCCTCAAAGGGGGGACGACGTATAAAGTGTGCGGTAATTCCCACACCGTTCACCCAGTTTTCATGGAAATAACGTCAAATTAAATGGGAAAGTCTGCACTTTGAAATGGTCTTCGTTATTTCATTTCAACTGCAATATACTGTGGTAAACAGCTAAAATAAACATTTATTGACCTGACTGGATATCCAAAAAATAAAGTAAACCTAAATGTAAATTGTTATATGCATGCTTACCCTACTCCTAACCATAACTTTACCTGGGACAATATGAATTTCATCTGAATTGGTTTGTTAAAATTATTATAAAATTCTTATAATCAGGAGACTGTTGAGCCATTTAACATAAAAGGTTAAGACATTTAGCAAATAAGCAGTAAAATAAGCAATAGGCCTCATACAGGAAAATAATTATTGAATAATTTAATTACAGCGGGCTCTATTGTCATAGCAACACCTTCTGACAAATCAGAATCAAGAATTCAACAGTGTTTTGGTCTAAACGTGCTTAATTCATGGCATCGCTATAAAAAGGCGACAGTGATCTTACCCTCTGTTAAATTTTCCGTTGTGGTTGGCGAGTCCACTTTAGTTGGACTTCTGAGAACTGTGCACTGGAAGGTCTAATCTAGGAAGAAAAATGACCTTATTTCTTGTGTAGTACAGTATATTCATTAGTTATCAGATATCTGAGATATATATA
>JANDJT010000050.1:5494478-5505961 GCA_024331685.1 Stegophilus panzeri
ACAGTAACATGGTGGTACAGCAATACCATGTCCCTCTGTGAACCCTTGCACATGCAACACCCCCCCCTCTCTCTCTCTCTCTCTCTCTCTCTCTCTCTCTCTCTCTCTCTCTCTCTCTCACTCACTTTCTCTCTTTCTCTCTCGCCCTCTCTCTTGTTTCACGGCTTGCATTGTAGCCTCTGACGCAGAATCAGAGATCTAGTCTACCCTGTCGCAGTGATAGACTATGAAGCTGCTTGAATCGTTTGGTTTAAACGCTGCCGACAGTAAAGATGCAATAACACACTCTAACACACACACACACACACACATCTGTCCTGTGTGCTTCTGGGTAATGTAGTTCACACCAGGTCAGGTGGCCATTTTGTGCTTGATGTTAACCGAAGCTTATCAGCAGAATGTAGGTTCCTCACTGATTCATGCAAAGCAACACACACACTCTCTCTCTCTTTCTCTCTCTCTGACACACACACACACACACACACACACACATACACATATCCGAAACACCAGACCACATTCTTCTTGTTTTCCCAGAGTTTCAGAACACCAGCTTGGCCAAACAAATGCTGCACCTCAACCATGGAAGAAGGAAAAGAAAAGAAAAGAAAAACCTCAGGACATTGTTTTTTTTGTTTGTTTTTTGTTTTTTTGTTTTCGTTTGTAATTTTTATTAGCGTTTTCTTACGTCTAAATGTGGAAACGCGGAAACAGCATTGCTCATTGGCGACACAAAAGCAGCCTAAAGACTTTCCGAACTGCTGTCCGACGAAGATAAACGTCAACATGGGAAATACACATACAAATAAACATATATGTAGGTGCAGATTATATATATATCTATATATGCTCTCTGTGAAATGATCTATTTTCTAAGCATGCCATGTCATTTGGAGTGCAGCGCTAGAAGCCGGTGTAAAAATGTAATCCGCGGCTGAGAGATCGTGTGTGTCGATTCTAGTGTTACCATGGCATCAGTACCGAGTTACACTTACATTACTACGGCGTTCCCATGGTGCTGCCGTGGCGTTACTATGACAACCTTTAGTCTGAGCAATAGAGTATGTTTGATGTCCCTGTGAGATTGTGAAAGGTGTGAAAATGTTATTCTAAACGACTTTACCACTAAACAAGTCAACTCAAACCTCTGTCTCGTCTTTGTTGGGGTTTTTTTTAGGGGTAGTTGCCAAAAGTTTGTGTGGTGTTTGTGCGCCTGCATCTTGCATACCTACATATATTTGAAATAACACCAATAAATGTTTAAAATATGCAAATTTATAACGTCTTTCCAACTCTCCGACACTGGAGTACATCATTTCCGCTACTTGCTACATTAAAGTTTTGTGGGGACCGTGTGCAGAGGGAATTAGTCTCTCTGGAAACAATGTCTGATTTGGGGAAAAAAACAAAAAAAAGTTTACAATAAAACCTGTTTTAGAAAAACAGCGTACGTATAACGTTATCAGTAGAATTTAACAACTGAAATGAACCATTTTGCTAAATTATTGTTTGTGGTAATGACAGTGGATGGAGACTAGTTTGAAAAAGTGAATTAGTCGATTAATCAGTTCCAGCTTCATTCATTCATCATGTGTGGGTCTCAAAGCAATCTAGATCTTATAGATTTGTAATTATAAAAGCAGTCCATACAGGATTTCGCTGAGTTTTTATTGTATTTTTTCCCAATGTTTTTTTAAATTCATTTTTCCAAATTTGTGATGAAATTTACGGAGTGTTTTGTGTTTTGTTTTGTTTTTTTTTCTTCGCGGAAAACTACTTTAATTGGCATATCGAAATTGCAGTTGGCATGAAATAGCTTTGCACAGTGATGTTTGTTGGTAAATGAGACCTTTCAGCTGTACTCATGTTTGACGCACGTGAATCAAAGAGGGCTTTGTCTGAACACGCGTCGTGTTGCGATGACGCCACGTGATGCGTCTCGGCCCAAATCTGCGGAAAATTCTGTGGGAATTTTGAAAACGTGCAAGCTCCTCCCGATATCATTTGCTTGATTTTGCGTTCAGTTCTGCTATCGCGAAATCCTGGAGAGACTGTAAGGTGTATATTTTAGACTAATATATATATATATATATATATATATATATATATATATATAATGTGTGTGTAATGAATATATAATATTATGTATATATTACAATTAATTATCTAATAACACATTTTTATACAATTAAACAAACTTGAATTTTTTTAAAAGAACAATTGATTAAAAAAAAATAAACATGACACAGAAAATGCATTTCTACAAATTTTGTCTTAGATGTTAAAATAAAACCAACTTTTCAGATTTTCAGACATTAGTTTTCCAATAAATAATTTAGGTTACAGAACAATGCTGGAAGTAAAATAACATTACATAATAGACTGCTTTTCAAACAAACCAAAAATTATAATAATTAAGGCCTTCAAACTTTACCTTCTCATTATACTGACTTGTTAAAAGGATTGTTGTTAGCCTAGGTTTTTTTTAAACATCTTATAAGGTACTGAATGAAGAGGCTGCACCTAGAAATAATGTTGATATTGTTATATCATCGCCGGTTATGTTCAGTGACGCAGTTTTACTGTGACAGTATAGCGTTGCGGTTGAAGCACGACTCCAGAGCGACCCCGCAGGTCAGGCAGGGAAGCGCAATAAGGGACGCTGAAATGGAACTTCTGCAGAAGACGGCTGAGGAACAGGAAGAGCTCAATCCGGGCCAACGATTCACCGACACATACTCTGGGCCCCGCCCCAAAGGGAAGGTAACTGGGTGGAGTTATCCTCTTACCCATGCCATCCAGGAACCTGTCTGGAGATTGGGGAAGGAGAAAAGATGTCATGGCCCTCAGGGGCAATTCCACCTTGGGCCACTAGAGGGCACCCTGACTGTCCTTGCAGAACTACTTCTGTTGTCTCACTGATTTCCTGTTTTACCATGTTCACCTGTTTGTTGTTTTTCTTGATTAGTTGCCTTACTTAAGTTCTTTGTTTTCTTTCGTTTGTTGCTGGAGCATTACGTTCAATTTGTGTTATGTTTTGTGTTTGTTTCTTTATCTCCATTTAATGTTGTTTGTACTGTGCATATTCTTTTTGATAGTTTAATTATTTCTAGCCTTGTTTAGTTTCTGCTTGTCCCGGTTTTCTGTTTTTCCTGCTCTCGTGTCTGTTTCCCTGAGTATTTGTTCCCTGCAATAAAAGAAGTTCTGCATTTGCATCTGCCTCCATGGACTTGCATCATGACATAATAGGGAATAAACATAAAAATGCTACAAATACAGTATATGTCATAATTTTAATAACATTCATGGAGTAAACTGATGAGTTAGTTGCTAAGATGCTAGAAATGGTGTATTAATACTTAACGCTGTATGGATGAAATTTGAATAAAATGTAATGTATTCTTCAAACAAGATGAATAGCCTTTCACATTAGCTAAATAATACAATTTGTGTACCTGGTCTGAATTGGTCAGGTTTTTCCCAGTGTTTCGGGTCGTGGTGGATTGCCCAGATGTTCACCAAGACTCTTGTTCCCTTTGAAACATCATGTCCTCCTAAACTGCAAAGACAAATAGATTTGGCTGTCTCAGAGATGACGTGAAGACATGACGTTTAGCCTGGCAGAACAGAATATCACAGCAAAATAGCACTTTTTCTACTCTGTAAAAAAACATCTTTTGATTTAGCAGTAAATTGTAAGTGAATTTTATTTGCAAATTGTTAGCATACAGCATCATAGAAAGTCTTTAACCATCCATCCATCCATCCATTTTCCATACTGCTTCTACACAGGGTCATGGGGGAGCCTGGAGCCTATCACAAGAAACTCGAGGGACACCCTGGATGGGGTGCCAATGTAAGGCATCGCAAGGCACAATCGCACACACCCCGGACAATTTGGAATTGCCAATCAGCCTACAAAGCATGTCTTTGGACTGGGGAAGGAAACCCCCAAAGCACGAGGAGAACATGCAAGCTCCGTGCACACAGGAGGCGGGATTTGAACCCCCAACCCCAGAGGTGCAAGGCAAACGTGTTAACCACGTAAACCAAAATAATATATTTGTATGTGGATACGTCACTAGATTTTGCAGTGTGGGTTCAATGGCTATTTCCAAAACTACACACATGCTACACGCATGATTCCGATCCGAACCCCCAACCCCAGAGGTGCGAGGCAAACCTGCTAACCAAATCAATCCCAGTATTTTTCAGGAAAAGCCTGTGCCCAGTGATTTGCTAGAAACATCCCAAGCTTTACAGGATCTGCCACAACAAATTCATAAGATGGAAAAGTTACATTTTAGCTGTATTCATAACAGTATGCAATTTTATTTTTAGTGTTAGCAGTTTTGATTTGGATTTGCATTCCTGTCTTATCTGTATCTGTGCATCACCATGGTGACCAGAAGTTTTTCCTCTTCTGGTGGCACAAGTGATCTATGCGGCATTGCCATGGTTACCTGGTGTCCTGCATAGCAACATGGGGGATGAGGATAGGACTGGCAGGGCGAATTCTCATAACCTCACACAACACGCTCTCCAGAAATGGCAGACTGGTCCTGTCACTCAAAGAAGGGTGTCGGTCCCTGCCCACACACTCGTCCAGCTCGGCATGAAGACGTTCTTGCACCTTCAGCAGGACAGTAAAAATGCAGTGTCCTTAGAATAAACATTTAGACATAGTGCTTATAAACTGTGTACATGCGCGTTTTATACTTCTGGGTAGTGTAGTAAGAAAGCTATAGTCCAGAGTAAAGTGGTGGATGTCGTCTCTACTCCAGCTCCAAACGCTTCAGCTGCTGTCATCAAAATGTGATCTTCTGTGACACCACCCTCACCACCTGACCCACTCAGGAGAGCGTCTAGGAGGTCTCGTGGTTCCCCAGGTGTAAGGGTCAACTGCCAGGATTAATACAGTTGAATTTAAGACATATACTCATTAATTATGGTCTGTGCTTGAATACCAGAAAAAGTAACATTTCTAATAAAATCTTTAAACAGTATAGCCACAAGCAAGCAGTGATCTGCGGGGTCCAGGCATCCTTTGCAAATAGCACCCCTAATGGCCATTTTTTGCCAAGTTACATATAGAAACCTATAGAAAGCACAGAGGAACTTTCTGTTGAATATGCTGTTCTTGTTTCCTGATGGTATCTCAATGCTAATCCTGTAAATTTTTTTAATGCTTTGAGGAGGTAAATATACATCATTCATCACAGTTGGCTGGATAAATTGTTGCTAACAAAACACAAACATGGAGGCATCTATTTGCTCCCCACATTGTAGAGGTTGGAAATGACATAATTCCAAATTCTAACTTCCTACTTCCCAGTTAAGTCAAGGACAGCACCAGTAATCATTAGAAATCCAATTACAGATTGGCATAATGATGCAGTACACCAAATTTCAGCTCGATTTGACTTGCAGTTTCTGAGAAACAGCTGTTTAATTGATGACCACACCCCAAACTTTGTAAACTTCCTCAGAATCTTGCCCTGAAAATCAGTTACAGCTGCTTGAATGAAGTAAGATTGTAGGAGGAAATGTATAGTAGTCTTGAAAAAAAAGTTGCTGAATTGTGTGGGTGACAATTTGTGCTTTACCTTGTGCTCTTCCAGTTTCGTGATCAGTAATTTGTCTCTGATATACACACACTCTCTCAGCCTGGCCAAGTCCTTATTGGGAAAAATCTGTGGAAATATGTACAAAATGTCAATTTTGACATGACTTCAATAGATACAATATATACAAAAGATGTCACTGGCAAAAAAAACGTCCAAGCAAAAAACAACAATTACATAAAAATCAAACAGTATATAAAAAGTCCTGACATTTATTCAGAAGAAATCTGTTGAAAACAACATCACAAATTTCCCCACAAATCCCTAAGTTACAGTGAGTTAAAAGTAAGTGCTATACAGTAGGTGTGTAATGTGATGACAGTTTTAGCTCCAAACCTGTAACCAAGGAAAGATATCCACCAGGCTTCCACGTGCAATGGTCTGGACAATACCATTGTTATAGTCTATAACCTGCTGGAGCTCGGGGTCATGGGGTTCATAGGTCGACCCAAAAACCAGCCTGCACACCACATTGGTGACGGCTCGCATGATGATTGGACCCATATCTACAGACTGCCCCCTGCAGGCCTGCAGGTCTGAACAAAGGTTATCTGCAGCACATAATACTGCAAACACAAAAACATGACATATAAAACTGATGTATATGTATCTTAATGGTTAATTATGTTTTTTAAAACTTTTATTGAATCTTTTATCTTTTATTGAATTTAAATATATTACCTTTTTGACATGATGGATACATTTTTTATTAAAGAACAGTAAGAAAACAAGTGCATACCAGAGACAGGGTTGAACACGATGTACTTTTTAATGATGTTATTACAAATGGTACTGAGATAGCTAGTTAGTTTTATAATTAAAACTAGCTAACATTAGTTTCGTTTATTGGATGTAACAAAACCTTTTTACCTTGTACTATCTTTGGACAGTACACAGACTACTTCATATTAGTCTGCTAGCTAGATACTTACTTATTTGGTTTGCAAGCTAACGTTTATAAAGTTAAGCTGTTTTTTAAGCTCTTTTCATAATGTGTCCCCCAAATTCCTTGGTTGCATGGAGTCTTAGCTGGACACCTTTAGCTGGCTAGTTGTTAGCTCAGTATGTACATCTTTTAGCATAAAGCCCACTTCAAAATTTCCAATAATCACATATACAAAGCTTTACTGTAAATCTTTACTAAATCATTGTTGATTACTTAGTTCTGATTGGTCAGAAGTTGTTGATAACATAACAGAAGCTCTGACAGCAGTTTGACTGCAAATCACAGGTTTATATTAAAGCACTTGTTCTAATATGTCATTGTTTTTGTAGTAATAGCGTACGCAGGGATTTGTAGAATAGATGCGCCACAGAAACTGGCTAAAAATCATGTGTAATTGTTGATATGGTGTTAATATGGTGAAGTGAACAAATACATGTAAATCTATCTATCTATCTATCTATCTATCTATCTATCTATCTATCTATCTTTTCTGTGAGGAGGTTATTTAGTATGTAGTATGTTCAGAAGGAGTCTCCAGTGTCAGCACTTTGTGACAGTCAGATGTAAAGCTGTAACGTTACATTTTCCGATACAGCAAACTGTTCAGGACAGAGGAGGTTGTGCTGTGCGGTTTCTCAGTAACATGAGCTTCAAAAGACAGAAAAAAAAGAGAGTCTGGTGTGTCCTATATAAAAAACATTAAATGTAACAATAAATGGATAAAACAGGTCAGGATGTTCTGTTGTTGTTGACTATTCTCCTATAATAATATGGCGCATCATGTTTTATTCCTTACATAATACTTTTAATGGATATATCATTAAAATATCAATACATTTTTTTACAAGTGATGAGAAATGCATAATGTATGTATGTGAACTTATCCTTCACTTTCTGGATGTGTGTTTATACCAATGGTCTGGAGCTTGCTGGATCCCTCCCCAAACAGTGCGAAAGAGGACTGCACTAGTCTGCGATGACTCCTCCACAGCGTGTTGTAGTCGGCAAACGCAATGTCTTTCCCGCCGCGAGTCAACACATCTGTGGTAACCTTGACACATGAGAGAGGACAAGGTTTCACAGGCTGATCCAGCAGTGTGTGTGTGTGTGTGTGTGTGTGTGTTGGTGATGTTATATTTGTGTAGGGAGGAGGGCAGTGTTTATTTGGTGGTGAAAAATGCAGAACTAAGGTCATCGTTGTATTTCACATCGGAAAAATGTTCAAGCAAGAAGGCGAAGTCAAGTCATTGAACGTATTCAGACTGGCACACAACTGGTCAATGTCTATGTCATCTGAGCAAGAGATCTGGTTTACCTAAAGTTGACTGCTGTACTGAATTGAAAACAAATAGAAACTGTATTTTCAAATAACACTTTCAGTAATACATACTTCATGACCTACGGTATGTTCCATATTGCTTTCTGTACTATAAAGATTCCTGTGCATCTAAAATGCATTCTCGTCTCAAGCTTGTATACTTGTGAACACCTTATTTTTAATTTATTTTTGAATTTATTTTGTGCTTACACTGAAGCAAATAGCTAAAGAAATCTTAGTAAGAAATGGTTATAAAATGAGATGACATAAGATGTTTGTGATTAAGCAAAAAGATTGTGATCGCTGTAATGAGCACAACTGTATATTCGTCTCACAACTGCTGCTAGACTTTCAGAGTCTTTTATCTATAGGCTTGATGTTTCCAACCTCAAAGTGTACTATTTGTATAGTGCTTTCATCTACAGACATTGTCCCAAAGCTGCTTTACAGAAATCTAGAACGAGATGTAGATCCCTAATAAATAAGCAAGAGATGATAGTGGGGAGGAAAAAAACCCGCTCAAAAAGGAACCTGTGGTCTTCTAGTGGAATAGTGGGATTATAAATCATTACAATGTACAGGTTTTGAGTAAAGACAAGCAGTACTAAGTGTGTTCAGTATAAGCAGGTCCTGGGATGAACACAGGACAGTGTTTATGATTACAGCAGGGTATTATTCCTGAGTACTAATTTACAGTATACAGGTGAGATTATTAACTGGAGCAAGAGTGACATCGGACATAAACTTTACAGGAAGTTACATCCTTAGCATATTTGTGTGGAACCATCCACAGCAGCAGAAGGTGAGGTACAAGTGTAGAAAATGTCAAGCTTTAAGAAAAGCTTCTTTAGTATCTTATTAGGATCTGAGAGTGACCATTGTTCTATTTTATTTAGGAAACTTGTGAAATTTCCATGAAAAAAAGGTTAATTATGGTATATGGTATACTATCGCAAAATTATATTGTGCCAACACAAACATATCCCTGATAAAGCCAGCCATAGGTGATATCCAAGCAGCAATAGTTTGTGCTCACCATCTTGGGCCGTCCAGCGAAGTCTTTACCCCTGTGCAACAGCACCTCTCTGGCCAGCGTCACTTCACTCACCACCAGCGTGTAGTGTGGCCCCATGTACAGGCTGAAGAGCGGCCCATATCTGCTGGCCAGCTTGGAAAAGAGCAGATGTGGAGGAAGTGGTGAGCGCAGGTGCAGCAGGCTGCCTAGGACGGGCACGCTCGGCAAACACGGCAGCGCTTTGACACCTCCGGAGGACTGGCGCCGTCCCAGAGTGCATTTCAACACAAACAGAAGCAATACAGCAACAATGCAGTAGAGTGTTAGAGTCTCAGGAGAGATGATTAGAGTGCTATCCATGATGAATTTGTGTATGTAGATGGAAGTACAGCTGATCAAGTCACTGGCTGAAATGTGTGGTGATTGTGTGTATAGACGTGCGGGAATGGAGAAACCAAGGCTCCAGCTCAGAGAATTTACAGTGCAGAAGGAGGCGGGACATAAACAAAGCCTTCGTCAGGGGTTAACGGTCATGGAGACCCTGAGGGTCATGGAACTGATAATAAACTTGCTGATGTGGTCATCATCTGCATCCATCTCTATCTATTTAGAAAAATCCATGAACTAATCAGTGTAAAAATGTTCTTCAATACACACATAAATACTGTGTGTGTAAATACTTGTGTAAATGGGTCAAAGACAAAAAAAGCAACAAAAAATGCCAATTTATGTTTTAAACATTGTAATGCCTTTATACTGAATGACAATCTCTGAACTTTAGAACTATTTTTTTTCCTTAATAAATTTTTTTGTCTATTTAAGCACCTCAAAAATAATAAAATAAAAAGGGACAGTGGAATTGATTGCTATTTTATGCATAATCCATAATTCTATTCTGTAATGCCATTATTGTGGAAAAAAACTTTCT
Organism: Stegophilus panzeri; assembly: GCA_024331685.1. Taxonomy (NCBI): domain Eukaryota; kingdom Metazoa; phylum Chordata; class Actinopteri; order Siluriformes; family Trichomycteridae; genus Stegophilus; species Stegophilus panzeri. The sequence continues at coordinate 5,504,310 of JANDJT010000050.1, forward strand.
TCCTTAGTTAAAAAAAAAATCTTTATTGCAAAACAAAAATAAGAACTATTGATGTATATTAAATAATTATTTGGTAATTATTTATTCATTCTTAATCCACAATCTGATTTTATGTATTTGCTCTATCAATTTTTAATCACAATCTGATTCTGAATCTGATCCACATTATATAGCTAAAAAGGTATACTGTGTATATCTGCTGTAAATCAGTCATACCAATGTGAGTGCACAAAGACTTTATACATATTAAAAATGATTATAAAGGGTTATAAAATCCATAGAGTGAGTTCTTCCTTTCAATTTTTTTTATAACTTATTCCACAGCCTTCAGAAATGTTCTGTTAAAGGTCTTTTTTTTTAGCATATACATGTGTCCATATGTTATTCCTCTTCATATACACATGTGCTCATATTGGAAGGGAAGAGAAAGGTATGGAATAGTCTATATTTAATCAATGATTTCTGCTTAATGAGTCTTTTTGAGATCTCTTTTTTTTCTGTCACCTGTTCCTCCATCTGCTTCATATGAGAAATGAGAAGCTCTTCAGTCTCTGGTGTTTGAGCGGTGTGGACTTTTGACGCATGTTCTTATGACTATAAATGCATTTGTGCCAGACTTGCTTTTTGAGTCAAGGCCATGTACATCTCTTAGCCAAGGACTCAAACACACACACACACACACACACACACACACACACACACACACACACACACACACACTGCGGACAGAGAGAGAAACAGATCTGTAAGATGAATGTTTCAGCTCTAAATATAACCAAGTGTGTCAGAGAGTCTCAGATGTTCACATGGAGGAGAACAGACGTACAGTGTCTCTATGTGCACTCTTCTAGCAGCATGAGACTGAGCCACGATCAGCTTTCTGTTGCTCTAAACTCTAAAACCTGTCCATTAATGACTAATTTCAGATATAAAATTAAAGAAGCTGCATACACACTCTAACAATAGCCGGAATATAACAAATAACCCAATCTGGGTCAATTTAGAAATCCTATAAGTTTTTGACCCAACTTATGGGTAAAAATGATTACATCGCTGGCCTGTACACCAGTACTAGCCATAATCAAGATAATGTTTCAGAGGTAATTTTTGACTAGAAGTAACGTTACCATAGCTGTTATTATTTAGCAGCCCAAAATTATATTAATTATAAATATAATTATAAAAGAACCTAATCTAAGCTTTAAAAGTTGTAAAAAAGCTTTTTAGAATGCACATGTCCCACACATGATTTGCCATCATTGCAATAACAGTCCTTTATATCCCTAAACACAACAATCTTTTATGTGGTTTATCAGCTAGAATTAGTATCTTCTGAAGTATTTTAAAATGGTGGGTTATTTATTTTTACAACTTAGTTGCTGGGTTGAGCTTGTTGGGTCGGGTAGTCGGGTTCATGTGACTCAAGTTGGATTGATAATGGGTAACTCTACATGCTGGATCGTGAATGTGGACCGGAAAGGGAACGGGCACGTTGTTGTAACAAAATTCATTTTCTGGAATTTTCCACTGCACCTGTTGAGCTGCAAAGAGGCAACCAGAAAAAAAGTCTGAAGTGAAAGAAATCAGCTCCAAGCAGTGAGAGTTTTTGTCCATGTTTAATTTATAATTTAGCTGAAGTTTAAAAAAATTAT
>JANDJT010000050.1:5507720-5517720 GCA_024331685.1 Stegophilus panzeri
TATATAATTTTTAGTATTTTATAGGTCACCTTCCATCGATAACCTCTATTATCGATAATAATAATAATGATAATAATAATAAATATGTCACACTTACAAACCTTAAAGACTTAAATACAATTATATTTATGTTAATATTTATATTATTAATAATGTCTACATTTAAACTTCACTGACTACATTGTTAAAGTCTACATTTTAACACAATGTAACATACTTTGGTTCTATAGTTAATATAATAATATTGTAGTATGATAAATAATAATAATATTATGGCTTGTGATTGCCTAATGAGCCTAATATTACAGTAAATAGATTACACTAAAAAATCTTAATTTTTTTCTTCCCAAAAGCCTTGAGGGCACCCAAACTGAAGGATTCACAGCTACAGAATAAATTCTAAGTGCATCCACACTCAGAAACAAAAATTGTAGGGGATATAAAGTACATCTGAAAAACATTTAAGCGACATAATTGATCCATATCAATCCTGAGCTCAGGTTACTGTCTGTGCGCAGTTTTGCACGCCCTCCACGTGTCTGCATGGGTTTCCTCCGTGTTATTTGGCTTCCTCACTACCTCCCAAAGACATGGGATACTTGTAGATGGCTTGACTTTGAGAAACCGTCCCTAGGTGTGAAGAAGTGTGCGAATTTGTGTGTGCATGGTGCTGTGTGATGGAATGGCACCCCATCTTGGGTGTATTCCCACCTCACACATCCCAGGATAGGGTCTAGGATCCACCGATAGCTTTAAAAGTACACTGCATAAAACATGATGAAGATGATGATGATGATGATAATGATGATTATTATTATTATTATTAATGTAGGTATTCCAGAGTTATGAATGACACGTGAACTCATATAATCCTGCAAAGTGCCTTTCTGCCTGCACGTGTTCTCAAAAGTGAGATATTTATTATTATATTGCAGATATTACAGCAAAAGCAGTTTGCCAGCATTATTACTGTGATATTTCATGGATGGACAGAGGTTTTTCTCTCTTTTTTGTAAGACTAGATCTACATATTATTTTAAAGAAACGCTGACAATGTGACCGTGTGTCAGGTCTGAAACTATAAGCACACACGGCTGCGTGGTTGAATATGGAATAAGTACCCTGGGGAACAGCTGTATAACGCATTTCATGCAGCCTGCCATGAACCTGGATGGTGTAGAAAGCTGTTATACTGTTACACCAATGTCTGCTTGATTCCTCAAGGTGTAAAATCGTGCGTTACATAACACGCATTAAAACGGCGCCATACTCCACTAATCTGATTTCATGCACACAGGTATACGCATGGCTGCAGTAGAGATTTCACCACCTGCTAAACACACGCTTTTCAAGCATTACGCTCTTCAGCAGGAATGTGGTTTAGCCTTAATTTAGGATAGTTTTGACCTAAATCTGAGAGGGTGGTTAGGGATGAAAGATGAGAGCGCGGATGTCGGATGCTGCAGCCGCAGTGTTGTGGTCGCTGTCCGCGGTGCTGAAAGCTGCACACAGCCCCAAGCCTCTACTGCAAACGAGTGCAACTTGTGGATCTTACAGCAGCCTGTTGTCTTTTGCATTAACACTGTTTTGTAAGAAAGAAATGCATACAGTTTTTATTTATGTACAAGCAAGGAAAAGCAATCACGCCCAGTAACACAAAAAACACAAACACGAGCTATTAAACATCTATGCAGACAGAAAAAACAGCAGGCTATTACATTAAACAGTCCTGGCAGGGTTTATTGGGTTTACTGGTCATGTTGGGTTTATAAAATCACTCTAGACGCACATTCAGCAATGGAGATGTTGCAGCAAGCTTAATGGCGGATTAATATTAGGAGAAGATTAGCGGCTTGGTTGCTTCAGTAGACGATATTTCCCATAAACACTAGTTATTTAGCATTAGTGTTTAACAGCAGTCCATTTACAAACAGCTCAGTCTCCTGTTCAGACTGTTTTACCGCATCGGTCTTCAGGACAATCGCCTCTGCGTCACATTCCCTCTTGCCCATTTTCGGAGGGGGAAACCCCGTCACATCCTCTGCCCATATTTGGGCAGCAGCGGACCGAAGTCGGTACACGGCGGGGAATCCTCGCGCCGACGTAGATGAGCGAGAGGCGGAGTCCCGGTTAAGCCGACCGGTATAAAAGAGGGACGAGGGATTCCGGTAAACGTAGCGACGGCGAAGAGCAACCAAAGACCCACCGAACGATCTGCGCCTAACGGGAACGCACAGGGAATCCCGAAAACCCCAAACCCAGAGATTGATTACTTCTCACGCACACGCTGGCGGAATTGATCATTTGATCCGTGACTTGTGGATTTGCACAACACTTTTGATTTTCGCGACGGGATTTCACCACCAAAGGAAGCATTATGATCAGTACAGTGGACTTCAGCGCGCTGGACTTTCTCTGCGCAGCGACGGAAAACGGCGTTCAGACCGAGCGTGATGCCGGTAAGTCTGTGGCATGCATTCCACCAAGCTTTGCATGAACGCACATTTAACCCAAATTACAATTTTGCCAACGGCATTTCTTGAGTTTTGTTTAAAAAAAAAAAAAAAAAAAAAAAAAGTAAATCGATGCATGTCTATCTATTGATCTAACTGATGCAGTGATTTTTATTAGACCCAAAGCAGTGAGTCATATAGTCTATGTATCAGTAGGTGCAAGCTTATGTAATGACACCTCTCTCTCTCTCTCTCCCTCCCTTCCTTCCTCCGTCACTCCCACCCTCGCAGACGTTGAGGGGCTTTTGAAGCCTAAAGTTGAGCAGCCGGATCCTGCTTTCTTCCCAGACCTGAGTGAGAGCTCGGCTGACGGGCTGCCTCCTTCCCCGCTGACATACACCGGCACCTTCCACACCGAGACAGCAGCGTGCAGCGCGGACGCTCTCCTAAACATGATCACGGAGATCGTGGGCATCTGCACAAATCCCATCTATGACAGCCACCGCGATGACTTCTCGCAGTCGGTGGCGAGCGCGAGCTCCCGCGGCGGCGCGCTCTACAGACAGGGTTCGGTGGGCTCCACGGCCAGCTCCACGCCTTCGCTGGGATCCCCTGAGCCCCTCTGCAACGATCCCTCAGACGACTTCATGGATATGGCGAGCCTGCAGCAGCTGTTCCCGGTGACTGTTAAAAAGGAGCGCGAGGACGACTGCCGAGGGTGCGACTTCTTTGAAGAGTTGAGTGTGTCAGACACCCGTTTCTCAGATCAGGACGCAGACCTGGACGACATCATCGACCTGCTTTCCCCACTCTGCCCCGAGACGGACTCTCTGGACACTTCTGCTTTGGACACTTGGATAAAACAGGAGCCATTTTGCGTCGAGCAGTGCTCACACAGCGCTCCTCTGAGCGCCACATCAAACCAAGCTTCCGCCACCACTCCATCCACTCTTACCGGAAACGCTTTCTACAGGGCAGCCTTCCCCAACGGCCAGGTGTTTGATCTGAACTGCTCCTCGGTGTTGGACTCTCTGCTCTTCTCTAACTCTTCAACCACCAGAAGCCGAGGCCAATCGACTAAAACGGGCACCAGGAAGGGCGCCCCGCGTGAAAAGCCCTTTTCCTGCCCGGTGGAAAACTGCGATCGTCGCTTCTCGCGCTCCGACGAGCTGAACCGCCATGTGCGCATCCACACCGGCCACAAGCCGTTCCAGTGCCGGGTGTGCATGCGGTGCTTCAGCCGCAGCGACCATCTGACAACGCACATGCGCACGCACACCGGTGAGAAGCCCTTCTCGTGCGACGTGTGCGGTCGCCGCTTCGCCCGGAGCGACGAAAGAAAGAGGCACTGGCGGGTGCACCTCAAGCAGAGGGAGAGGATGCAACAGAAAGCCGAGCTCCTGGCAGCACGCGCTTTCGCCTTACCGGGCCTCGTGTGAGCGCACGCTGTTGAGAACTAACCCTTTGTGTTTACCCGCTCTGAAAGAAAGCCTCTGGTTAAAGTAAAGCCCAGTTCACCTGCGCGAGCCGGTGCATGGATGGAAGTAGCGCGAAGCTGAAAGTTGCAATCCCGCAACATTCTGGGGACTGGTTGAAGAGAAAAGTGGCGCGATTTTTGCATCACTTCCGGTGGATTTCCGACGCGCAGGCGCCGCGCTGTTATCGCTTTGACGAGGTCATAATCAAGACTGCACATGACTTGGACTCTCCATCGAGTGTCGTTTTTTTTCTTTTTTGCCGTTAACGAAAATGCATGTTTTATTCAAAATGTTATTAATACATAAAGTTTGGCACTGCTAGACCATGTCAGCATGCACATGATCCAACTTTCTATGGTCTCCATGTTGTGTTTTGATACTTCATTGTGTATAAATCCGAAAACTAAAGAAGCCTATATTTGTATATTTTGGATGGTTATTTTTCTACAGAACACAAACGAGAGAAGAATATCTTCTTATAGATTTTATCAGATTGTTGTATTCAACTTTTTGACACTGGAGCGCGCTTGACTGGTTCCCTGCGAACCAAATGCAGATGAAGACATCAACATAGTAGTTGAGTTTCAGTAGCACACTTAGTTGTGCAGATATCTTTTTTTCTGTCTATTTGCTTTAAAAAAACAAAAAAACAAATGAAATGTTGTGAAATGCCACGCTGTTTAAAGCCTAATGGATATTCCAAATAATTTATGAATGAAATAAAATGAACTATTTATTGATTGCATTTGTTACATTTGATTTATTCACACACACACACACACACACACACACACACACACACACACTTATTTTAGTTTGATAGTTTTGAAGTTCACTTCAAACTCTTATATATTTCCACAGCGCCCTCTGCTGTTAAACAACTAGAATCCGAATTTCTTTTCATTCCCAGAGCTGAAGCTGTGTGTGTGTATGTGTGTGTGTGTGTGTGTGTGTGTACGTGCGCGCGTGCCGCCCTTTTCCAGAAACATCTGTTCCATTCCTAATTTAATGAGATGCAGCATCTATAGACAATGTGTGTCTTTGTGATAATTAGGCCTAACATGCATGATCCTGATTACTGTCGCACCACGGTATTTTTTTTGTCCATTTCTAGTAACATATTTCAATTTCCAAAACAGACTCCTATGGATAATCCATTATTAGTGATAACGCATTGTTTAGTATCATCTTCTATGTCTAATATATTACAATATGTTACTATTTTATATTTTTCGGTGTAACATTCCCTGTCCATAACCATTCCGCATTCCGCACTCCACACATGCGCGCTCCCGTCCGACGTGACGTCACGTGACGTCATACGCGGGCCTGACAGATAAGCGCGTGCTCTCTTTAAGCGTTCCGTGGGGCTCACTCATCGCCTGTTCTTGAAATAAATAAGGAAAAAAAAATATATATATATATATATACAGATACAAAGATGGGTAACGGAATGGTGTGTAAAAGCTTTGGGAGCCATTACTGCTTCAGCTGATGCGCTAGGGTGCGTGTGTGTGTGCGTGATTGAGAGGCGCAATGTGCGGGAGAGGTACGCAGGGAAACTGAGTAAGTAGCCCACCGGATCTTTTTATCCATTTTAAGCTGGCTGTTGAAGCAGTCGTCATCACACTTCTCTGCAGAAGTAGTCTGTGTTTGTGTTTTAATGAAGTAAAGCAGAAGATCAGAAGAAGGCTGGATCGCATTGCTCTTTACTGGCGTCATTAAGATATTTATTCCAGATGTGCCAGGATTATTGCTCAATTCTAGTGACTAAATGATCCATACTGTAGGCTATACAGTGTGTCATATTTAGACTAATCGCTACAGTTACATTAGAAATGTGATCGGTGTGATCATTGAACAAATAGGCGCCATGCCCATTCAAACACGAGCCTTATATGTGATATTATATGTGACAGTAACGTGCTGTAATAGACAGATGATTTATTTTGATCAGAAAACCAAAAAAAAAAAAAAACCCAAACAAACAACAAAAAAAACCCCAATGGCAAATCCTTATCTATAATGTACAATTTGTAAATCCTACACTTTCTTTAATAAATTGCTCTAATAAATATGTCAAAAAGTTACAAAGGCTATAGCAGGTTGCGTCCAGGGTTGGGGCTACAAATCCCACCTCCGCCCTGTGTGCATGGAGTTTGCATGTTCTCCATGTGCTTCGGTGGTTTCCTCCGGGTACTCAGGTTTCCTCACCCAGTCCAAAGACACGTGTTGTAGGCTGATTGGCATCTCTAAGTGGTCCGTAGTGTGTGAATGTGTGTGCGGTTGTGTCCCCGTCCAGGGTGTCACCCACATTATGCCTCGAGTTCCCTGATAGGCTCCAGGCTCCCAAGCGACCACATGTAGGAAAAGTGGTATGGAAAATGGATGGATGGATGAATATTTGCAGCTTAGTTTCTGTGTCACCCACATTCCAACAGATAAACGGAAAATCTTTCTCTCTCTCTCTCTCTCTCTCTTAAACACACACACACACACACACACGAGACTCATGGGGATGCCACCAAGACATGAATAAATAAGATGGATGGTATATGTACAAGATGGATGTTTTGTAAAGAGTGTATGTGTCTAAATCAGCCAAGCGTGAGTAGGAAAGAGAGGCAAGAAACATCAAAAATAGGATAGAGAGCACAAAAGTCGCCGGATGTCATCATCAAATAATTAGCATTTTTTTGTTCCATCATCGTGATATTTAGCTTAGCGAAACATGTTCCATGAAAAAGGAAGACAAGTGCCAGACAGTCACTAAGGTCTACAAAAGGGTGTTTTTGAAATAAAGTGGTTTATATCACAATTATAGTGAGTTTATATAGTTATATAGTTGCAACACTGATCCTATTTGAGTAAAAGTAAAAGGAGACCATTCTTGGCTAGTAAAATGACTCAAAATAAACCTAGGTGTAACTAAGCGAAGATTAACTAGTTAATAGATAGTAGAATTCTAAATCAGATTTGTAACTACTACTATTTAATGGCCCAGCATTGAGTTTGGTCTTAGACATTGCTCTCATACTGTAATCCATATATAATTCACACACAAACACAAAGAGATGGAGGTTGTGTGTATGTTTTATGCTCATTTATTATTTCAGCTCCACTTTTATTAGAATTAGACAGCATCTAGGGGGTGAAGAAGGAGCACTGCTGCCATACTGTGCTTAACAGAAGACATTGTCTGATCTATTTACCACTTTCTCCACTGAAAGTAGATGCATGGGGGTTACACAATATGGCAAAGGAGAGGTCATGCAGGGAATTAATGCTGCAAAAATTCCAAGTCCTGGCCTAGATGTTTCAGTGAGGTATTGATCAGCTCAGACCAACATCTGCAGAAGCAGTAGAACAGGTAACGTGCTTGGACGGTGTACATCTGGGCGAAGAGCTCCATTTGTTGAAACCTCTAGCGACATGATACAAACATCCTACAAGTGTGGCCAAAAGCGTTTGCTCTGTCATGGGTAGAAGGATGTGGCTAGATGGATAGCGCTTTCCTCCATGTCATGCTGCCAAGAATTCTGCCTTGAAATGTGCTCAGAGATTTCTGCCTGGAATTTACCACTCCGTGGCCCACGTATCATAATTGCAACATCTGCTCTGCCTCCTTTCTACCTAATAGGCAATTCTCAAGGCATACATAGGTTTAACAGAGGGGACAGGGTTGTTCGGGTGAAATGTGAGAGCTTGTCATTGTTTTGCAATTGTGATACACCTTGCAGGCATACAAGGATGTCAACTGCTGCGGAGCAGCCAAAGCATTGCCCTGACTGTGGAGAGCTATGCGGTTTTGGGGATGTCCCGAGGAACCACGCATGCCAAATGATCTGTCTGACTCCAAGACGGAAGTCCGAAGGGGCCCTGATGGCTCTTCCTGCGCAGATCCAGAGCTCTTCCTCCCTGGGAAACAATGAGCTCAGCCAGCCCTTACATCTGGAGCTCCTGGATGCACTGAGCCTGTCTCCTTCAGCCACCTCTCCTCTTGCTCAGCTGCTTGTCCACCAGTGCACTCCCTCTGTCCTGTCCTCCTCTGCCTCTCCCTCACACTCTCCGTTCTCCAGGCCTGACCGAGCACTAGCCCAGATGAGCACACCATGGCTGGCCAGGTTAGCCATGGAGGCTGGGTTCCAGCAGCTTAGCTTGGGGGTTCAGGACCACGTGTCCATGCGGCTGGGGTCCTTGCAGGACGAGGTGAAGATGAGGAGTGCGGAGATGCACAGGGCTCGGAGGGAAAGTGAGAGAATGGAGAAGGAAAAGCAGGACACCGAGGAGAAGGTAGCCGAGCTGGAGCACCAGGTGGAGGTTTCTGTGGAGATGCTAGCCAGCCTGAGGCAAGAGCTGATGGAGCGGGAAGAGGAGCTCAACCTCAAACAACAGTAAGTGTATTAGAGATGGAAAGGTATAAAATGTTATGGTATGATAACCATAACTCTTAATATCAAGATGTTACAACCTTTTAGATTTTTGATATTTGAAAGATGATATTAAGTGAATCGGGATCATTTTATGACAAATTTCTGACCATGCTAGAATATTTCTTTAATTTACCCATTAAGGGTGTTTCCAGAGGAATGGGGGAAGATTTTTCATTACATTTGCAATTGCTCTAAAAATGAACATTGACGTATTTTGGATAAATACAATTGAGGTAAAATTCAATCCAGTCCCATAGTCGAGCAGGTTGGGGATATGGATCTTACTCAAGGGCTCTCTGGCAGTCCACGGCATCAAATCCACAATTCCCCCTAAGACCATCACAGAACCTTTAACCACCAATCTGCCACTTTACTACTCTATTACCCACTTTTCACCTGACAATAACATTGGCTAATAAAGGGTGATAGTATCACCAGAATTGCTCTGAAGGTCTTGGTAAGAAGTAAGGGAAAGGAAGGTGTCCAAAACATCTAGACCATCCATTGCTAAAGGGGAGAAAAGAAAGAACGACGGCAAGCGTAAAGCAGGAGGTGTATTGGTGTTGAATGTGTTAAGATTGAGATGGCTGTGAGAGACTCCTGATTATTTCTGGTTCGTTGTTCCTCGCTGTTTTCTCAGCATATGTCTGAAACAGCACAGACCGCCCTCTCTGCAGCCTGAAAAATTGCACAGTGCTGGAATTAACATCTTGTTGCCATGGCGACTTTTCTCAGGGCTTTACTTGCTTTTTGTGGGCGTCCGCCTCGGTGCCTGTAGAAATGCAGTCTGACAGGGCAGATGGGCAGAACCGCAGGGTGCCGAGTGGCATGACTCGACACACTCTGCACGTGTGTCCGTGCAAATAGGTCACCAAGTTCACAGTCTCTGTTCCTTTTATGGAAATGGCTTGATAATTGATCGACAGAGAGAGCCGTATAGTCATTGTAGATAGTGTGTGAATGTGATGAACCTGTTCCAGTAATTGGTCATGTGTAAGGAATATGACAAGGCAGGAATTTGAAGATAGTTGGAAAATAGTTGCTGTTACCACCATGAAGTGGATTATTTTCAATAGCCCATCCCCAGTGTTTTAATCCTCTCATACCAGAGCAATGTGTACACTGACGAGAGTATTTTTAAAAAAATTAACTTTCTAACATAACATGAGGAAAAACAACCTTTCATACACCATGCACTGAAATTGCTATTTAAGTTAATAAGTGTGTCTATGTGTGTGTGTGTGTGTGTGTATGTGTGTGTGTATCAGAGAGGTTTGTGATTTGGACAGGTTTGTCCAAGAGACCGCTCTGAAGGAAGCGAACGCTAAGATTCGCCTGCAGAGCTTCATCGAGAATCTGTTGGAGAGAGCAGAGAGAGCAGAGCGACAGCTGCAGGAGCTGCAGGAGCTGCACACACCCTCACACACACACACATACACCGACACATCCTACACGTCACCCGACGGATCCTTCAGAGCTGCCCGAGGAGCGTTACACCGGGTAGGACGGCTCACATCCAGCTTATTTGGGTTAATAAAAAAGCATTGAGATGACCAAAGTGCAGGATTTCAGGCTTAAAGGACAGCGCCGGTAGCGCTACGATACGTTTTGTCAAGCACTGGGTTGGGAAAGCAAT
>JANDJT010000050.1:5522720-5539068 GCA_024331685.1 Stegophilus panzeri
CAATGGCTGGGAGTCAAGATTGCCTGTGCTGTCTGGGTGGGAGGGGCATACTCTCACCTCTGTCAATCAAAGCCATGCTAGCCAATCGTGAGCGCTTGTGAGCTCATGTATGTGGAAGAGAGTAGACAGCACTTTCCTCTGAGTATATTATGAGCAGCAGTGTGAAAAATTGTGCATTTGGCTGGCTTCATTATTGGTTTTATGAGTGTGTAAAATAAACATTACTCAATTATTCAAACTTTATGCTACAACATGAGAAACAACATTACCTTTTCTCTAATGGAAACTCTTCTTATTATGTCATATTATATTATATTATATTATATTATATTACATATCTTTTTTTTTTAATAATAGTATTTTCTCTTCAAAACGTGTTGCAAACATATAGACAGCTCGAATCATGTTCCTGGAGTTGACCATGTTCCTGGTCCTGTTTCCTTGGGTTATAAATACTACGTTGCACACAAGAGGTGAAACATCTGGTGTCAGTGTGTCACAATGCAGAAAGACAAGGAGGTTTTAACACCAGAGGTAGAAGCCTGTTGACCTGCAAGTAATGAATAAGGTAAAATGCCCCAAGCAAGTCTGGAATTGATGAGATAAGATAAGATAAGATCAACCTTTATTGATCCCCCGTAGGGGAAATTCAAATTGACACAGCAGCACAAGTAGGATGAGTCACATCAAAGAAAGAAAGAAAGAAAGAAAGAAAATAACATCCATAAATACCTATACAATAGAAATAACAGAAATAATAGAAACAATAAAACAGATCTGTGTGTATGTACATATACTAGAGTTCTATTCGTATATTTACATGTTCAATATTTATATACATGTGCAAGATCTGTGAAATGGCAATTAACTGTTGTGTGTGTTTCTTTAAGACTCAATCGATGCGGTAGGAGGTACTGGGTATCGTTGCATTGTGGAGTCTGATGGTACGAAAGGCTGAGGGTACGAAAGTGCCCCCCAGATGTTTTGAGGCACGTGGCTGGATGAATCTTTGGCTGAAGGTGCTCCTGAGCCTCCTCAGCTCAGCATAGACAGGACAAGAAGGATTGTCCATGATAGCTTTCAGCTTCCCTCTCATCCTCTTCTTAGTCACTTCCTCTACCCTGTCCAGTTCCATCCATACCACAGAGCTTGCCTTCCTCACCAGCTGGTACAGCTTGTTGGTACCACAAGTCCCAATGCCACCTCCCCAGCACACCACAGCAAAGAAGATAATGCTGGAAACCACAGACTGGTAAAACATTAAAGGACCTGAGCCTCCTCAGGAAGAACAACCTGCTCTGTAATTTCTTATAGAGGGCCTCTGTGTTGTCTAACCAGTCCGGTTTGTTATTGAGTTGCACCCCTAGGAACACCCCTAGGTGTCCACTATCTCTACTCCCTCCCACCTTATGGTGACAGTGGTGGAGGAGCTGCTTGCTGCACCGGAAGTCCACCACCAGCTCCTTGGTTTTCCCGATGTTGAGCTGGAGGTGGTTGTTGTCCCACCATCTTATAAAGCTTTCAATAAGGTCTCTGTACTCCTCGTTCTTATTATCTGTGATACAGCCAACAATGGAGGAGTCATCTGATAACTTCTGTAGGTGGCACGTTCCCGAATTGAAGAAGAAATCAGAGGTGTAGAGGGAGAACAAGAATGGAGACAGTACAGTTCCCTGGGGTGCTCCAGTGTTGCTAGTCACCATGTCTGACAAGCAGCCTTGCAGCCTGACATACTGCAGCCTGTCAGTGAGGTAGTCTTTAATCCAGGCCACAAGGTCCTGGTCCACCTGCATCTCAGAAAACTTCTCAGCCAGCCGAAGTGGCTGAGCTGTGTTAAAAGCACTAGAGAAATCAAAGAACATGATCCTGACAGTGCATTGTGGCCTCTCCAGGTGTGTGTAAGGTCTTTGAAGCAGGTAGATGATGGCATCTTCCACACCAATATCAGCCTGGTATGCAAACTGCAGCAGATCCAGGCAGGTCCATACAATGGGCCGGAGGTGCTGCAGAACCAGCCTCTCAAGGGTCTTCATTACATGTGACATTAAGGCCACAGGCCTGAAGTCGTTGAGTGCACTGGGACATCCTTTCTTGGGCACAGGGACTATGCAGGATGTCTTCCAGATCTTAGGTACCTTCTTCAGCCTGAGGGAGAGGTTAAGAAGATGCCGGAACACTCCTGCCAGCTGCGCTGCACATTTGGTGAAATTTGGCAGGAAACGGACGCATTGTAACACAGGATAGTGACACATAAATATACACAAACTTAGTACACACACTATGCTCACTGCATAGTTTATACACGAACAGTGCTCAAAGCAACTCCACTAGGTTTATGAAGGATGGCGCTAATGAAACTGAGGAAGCTCAGATGTTGTATGTATGAAGTGCAAATGACTACAATGGCGTCCCCTGTAGATGGCATCCTAGCTAGCTGCCTATGTTCCTTCTGCATTGAGGAGACAAGGCTTTCAGTTGCTTTATTCTTCTGATAGCATTTACAGAGCAGAATCGAAGTGGTATTAACTGGACGGAAAATCAATTGTATGGTATGCAGTGCATATATGAATTCTATGTGTTCATGAAAAAAATATATACAATATATAATATATAATATATATACAACACAATATATACAACTCAAGAGCTCTTTAAAAAAAATTCTGTAACTCGTGTGTGTGTGCGTGTGTGCGTGTGCACATGTGTGTGTGCGGGTGCACATGTGCCCACGGTGGCTTAGTGGTTAGCACATTCAACTCACACTTCCATGGTTGGGAGTTCGATTCCCACCGTGACCCTGTGTGTGCGGAGTTTGCATGTTCTCTCCGTGTTGCGGGGGTTTCCTCCGGGTACTCCGGTTTCCTCCCCCAGTCCAAAGACATGCATGGTAGACGGATTGGCAAAGTGCCTGTAGTGTATGAATCACTGCGCCTGGGGGGCATCTTCAGCCGTCTTGCCACTGGATCATGGTGGTCACTGGGAAGTGAGAAGAAGAAAAAAAGAAATAACATAAGAAAACGGACAATGAAGCTCTATTGTTTAAAAAAATGGCGTTAGTTGGATTTATGTGTTGGAGACCCGGTTGGGTTTCAGAGCAGGACAATATTTAGGCTATAAGGCTATAATGTATCTGGATAGTGATGGCTAACACACACACACACACACACTCTGAAACACCTCGTGGTGCACTAAGACCCAGCGGACACCCGTCTCTAGGCAGAAGCTGATGCGCGCTCCCTCCCGGCCGCTCACCTGCTGCGAGGCGCGCGCCCGGATGAGAGGATCTGCGCGCTCTCGTCAGCGGCCATGCTGCCCCGGTCACAGCGCGGCGCGCCCAGCACCTGCACGGAGCGAGCATCCATCCTCCACCAGGACTTACAAAGGCAGTCTAATGAAGCATGGTCCTCGCGTTATTGAATTTTAACTTTCTTTTAAGCGCGGTGACGGATTTTGGATTTTTATTACACAATCCTCGGACTGAAATCGATTGCAATGAATCTGGATTATTCCCGGTGATAGCGGCGGCGCTTACCGGATGACTGCACGAATGTCTTTTATCGTAGTGTGACCTGTTCATGGAGTAATCAGTTAGAGGAAGAAGAACAGGTGTAGGTATTACACGTTTGTGCCGAGTATAAGTAAATCATGCTCGCGTGCCACACGACGCCCCTCTCTCAGAGAGGGTCACCCCGCCGTCTGAACGCTCCCCGGCAGGCGTGAGCAGGGATCAGCGCGTCGTGTAGACCCGGGAGCCGGTGACCAGAAAAAAGCGCATCGTGCTCTGACTTGCAAGACATAAATAACCGAAACGTATCACGTAAAAGGTAAAAATGGCTCTGAACAGAAGCATCGAGCTGGAGCACTTTGACGAACGGGACAAGGTTCGGCGCTCGACGCGCGCCACCGGTTCCGGTTCTCAGTCCGGGTCCCGGGCGAGCAGCCTGGTGCCCAGCCCCGCTCAGAGCGCCAACTGCAGCTTCTACCGGACCCGCACTCTCCGCGCGCTCAGCTCCGAGAAGCGGGCGCGCAAGGTACGCTTTTACCGCAACGGGGACCGCTACTTCAAGGGGCTCGTCTACGCCGTGTCCAACGACCGCTTCCGGTCTCTGGACGCGCTTCTGGCGGAGCTCACGCGCTCGCTCAGCGACAACCTGCACCTGCCGCAGGGCGTCCGCACCATCTACACGGCGGACGGCAGCAAGAGGGTGACGAGCTTAGACGAGCTGGTGGAAGGTAAGACAAAGGAGCACCTGCAGGAACGTAGGATAGGCCTGCTGGATCGATCTGGCCACTCAAAATGGAATTTCATGTATTAATGTTAAGAATAGAAATTGTATAGGTTACATCATATTAAACATTATAGCCTATTCTTACAACTTAACTAAAACATACACTGCCATTCACATTGTACACTACCATAACTACACTACATTCATTGCACACTCAGTAATAATAATGATAATAATAATAATAATAATTTCTGGCACACTGCATGGGTGGCACCCTAGAAAAAAATCATGTCACCCCACTTGCCATCCCAAATACAATTCCTATTGCAATTTACTGAAGCATATCAAGCTCATGCTTATTTAAGTAATAATAATAATGAAAATAATAATAATAATAATAATAATAATAATAATCCCTGCACTCTGTGTAACCTAAACAGTAATGTCATTATTTAGCCATTCATTTTGTAAAGGTGCTGTAACCTCTTAAGTCTAAAATCCCTAGCACGTACAGTACTATGCAGTTTTGGAAGTAGCCAATCAGCTCCTCTGAATGGTCACCATGGTAACCCAGTGAATTCCGGCCAATAGAGAGGGAATCCAAATTTCATTCTGACAGCACAAGGTTTAACTGAGGGCAGAGCAAATGTAAAACCGTGAACCTGGCTGAGATTAGTGGGGACACACACACACACACACACACACACACACACACACACACATGCACAAAACCACCCCCCTCTCCACGCCCCACAACCCCAACCCCACCTCTGGACACTTTGCTGACAGCAGCATGTCTGCATAGTGCTCTAGTGCTCTAAACACAGAGCCATGAGTGATGCTAATGGTCACATTGATTCGAATCATATAAATTGATTCGTCATGTCCGGAGCAGATATTACTTTTAACAGGCCTCCAGTCTATTAGCTTGCAGCCATTTTGCGAGGCTTGCTGTTATGCATGATCGCATCCTGTATATTAAACACATGTGGAGAGAAAAGATTTGGTGCCCTTTCTTCATACACTGCTCCCAGAGCCTCCTTCAACTTCCTCTAATAAAAGCTCACATTTTATTAATGCCATTCGTTTAATTTTACTGAGCACGTTACAAAACTAACAACCACCATTAACCCCATTCATTTCACATTACAACACACTCCATTAACATTTCACGTCCACGTTGTCTCCTCGCTCATTTCCGCTTCTGTGTGTTCCTCGGTCTCCTTGCTGCACTTTCATTTTCTCTAATCCTGTATATGCTTAGAGTTGCAGAAATCAAAAATGTGACATTGCCCTTCCTTTCTCTCTGTCTCGCTCTCTGTTTCTCTCTCTAGTGCAGCACAAAATCCTGACCCCACATATACCCCATGAACGTGGTTGGCAGTTGTTTTCTACCTCTGTTTTGCACTTTGTTTTCTTTATTGTCTCTATGGAATATGGAGAAGGCTAGGACTAGATAATCTTGAGACACGATTTGGAACACAGTTTTTCATATAGCCAGAGACGTATAAAGGTGCTGTATCATTAGGATTAAATAGAAGAGTAATAACATTTCATAATCATTGGAAATTTCAAGGACATTTCAAGGTTTTAACGGGTTCCTCCAATGTTTACATCTTTGGTAGTCAGCTCCATGCCAGGACGATCCATAGAGCACAAACCCAAAGTGATTGATTTTGGCAGTTTAATGCCTCAAATAGCACTCAGATCAATACTGGGGAATCTATTTACGTTGGTGTAGGAGTTTCCTGTTTGAAAAAGGAAACCAATCCATACTAAAACACTAACCACCGTGGCACTCATATAAAATCAGTTAAACATTAAGCTTCAATATTTTGGACAGTCGTTGGTCTTTCATTGGACTTTCATTCAAGTTCCATTTGGCATTCAGTGGACTTTCATTTGACTTCCATTCAACTTCTAATAAATGAAGTGTACCATGGATACTTCCATCCACCCATCCATTCATCTTCTATACCACTTATCCTTCAGGGTCACGGGGAAACTGGAACCTATCCCAGGGAGCATGGGGCACAAGGTGGGGTACACCCTGGACAGGGTGCCAATCCACTTGTAGGGCACACTCGCATACACACCTTCACACACCCATTCATACACTACGGACACCTACCATGCATGTCTTTGGACTGGTGGAGGAAACCGGAGTACCCAGAGGAAACCCCCGCAGGAATCGAACCCCCAACCTGGAGGTGTGAGGCGAACGTGCTAACCACCGTGCGCCCCACCATGGATTCTTAATTAAACATTTTCTTCCAAACGTACCCTTATCTTTTTATTTGAAGTTATGGCTTCCATATGATGGTTGCACATCTTGAAAGAGTATGTGAAGAGTTTTTTTTTTTGTTTTTTTTAAGAATTGTTAAAAATGTTTTTGGACAGTTAATTAAATGGTATTTAATGGAGCTCATCAGAAATGTAATCTGATATTATTAGGTATAACAATTTTTTTTAACTTTCTCGCCTGCAGGTGAGAGCTACGTTTGTGCATCTAACGAGCCCTACAGGAAAGTGGACTACACTAAGAACGTGAACCCTAACTGGGGCTCTCGGCTTGCGGGGACAGGAGCGGTGGCCGGGGCGGGCCACCAGGGTTTGGGCGGGGGCCAGCGGGCACTGGGCGAGGGAAAAGAGAGTAAAGACTTTATCAAACCTAAGCTGGTGACGGTGATCCGGAGCGGCGTGAAGCCACGCAAGGCTGTCAGAGTCCTGCTGAATAAAAAGACGGCTCACTCTTTCGAGCAGGTGCTGGCTGACATCACAGAGGCCATCAAGCTCGACTCTGGAGCCGTGAAGAAGCTGTACACTCTAGACGGGAAGCAGGTGGGTAGCATTTTACATCCTTCCAGGTGATATTTTGAGTGTGTGCAGAATAGGAATCAACGATGCGTAACCACTCGGGCAATGTGTCAACGTTCTGCTCTTGTCGGAAGGGCCGTGTTGCAACCGGTAGCTTCTATGCCATTAACGTTCCACACTTGTGTGTGGAACATAAACCTGCCATTTTATTTACATAGTGACATGCAGTATTATTGTATTTATAATGCTCATCATAACAGAGGTTTACCATTTTTGACACCTACAGAATAATAACTTTAACAAACCAGCAGCTTCAGATAGACATGTCGAAATGAGCTAAAACAGTGACAGGATCATTGAATCAGTGAGGTGATCTTGAGAATCGAATCGGTTCTATTCGTGAATGAATCATTCAGACCAGTTTTATCAACGGGATTCTCCAATTCATCGAAATGAACCGACTCGAACAAACGATTCACTCCCGAATCGGATATCATTACAACGCTTCTCTAATGAACACACTCGGGACAATTAAAGCAGATTTATATGGTCGCATTAAATTTCGATCGATTCCTCACAGAAAGATCGATTCCTCTTTTGGTATCCCGATCTCTTGCCAGCTACCTGATGCATGTAACGACTCACAACTCTGAAGTGCTGCGTTTCTGAATAATCCACACGTCTTAAGGACACACACACATGCACTGGGCACAGAGGGCATTCATTATAGCCTGCTTCTTAATAGATTATTGTGCAAAGAGGCCACTTAAATACCAAAATCATACGGGAAAGTATGGGGTTCTGCTGGGCCCCCTGTCTGACCAGGACCCTTAGAAACGTCCTAATCTGACCCCACCGGAATGAATAATTCAAGTCTTAAAAAAACAACACACACAGGTGGCTTCAGCCTCAGCAGTCTGCATTGTGATTAATGGAATTGTGGGAATTAAAAAATGACAATATCGGACAGCATCGTACGCACTATCTAATGGTTCTAGTTCTAGTAGAACAGAAGTGTACAGATTGTAGTGTAGCTACGGTTGTTTATTTTAGCATACTCAGTTTGCATAATGAAGTGGAAGATATAAAATGCGAGGAATGTTGAAAATCCAGAGCTACAGCTTCTAAGAGTACAGCCCGTTTTTATGAGCTTGACATTTACCATATTCAATATACACTCATCATCAATACTGTAATAACATAAGCTTACTAAGCAATGTGTGTGTGTGTGTGTGTGTGTGTGTATGTGTGTTGGGGGTGGGAAGGGAGGTGAACGGTGGGGGGGTGGTTGATGGGCGGTGCAGGAGAAGCCCAGTTCAGCTCTGGCTGCAGGCCAGTTGCTATGGTAACCATTCTCTGCTCCTCTTGGATGAACTCCCTGAATGGCTCAGCAGAGACAGGAACCACACAAGTTGGTGTGTGTGTGTGCGTGTGTGTGTATGTGCGTGCGTGTGTGTGTGTGTGTGTAAAAGATCAGAGCTCATTTGTATGCCACACATTTTTCTACTGCAGGGAAGGAGGGGAATCCTTGAAAGACTTATTTGTTCTTTGGCGAGACGGAAGTGTGTGTGTGTGTGTATACCCTCCTGTACCTTATAAGCAAAACTGCTGGTTTCTCATTGCAACTGCACCTGCCAGTAGGTCTTTTAAAAAAAAAAAAAAAAAATGTTTCTGCCTCACTGTCATCTCATTGTAGAACTATACACCGTGTAGAAAAAAACCTTGAGAGGAACTGGACTGAAGAAGGTGATTTACAAGTGTGGAAGCCATTTTGTGTCAGGATGGCGTTGAAATGTCAGAAGTATCCGTGTGATCGAGCTTAAAGAGGATCTTTTGTGCATGTGTGTTCTTCAGTCATTCCTGTTAGTAGAACCTGAGAAGGTCAAGAGGATTTGAATGGTCCAAAACATATAACGTGACTGTGGTATGATGATTATCTGATGTACTACAGCAGAATTCAAACCGAGTTTCTCTTTCTGTGTCTCTGTAGCTGACGAGCCTGCAGGACTTTTTCGGTGACGATGACGTGTTTATTGCATGCGGTCTTGAGAAGTTCCGCTACGCTCAGGACGATGCTGCGATCGGACACGCGGGGAAAGCATCGGCCGCTGCGTTCGTTAACGGTCAGACATCGAAACGCGCACAAACACAATGTCCACCTTACATTCAAAAACAACAACTGGCTCAAATGGAAATGGGAGAACTAATCAATTGGTCAAATGGCGTCATCAAAGTAGACGGTGTACTTCCTCCATTATTAGCGCTAACACGCAAGAAGTGCTTGAGTTAATTTTGTGTTGTCATCATTTGACAGCTCCAGTTGCTATCAACAGCAAAAAATCCACAGTTCTCTGGAATGTGAGGGGAAAAAAAATACAGCTTTCTATTTGGGGGTATATAGTGCCACACTATAATAATCAATTAGATTGACGCCACACAAGGTTTGTGTAAACAATCAGTAAGGTACAGTACTGCTAGCCCTGCTCCCGAGTTTATACCAACTCCCATACAACTAGAACCTTTGGTACAGAACTAATGGCTAGTTGAAAAAAAAAAAAAAAGTCTTTAAAAAGGCATTCTTAGGTTTCTTCCTCATAAATCTTTGTGTATTTGTTGATAACCGTGCAAGGTGGACGGTCCTGTGTTTTGTTCACTCCGTCTCCGTCTCTGTCTCAGAGTGTAAGATGAAATCATCAAAGTCGTCAGCTCCTGTTAAGGTCGCTGTCCCAAGAAGCTCTGGCATTTTCAGGTCAAAATCACCTGTGTCAGGTAATCATGAAACTTTCACACTGACAGAGGAGGAACGTTGGACATTAAGAAACTTTACTACATGTGGCGTTGTCGTGAAGGTTGACTGACGTGTCTGCTTTCTCCCTTACAGCCAATGAGGCGCTGAGAAGTCAGAGCCCGACTGCGAGGTCATCCAAGTCCCCATCAAGCCCAGCAAGTCCACGCAGCCAGAAGGTAAAATCGTGTCAGAGATCCCGCTATACACTCCTGAAGGCTTGTTTAGGCAACTTCCTGAAGCGTTCGGAAAATCAGAGTCGTTCGACTTATCGTTTACTCTTAAATGAGTAACAGGATTAAGATTTGGGTTTTTTATTTTAAGTACACGAAATGTGTTAACACGCATCCATGCTAATGGCATGAGGACATTTTAATGATTTACTTAAAATTTTATTATTCTGTTTCACCTTGCTCAAATGAGGTGACGCTAAAAGTCATTTTATTTCATAATGTGCTTTTACTCACTATGACTTCTTCCTGTTTAATGCCACGCCCCTGTTTAGTGCTGGACAGCCTGGACAGTTCTGAAACACCATTTATTACTTCAGGCTATGAGATCACTTCTAACCAAGCATGAACCAAGCCTATCCAATTTGTTTATAGTTTTGCATTGTGTTTGTGTTTGTGTTTGTGTGTGTGTGTGTGTGTGTGTGTGTGTGTGTCTTATTCTTTCCCTGTCTGGGCTCTGCAGATCTCTTCCCGTCATGCATCTCCCTCCCCTCCCCCCTCTGAAGAACTGAATGGAGAAGAGGACTTGAGCCCAGAAGGTAAATCATTCTCATTCTCTCTCTC
Source organism: Stegophilus panzeri (assembly GCA_024331685.1). Classification (NCBI taxonomy): domain Eukaryota; kingdom Metazoa; phylum Chordata; class Actinopteri; order Siluriformes; family Trichomycteridae; genus Stegophilus; species Stegophilus panzeri. Next base: position 5,533,346 of record JANDJT010000050.1, read on the forward strand.
TCTCTCTCTCTCTCTCTGTGTGTGTGTGTGAGAATGAGTGTGTGTGTGTGTGTGTGAGAGAGAGAGAGAGAGAGAATTAATGTGTGCAGTGTAAGTGAGTGATTGTGAGCAAATGAATATGTAATATGAGAGCGTGTGTGTTGGGGTGTGAAAGGCATGCTGGCTAAGGTTGTGAGGTGATATCATACACAAATTAGCATCACAAAATAGCATCACACAACCTTCCTGAAAGGAAAAATCCACCCTGAACAGTGAGCTTTACAATGAACACGATCTTCAACGGTGTCCATTTACATTCTGAGTCGAGTCTTTTAGCATAAACGACTTTCATCGACAAGGTCTTTTTTTTTGTTTTCACAGTGCAATTTGACAACCTGCTGATAGTGCTGCCAGTGTTGTAGTATTTAAGTGTTTTGGAGTGGATGTTTCCTGTAAATCCTGAACAGTAAAGGCACTGAATAGTCAAAAACAACATATAGTCTTATTATATATATTTCTTCCCCTACATTTCTCCTCCTTCCTATTCATTCCACTCATTTGTCGATATCACCCCCCTCCCCCGCTCTCTCCCTGTCTTACTGTGGTGTCTCAGTAAATGGAAATAAGCCGCAGTCCTCCATCATCAGCGATAAATACGAAGTGGGGAAAGTCATCGGAGACGGAAACTTTGCAGTGGTCAAAGAGTGTGTGGAGCGGTACGGAACTAAAACACATACATTACTTGTTGTGTTCTTGAACCACAAGGGCTCGGTTTATATATATATATATATATATATATATATAATTTTTTTGTGTGTGTGTGTGTAGGGCCACCGGGCAGGAGTATGCTCTGAAGATCATAGACAAGGCCAAATGCAGTGGAAAGGTGAGAAGACTCGTGTATATATTGAGAAGATGTCCGGGATTCGGCTTTAGTTTCATTATGATGTGCTTATGGTCTAATACTGCATCATACGTGCGCATATTTGCATTGCATTAACCCCTCTCTGTAATTCCCACCTTCTCGCACACCAATTGGTCATTCTAAAAGGCTTGCAGCAACTACTGCAACTACTACTTGGCCCTTGTCATCCCCCACCCCAGGGATGATTTTATGCATTGCAGAGCTGGCACATGATTGGCTGACTGGAAAACTGCATTAATGAGAAGGTGTATAGGTGCTCCTAATTAAGTGGTTGGTGGGAGTATATTTAGTTATTTAGTTAGTTCTAGTATATATTTTGCTAAAGCCTCTGATTGGTGCTCTGCCACTTACAGGAGCATCTGATAGCAAATGAGGTGGCGATATTGCGCCGGGTTCGGCACCCCAGCATCATCCATTTAATTGAGGAGGTGGACACGCCTACAGAGCTCTACCTGGTCATGGAGCTTGTTAAGGTAATTTGCACCCTCAGAGACATGTGAAGCTGCCACTTTTCTATTTGCGGATTGTATGTTGGGTAAAACCACTTGGAGGAGGATGCTGTCGTATTCAGTATAGAATATCGTAACAGATTGGCACTTGGCTAGTGTCATTCAGATTGACTGGCAAGACACAAAGCTGGTCCTTCTCACTCAAAGAGCAGGACAATTATCCTTTCATGGACTCTTGGCATCATTGAAGTTGGACCTACACTCAATAGCCCAAGGCAGATAAATGTTTTATATTTATTGATTCAATTAGATTGATGGTAGATAGAGCAGGTTGTATTGCTGCCTCATAGCTCCATGTTCTTGAGTTCAGTCCTGAGTTGAGGTTATGTATTGTTATGTATACTTCTTGTTGTGCATCGTCTCTGTGTTTGAATTAACTGCCCAATCAGAGGCCAGTAGCAGGGAATTTACTACTTTAACCAGCGCTGTTTAAGTATTTGTGATGAGGTAATGGATCTAGTACACAAGCTGACAAGTTGAGAAGGAAATTTGTTAAAATTGATTTGGTCTGTTGGATTGGGGTAAAGGATTCTTAACAGTCTACTGAAGAGGTTAGATTGGACTCTACAGCAGGTAGCGTTGCCGACTCAGCTCAACGGAGCTCTCAACGTAGCACACACAGTCCGTATCGTATATAAAACTAGGTCCAGTTTCCCCCCTAGGTGTATTTATGTGTGTTTGAGGCCCTGCAATAAACTGGTGTCCAGTCCAGGATGTGTTCCCAAACCGTGTCCGGTATTCCTGGGATAGGTTCTGAATCCACCACAACCTGACCAGGATAAAGTGTTTAATGAACATGAATGAAAAGGGAAAATTAGACGGATGGTTTTGGTATTCAAAAACGTAAAAAAAAAAAAAAAAAAAGGAAAAAATACACAATCCTTAACTGTACTAAACCTTTGTCCTCTTTATGCACAGAGAATTTGTGAGAATGGATGTGTGTGTGTGCATTTCACAGGGAGGAGATTTGTTCGATGCCATCACCTCGTCCACAAAGTACACCGAGAGAGACGCCAGTGCCATGGTGTACAACCTGACCGGAGCTCTCAAATACCTGCACCGCATGAGCATAGTGCACAGAGACATTAAACCTGAGAATCTACTGGTACACATGCCCACACACACACGTACACATGCACACACACACGCACACACACACAGCGCTAATCTACTGTAACACCAAACTCTCACATTGCTGTCTGTCTGTGTGTGTAGGTTTGTGAATATCCTGATGGGACTAAGTCTCTGAAGTTGGGGGATTTTGGGCTGGCCACTGTAGTGGAGGGGCCGCTTTATACCGTGTGTGGAACACCCACCTACGTCGCACCTGAGATTATTGCAGAAACAGGGTACAACTGTGTGTGTGTAACTGATGTTAAACAACAGATAATATCTGGAGACTGAATTTATAGAATTGAACTTGTGTGTGTGTGTGTGTATATTATATAGTTGTAAGATACTGTACATGGATTACAGATATAATGATGACACACTTTGTGTGTGTGTGTGTGTGTGTGTGTGTGCACGCGTGTGCACGCGACAGGTATGGTTTAAAGGTGGATATCTGGGCGGCTGGTGTGATCATGTACATCCTCCTGTGTGGTTTTCCTCCATTCCGGAGTGAGAGGAACCAGCAGGAGGAGCTGTTTGAGCAGATCTTACGGGGCCGACTGGACTTTCCCTCCCCTTACTGGGACAATATCAGTGCCAGTGCCAAGGTCTGCAACTAAAACACACTGACCCACACCAACACGGTAACACTACACACTAACCCAAAGAAACACTAACTCTACACAAACAACACTAACAACCAACACACTACCTCTACTCCAATACAGAAACACTACACTAATACATTAAATAAACACTAACTCTACACACACAAACACACTACCTCTACACCAATACAGAAACACTAGACTAATACATCTAACCCAAAGAAACACTAACAGATTTAACCCAAACAAACTCTAACTCTACAAACATACCAACAAACTATACACACAAACACACTAATTCTACACCAACTCTACACAACCACACTAGTACACACCAACAGACTAACCCACACTAACTCTACACCATCACAGTAATCCAAACCCTAACTGTACACAAGCACACTAATTCACATTAACAGACTAACCTTACACTAACTCTACACCAGCACACTAACTCTTACACCAACAGACAAATACACACCAGCACACTCACCCAAACAAACACTAACTCTTACACCAACAGACAAATACACACCAGCACACTAACTCCACACCAATAATACACTAACCCAAACACACACAAGCTTTACACCAACACATTAACACACCAACACACTAACTCTAAACAAACACAATAACCAAAACTCACAAAATAGCCACTAACACACTACCCCACACGGACACTAATTCTACACTAACCAACACTAATACACTAACCCACAACAACATACTAAAACATACCAGCACAGTAAGCAAACACACACAAACACACTAACACTAATACACTAACCCATACCACCACTAACCCACTCAAACACTAACACACACCAGTACACAACTCTACACAAACACAGTAATGCTACCCTAATACACTAAACCACACCAACACAACAGTTAACAGAGGAGAATTTAAAAAAAATAAATAATGAATTCTATTCATGTTTCTTCACAGGATCTGATTGGGAAGATGCTGCAGGTAAATGTGAGTGCACGCTACACAGCAGAGGAGGTTTTGTCTCACCCATGGGTCCTGGTAAGAGACACACATGCTCACACATGAACATACCCTTGGTTCTAGCCCTAATCTCAGAAGGAAGAGCCTCAGCTTCACACTAACGATGATGTTTGCATGCGTATGCTCAGGATGATGCCATGCTGGAGAACAATATGATGTGTGAGACATCGGATGCAGTCAAAAGTGTACATGCGCCTGACAGCACTGCGACAGAAACACAAGTGAGACAAGCAACATAATTAAAAATCTACCATAGCTAAACACAATACATCTCAATAACATCTTACATTTTTACTTTGTTACAGTTGGATGAGCTGCAAGCTAATGGTAAGAGCTAATGTTGTCCTCAGAATCTATTACATCGCAAAAGTTTATGCCGCATTTAATGGTACTTTTTTCGCATGTGTTTTATTGTAGAGCAAAGCCTAAGGTAGACAACAAGAGGACTAGCAGAAGAGATCTGCTTACTCGACAAACGAATACTTTACCCAGAAATGCTAACATGGCTGACAGGATGCGTATTCAGAGTCGAGTTAAACACGTGCAGTACCGTTATACGGAAATTGCACGTCTCAGACGTAACCACAGACTTAACTGCTACTTAGACGGTCTTATATCACTTCATATATCGTTGTATTGGTCCTTCGTTCTCATTCTGTTACATCATATTACAGTCAACAGCAAAAAAAAAAAAAGGAGAAAAAAAACACTATTTCCTTCGCTCCTTTCAGTCCTTATTTTCTAGCCCATTTTTCAGGGGTTTGTGTTTAAAGGAGAAGTAGTCTAGATGCTGTTGAATATCCCTGTCTCTGATGTTTCTACTTCGTCAGAGGTGTGAACTACACGCATTATAAGAGTTTAATGATCAGAACAAGCTGTCCTGAAAGTATGTGCATAACCCAACTCTGAATATGAGCAACTTTTCCTCTCGCTCACTCTGAATATGGCCCAACGTGAGCATTTCTGGGTGAAGTACACCTTTAAAGCTTGATACTCGACTAAATCCAAATCCACTGAGCTGTGATTAATTACACCAGACCAGCAAGACCTCGCTCTCTTGTTCTCCTTTCTCACGTTCTTCTGACCTTGTCTCATTTTGGTCTGTCGAATCCTATCCTCAGCTGAACAAAAGCCTTCTCACCCACCATTTATCTTCCTTATGACCTTTATTTTTATTTATTTTATTTTTTTTGTGGAAGAGGTGAATCATAAGAGGACTGCAACAAATTGCACAACAACAATATGGCAAAGACCAACACAAGACCAGAACCTGTATTGTCCAATCTCATGCCTGTGACGGCACCTGGTGCGCGACAGCACGCAGATTCTCCAAACAAACCAGCAACCTCATTTATACTCTGTGCCATTCTTTGCCTATCTCTCTTTTTCTGTATATACGTACAGTGTCTCGATGTGAAAAACCATTGATCCGAGTCAGTAGATTAATCCATTGCAGTATACTTAGAATTAGGGCTGGGCAATACGATGATATAATATCGATATCGTGGAAAATTAATCATCATACACCTTTGAGATATTCCAAGGATTTTTTTTTTTTTTTTTTTTTTTTTAATTAA
>JANDJT010000050.1:5548894-5559597 GCA_024331685.1 Stegophilus panzeri
GAGTGTGGGTGGGGGGGGTATATTGGAGAAAAAAAACATCAGGAACATATTTGGTTAGAAGAAGGTTTCAGCCAAAAATAAACACAAGTTGTCCTTTACTCCATATAAGACAAATATTTTTGTTGTGTTAAGCTTGTTTCTTTCATTCTGTACTTGAGCTTTGTGGCTAATGTTGCTAACAATTATAGGAAGTTCATGGCTACCAGTTTAGCATTGTGTAGCCTGTACACTTGTCTATTCAGATTGACTTCCTTTGTGCAGTTTCTGACACGCTAGTGTAAGGGTCACTCCATCAGCATCAAGCTTATATAGGAGGAGTGTCCCAAAAGATTCTAATCTGCAGCTATTTTAGAAAACTAAGTACTGAAGAGCAGTTCTGTGCCAAATAATCTTTTAAAAGGAAAAAAGTGTGTGATGAGTCAGACTTCCCTTACTCCAGTACAAAACCTTCCATGTTTTCCATGTTTCCACATTACTCCAGGTTTTATGATGGCAGGGAAAGCATTTTTAATGGTTATTGATGTGTAAAGCCAGACTTTTATAACACTGGTGCACTGTAATGAGTTCACCTTTGTGGTGCGAGCATCGTGAAAAATGCACGCGTAGTGCCATCATGTAACAGCTTCTCGTTTGGAGATATTCCTGCACAGTGACATGCCACGCATCCAAAAAAAAAAGTGCTGTTCTTTGCGGTGAAGTGTGTAATAATATAAATAATAATTTTTTTTAAAAATGGATGAACCTAGTGCCTACCATTTTGCAAACACGTGTGCATAAAAGTGGCGTATGGAACTGCGCAATTGCAAAGTATTCTTTGATGAGAACGCAAAGATGCGATTATGAGCCCCTCCCCCAAACGAGCCCAGAATCAGCCCTCAGCCTCAAGTATAAAAACTACACAACCTTTAATTACACACTAGTTGTGTCTTCATTCAATTAATAACACATCTACTGATGGCAACTAATTTAGGTGTTTCACAGCAAGAGGGGTAAAAACTTATGCAATCACAAGTTCATGTATTTTACTGGTAAATTTCATTGATCCGACCCCAGCCAGACACCCCCACCTCCCCCCTTTTCCATATTAATTTCCAAATAAACCCATATCAGTTCCAGGTTGTAGCACTACAAAATGTGGAAAAGTTCAAGGGGGACAATAACTTATGTAAACCACTGTATAAACTGTGCAATCTTTTTTTTTTTTTTTTTGGAAAGGGAAACGAACTTGCATCAGATTCTGATGCTTTCTGGGTAAGGTCTGCTTCTGAAGTCTACAATTATGTGGATCTACTAAACTTCACTTGAGCCGATACAGTAACTGAAACAGGCCTCAAAATGGCGTCTTAATAGTGTTCCCAAGGGGAAATGGTGAGGGCAAGGTGACAAGTCTGTGTACCGAACTGAGGCAACCGTCAGCCGTAGGTTAGTTTTTGAAAGTCTTTCTTCGGACCGAGCTTTAATAAATTCTTAACTATGGGTCACGCACACTTGTTATAGTCTAGGACTTACTCGAGGGTCTGGTACAGCTCTGTGGCTCAGAAACCTCTGGATCGGTCTGCGTGGCGATGGTGAAGGTATGACGAGGAGCAGAAGATGAAGAGGAGGAGGATGATGATGATGATAATGAGGAGGAGGGTGATGAGGAAGAAGAGACCGGGGAAGCCTGGGTATTCTGCTCCCGACTTTTTTCTCTAATGACCTGTTCGTACGAAGGTGGGGGAAGCTGGGGAAAGAAAATCAGTCGAGTTGAATTGACATTGAATCCATCCCTGCCACGTTAGTGTTTAGTCAGTGTTTTTACTGTTTAGTCATGATTTCTTCAACCTTGTACTACACGAAAAAAAAAAAAAAAAGACCAATATTATTTCGTTTTCCTTACATGTACCACAACAGAACCAGTCCAAGATGGCTGAGCAGGGGGTGGTGCAGGGGGAAATGCCCCAGATGCCCCTGGGAACCAGGAGTTTGTAGCAAGGGGTTCAGCTGCAACAATGGTGATCTCTGGACGCCTGCAGCATGAAAACGGCCAATTAAAAGACCAGACAGATTACCAGATATTTAACATCGGATCGCTTTATACCACAGTGCTGTTGAGAGCTCGGTTCTGATTGGTCAAAAAGTCTTGAGTACAGCTCAGACAGGAGGCTCTACAGTACATGAACGGATTTTTTTTTTTTTTTTTTTTTTTTTAAACGTGTGTAATCATTAATAATTCATGAGATTATCATATGATAATTTTTTTGTGAGGAAAAGTTTATTTATTTATCATTTTTGGATGGAGTCTCCAGTGTCAGTGCTTTGTAACCCTCAGGGGTAAAGCTGTGAGCAAGTTTTGCGACACGAGAAAGTCCGGATGGAGGGATTTCTGGTTTCTCAGTGCAATATAAGGTGTCTTTCTTTTAACTGTTGGCAAGGTGATGTAGTAGAAGAGGACTTCAGGAGGTGCTGTTAGAGGAAAATAATTCACTTTCGGAGTGGCACCAGAGGGGCCAAATGACGCCATCACTGATTATTTCTCTACAGCAGCATGCTCTTACAGTGTTCAATGTAACTGGTCCCATAATTGGATTTGACATACTGGTTACATAGTTTTCAAGATGAATATTACAACAACAAATGAGATACAAACAAAAATAATAACAACTAAAAATGACTGAAATGAATACAACACAATCCTTTCTTTCACCCGAAATAAAGAGACAGAAAGAGTGTTTCCTCACTCACCGCCTCTCTCGGTTTTGGTCGGTCGGACCAGCTGTTCTGGTGGACGCTGAAAATAGTCAGAGTGGGAAGGAAGAAATAAATAAATAAATAAATAAATAAATAAATAAAAACACATCAGAACAAAATACAGTCACGCATCATGAACACTAAAAACCGAGCCGTACTCACTCCTTTTTATCACAGCCCGGATCGACGAGAGTGCGCCTTGAGTGCTAAAACAGAAAGAGATAGTTATGAACAACCTCTTTTTTCCTGTTTCATAGTTTACTTTAAGTGAAATAACTCTCTGTTTCTCTGCGTCCAGCTGTGGCTCAATTCCTCACTCAGAACTTGTTTCCTAGCAGCGAAGTGGGGCTTATGCTGAGTAATGGGAAAACCATCGACCAACCACGCCAACATTCCCCCATCCAACACCGACATTCTACTGTCGCCTGCCGGATTCTCTTGCTCTGAATAATAAATTAAATGGTCAAATGAGTCTCAATTCTGATTGGTAAGAAAATGTCGATTAAATTTGAAGAACCGCACATCGACTGAAGCTTTCTGCAAGATGTTTATTTAGACGTTCAACTGTAAACTTACGTTTTCCTCCACAGGAAAGTCTTCAGCATGGAGGGACGACTTTCTAATTTCTTGGTAACATGACAAGCTGAATTATTTGGTTTAAATATCTTCAAGAGTAAAATAATAATAATAAAATTAAAAATAATACAATAAAAAGAAAGAAAGAGAGAGGAGAGAGAGAGAGAGAGAGAGGATGTTGCCGGAATGGCTGTTTGTAGCCATTATAACATGAGTGAGTTATAAGTTATAACAGGATCTAACTTACTTCACGCCTGATCAGTAAATGTTACAGTAAATGTAACTACAAATGGGTTATAAAAAAAAAAAAAAAAAAAAAAAGGGACAACATGTTTTCATTTGGGAAATAAGAAATTATAATCAGCAATTATCAAGCATAGATAAGAAGTTGTACCAACTCTGTCTTCGTTCAGAGTTCTGGCTTCGTTCACGTCATGATGCAAAGCTAACGAAGCAAACGTTAGATAGCAAGCATGTCTTGGCTGATCGACATTTTCTTTAAATATTTCTATGTACTGCCATTTTAGCAAGCCCCTTAGAAGCCCCTTCCAAACCTCTGCACCTACAGTCCTCATGCATTATGTAATGTAACACATAAGTGCTTTTCTCAGACAAATTACATTTCTTTCCCAGTCGGCGTGGTTACATACCATAGCTCAGCATGGCCATAAAGCCAGACGTGAACACAAACATGACGGGAAACTTCAATTATCCCTTGACAATAAACAAAAACAACCGATACCTTGTTTTTCTTTCCCTGAGTCAACAAGTATTTCCAGCAGAGGAGGTCAAACAAAGACGTTCTACTGTTTCAGGCCAAACGTTCCCTTTCTAGATTCCAAATAAGAGCCAGTAACTCAAACTAGGAGCTTTTTGAGGCAACAAGTGTTGGACTTTAGATTAAGGAGGGGGAGGAGAGAGAGAGAAAAAAATAAAACCCCAACAGGCTGACACACATACTTTCAAAACGAACTCCGCAAACTCAGTGCAGTAAGTTTCGTGAAAACGGTTTTCTTTTTTCCTCTTACCTGGACTGGCGGTGTTCAGGCTTGTTCCTATCTGCTCGATCTGAAACACACGCGCACACACATGCACACACACACACACACACACGTCAATCCCGCTATCCACCTCAGAGATCATGCTCTTGCCAAGATGTCAGGAATGCTACAGAAAACTGGAGTAATCATGACGGAACAGCAGAAGGATACAAACAGATTACAACGTACATAAAATAAAAGAATCAAAAGGAACCTGGAAATAACCAACACGATGACAAAAACATTCACATACCCTGCACATACTTAAGCCCAAGTACCTTATTACTTTACTGTTATTTACACTTCTTTGTAACCATGACTCAACTCCCATTAGACAGAGATTTAATTAAGTGTATTGGACATTCAACAAAACAAATAATAAAACATGAATAAAAACCTGCTGATTGAGTCTGGTAGGGTAACGCATTCTCTTTCCCAGAAAGCGAGAGAAAGAACCGTACACACCCTTCGACTGTAATTTACAACATAATGTGTGTGTGTGTCCCAGAATCTGGGCATGTAACTGGCACTATTCGACTAGCAGTCCATGTAAATCTGAGTCTTGGTTTCTCAACTAAGGAAATGTTCGTTATTAAATTACTAAACACTATCAATGCATGACTGTTTAATTAGTTAAATCACAATTCAATTGAATTCAATTCAGGCCACCTCAGTGCAAAACAGCTGACTACACCCCCTGGCCATTAACGGTACATCTTGCATGCCTTTCGTACGTATCGATTTCCTAGGGAAGTGCATGGAGTGTACAGTTTATTAGATTTTAGAGTAAAGCTTTAAAAAGGTTCATCGGTAATGCACCTTAAAAGATGTACCTACTATATTCAAGTTTCCACAGTGCTGTAGGAACCGAGTCTGGTCTCGAGACATTTTGTATCGAGTTGGAATTGTCTCTTTGACATTTTTTACTTGGACTTGGGCATTTGTCTGGCTCAATATGATCTTGTCAAACTTTGTTCATGTGAAAATAAAAGACAACAAGAAGCAGTGCCGTCTTCTAGAAAATACAGCCTAATAATTACGGGTGCAACGCATGACCGAAGCCAGCTAGCTGAAGTAAAGTCTTTAATGCTGGGAGAAAAGATGGTTTCCGGTCTCGATTTTGATTTAACCTCGACCCCCTAAAGCAGCGGTCACCAACCCTCTTCCTAGAGATCTACCTTCCTGCAGGTTCCATCTCCGACAAAATCGAACACACTTCTTTTAGTTGATGCAGAACTTTTGAAGGCAATGGTTAGATGGTCAGGTGGAGCTATGGATTATGGTTGGAGCTAAAGTCTTCAGGAAGGTAGATCTCCACGAACATGGTTGGTGACCACTGCCCTAAAGACACGGTCTTGACTTGAACTCGGCGAGTCCTTGCCTTGGACTCGACTACAGTCCAACGTTTCCCAGTAAGAGACTCAAACAAAAGATGTACCGTGATCAAAGCAATTCAAGTCAAGTGCTTTTTATTGTCAATCCTCTGTATAGCTTGTAGACGTTGGAATGAAACGTCATTTCCGCAGGACCACGGTGCAACCATAACAATACAGCGGCAGAGATGAAGTGCAGATACACGACAGTGTGAGACGAGTGCGGAGAATACAAAACAAATACACAGCGAAACAGAACAGTGAACAAATTGGTGCAACAACTACTCACTGTAGAAGCAGCAGAAGTAAAAGAGTCATAAGTGAAGTGAGGGTCATAATAAAATAATAATAATAATAATAATAAATAATAATAAATAAATAAATAAATAAATAAAAAATAAGTGTTGGATAGCAGTGATAATTTCTGTGGTTCCAGACCAATGCCAACGAATGCTGCAGGTACCTTTATTTCTGAAAGTGTACATAAAATGAGTAAACACGGATTATATGGGTCACATCAGACAGTGCTATTGGTGTTCATGTGACCGGTGGCTTTGGTCACATGACCCAGTAGTGTTCATGTCTCGGCTCCTAAATGTAACCCTCACTAATTCAACAAGTAGTAAGTGTTTTTAAACCAAACTGCATTGGAGATGGATTATTATAATCTACTGCAATATAATAATTATTATTCTTGTCTAGAAAGGCTCACCACCATTCCTGGCATTCCACACACCAGAGAATCAGAGAAATCAACCTACCTCATAAAATGGCCATAATTACCTGGTAATTATTTATGCAAACTAATTAAAAAAGGCAAAGTTCTTGGAAAACACAAAGCGCTACCATTGGAAGTGTTTATTTTTCATTGTGACATTATAGACAGCTTTGGTAATGAATTATTCACCCCCCCCCAAACACCTATATACACAAGTATATTAATATGAGGTGGAAAAAGTAAACGCTCGCGTGCCGCCAGAACACTTCACCTGAAGCCGCGGTGGGCGCTCGCGGGTTTCTCCTCGCGCCGCCGGCCTCTCGTGACTCTCTCAAACTTTCCTCTTCATCCTCCACTCTCGCTTCAGCCATATCCAGAATGCAGATAACGAGATATCTCTTCTTTCGACACACACACAAACAACAACAGCTTAGCTTACAAAAAAAGCATTTCTCCTGTCCGGTGTACAATATAATCCTGTGGAAACGGCCGGATAGAAGAACGCGCGAGAGAAAATAGGGCTTTCTCTCTTTGAACTTTTATTCCTAATACAAAGCAGTTCAGCCGCGAATCCAACCTTTTAATGCCTTTATGGAGAGGAAAGACCAGGAGAAAGCTCCGATCCGAATAAAACAATGTAGTTCATTATCTGAAACTACAACAGGCTCCAACATAAATATCGCTCGAGCGTTTCGGTACGCTCCCACGTCATGACGTAAACAGGAAGTTCTTGTGTGTGTGAATGTCCAACAAATTAGGGAGGCGCCAGACCACAACTGACAGTTTCTCAATACATTTGTCAAATAAAATGACGATTAAGTTTAGAATTAAACGGACACAAATGACGTAGGAGTACCATTTGTAGCCTATATTGATAGTTTTTTAACAACAAGAATTACAATGCAAACAACATTTGATAAGAGCATCGTCAGGGGTACATGTTAAAAAATGAAAACAAATCGTTAACATTATTATTATTATTATTTAAAGCTAATTTAAACAAGCTTCTCAGTTTCTACATTGTGAAATAGTCTGCAAATATTCATTTGAATACATTTCAATAAAAGCTCCAATAGGATTATTAGATCCTTATAGCCTTTACTTTAAAAAAAAAAAAAAAAAAAGTTCACAGATGATACCACATTTGTGGGGCTCATCAACAACAATGATGAGACAGCATACAGTACAGGAACGAAGTAAACCATCTCATAGCCTGGTGTGATTCCAACAATCCCTCCCTGAATGTCAACAAGACAAAGGAGATGATTGTTGACGTCAGACGCACCGACGCTCCGACGCTCCTCATCAGCCATTATTCATCAACGGCACAGAAACAACGCAGAACCTCACATCTCCATCGACCTGACATGGTCACTAAACACCTCCTCCTTAGTAAAGAAGGCCCAACAGTACCTGTATTTTCTAAGAATGTTGAAGAGAGCTGGCATGTCCCCTACCCATCCCCTCCATCGTCACTGGTACAGATGTGTCATTGAGAGTGTACAGTACTCACCAGAAGTATCACCGTCTGGTACGGAAACTGCTCAGCATCTGACAGGAAAGCCCTGTAGTGGGTAGTGAAGATGGCACAGCACATCACTGGTGCTAATCTTCCTGCCATTGAGCACATTTACACCACAAGGAGTGTGAGGAAGGCAAACTCCATCAGGAAGGACCCCTCTCACCTATCCTACAACTGGTTTAAGGGTCAAGAGTTCAAACCCCAGCACTGCGAGCTGCCAATGTTGGGCGCATGAGTGCCATATCATGGCTGACCCTGTCCTTTGACCCCAACTTCCTAACAAGCTGGGACAAGCAAATCCCTCAGCACTGCCAAGCTACCACTGTTGGGCCCTTGGGCAAGGCCCTTAACCCTCAATTGCTCAGTTGTATAAATGAGATAAATGTAAGTCCCTCTAGATAAGGGCGTCTGTCAAATGCTGTAAATGTAATGTACAATGATTGTGCCCTGCGATGGATTGGCACCCTGTCCAGGGTGTACCCCAACTTGTGCCCGATGCTCCCTGGGATATGCTCCTGGTTCCCCGTGACCCTCTAGGATAAGTGGTATAGAAAGTGGATGGATGGATATGACTGCTTATCTGTTTTACTTAATTGTATTATAAACTCCCAACGTACAGACCTCTGTTCCAAAATTTACCCCAGTTGTGTAGGAAAACAGAGAACCTGGCACTGTTTCACACTGAGCAACAACTGTCTCATTAACGCCAAGTGTGATTGTTAGCTAGTGACCACAAGATGGCGGTGAAAACATGATTATAAGACCTAGGCTTTATTTACTTATTTATTTCCTGTTTCTCTTGAAACTTTGTGTACTACAGATACTCTTTTTTTTTTTTTTACTAACAGTTTCTTTATCTGTTTTTAATGACAACAATCAGTTCATTAATAACGTGCTTAACATAAAGTTTTAACGTAGCTAGGCTGTGTAGGCTACATTTCCTACTAACTGTCAACGACGCAGATCTGAAGCCTAGATGGCGTCCTTACAAGACACATAGTGCACTACTTGGTGGTGTGAAACTCATTATGTCATGCCCTACATCGTTCACTCCTGTAGGGAGAAGGGAGGGATTTGGGAACCAGTCGGTCTGTCTGTATTTGCATATGTAAATGAGTGGGCTGGGTTTATGGGGGATCCGGAGCACCTTGTGTGACCGGCAGGATTATTCTGATCCTGAGCTGTCCGACATAAACACCAGGTTTTTCCATGAACATAAACGAGTTGTTGTTGGGTTTTTTTTTTTATTTATTTATTTTTTATCTTAACCCATCTCTTTCGTTTCGGAAATCATGCAGAATTTATTCAGTGGATGGGAATTTACAAGAGTTTAATGGATTTTCCTGTTCAGAAGACAGAATAACATTCCTTCAGAGCAGAATATAACGGGTGAGATTTATACCGGATAAATTTCTGCTTCAACAAGTGTGACCTCAAAACGTGTTTATTATAGTCTTTTTATTATATGTTGATGTTGTTTTGTATTTAAAGGGATTGGCTAAACCAAATTAGTGAATGAAATGATCTCAAACAAACAAACAAACAAACAAACAAACAAACAAATCCCAAAGGAATAGTAAACTAATACACAGTAGTAATAGACAGTAAGTACTGTGTGTATTTACATTCTGTAATTTAAACAAGGACATCATTAAACCTGGTTTTAAGGGTGGTTTTTAGATTTAGACATGTGATATAATAAACACTACTGCTTAAAACCTTTCGAATAATTTTTTTTGTTGTTGAGAATTTTGGTTTAAATGACCTAATTAAAAAATGTATCAGACTGCTGTGGTATGAGAGGGATAAAACACTTTGGGACAATGCTGAAATAGGGAAAATAACGAACTTCAGGATAACAGTAACATCACACCAGTAAGTCATTGATTATTTTCCTATAACAGCATGTCCCCAAACGTTTATTTCTCATTAAATGTTGTGAGGTCTCAGTATTACGAGACCTTTAATATTATCCAGTGTTATTGCATTTCCTTGTAGGTTTTATATCAGTTTTGTTGGATCGTGGGTAATATTACACGTCTAATAACACAGAGACCTCGTAATGTACGTAAAGAAGAAAAGAAAAAACACTTTGGGGTGTGCTGTTGTAAGAAAAAAATCAACAACCATTGCAAAGTGGAGTTACTGTTCCCACACTGAAGTTGATTATTTTCCAGTATGCCTTGAAGTGATTTATTAGATAGAGATCGAGAGTACCACAGCGTATACCACAGCAATTTGCCAAAGAACAATTTGACAACCTTTTAAATTTTTTTTATCCATTTCTAGTTACGTTTAATATTTTGGAACGTTTGCAGAGCAGATTAGTTCGTGTTATCACTTACGTTTTAGCCGTGATAAACATTCTTTCCCTAATGCATCTTGTCACGTTACCAAAAAAAGCAATAAATAAATAAATAACTGGAGTTCCCTAGGTCATAAACAATTTCCTTGCTGGAAAACCTAAAGTTAAAGCTTTACTTCATAAATATGACCGTTACAGAGTGCTGACACTGGAGACTCCTTCCATAAATGCTAAATAACCATCCCCACTCAGAAAAACATCACCATATCAACGATTTCGCACGTTTTAAAAATATGGCATACGAGTCCTTGTGTGACTTGTTACTATAGAAACAATAATGTGTTAGAAAGAGCACGTTAATATAACCCCATGAGCCGTCAGAGCTGCAGTTATAGAAAATGAATCAAAATAATAACAGCACAATGCTATATCATATATA
>JANDJT010000050.1:5559606-5589820 GCA_024331685.1 Stegophilus panzeri
ATATTCACCCACATTCACATGCAGCTTGTTGAAATGTCTTACAAGTCTTATAATAAATTGTATTGAACTCATTTAGTATTTGATTGAAAAGCAGAGCTTAAAAGGTTGTGTCCTCGTCCCTCATCTTACCCCCTGGAGATTTAATAAAAATCAACTATTCACCATTTCAACATCTGGCAACTCACCGAGTCCCTGAAGCGATCTAGATATTATTAGTTCCCTTTGTTTACAGTCAGGACTCCTGATCTCCTCGTCCCTCCCACACAGATGTTCCCCTAAAGGACTTCATTTCTCACAGTTTAATGGATAATGTTTCTGTTTGTTCTCTCTCTCTCTCTCTCTCTCTCTATCTCTCTCTCTCTGTCTTCTCATCTGTCACAGCCCGGAACTCTACTCGCAGACGTGGCCGTGCTGAGGTAAGAATTTTGGGGAATAGTGAGGAATGCCGGGAATGTTAGATCAGGGCCTCCACCCTATAGGGACGAGCTAAGGGCTGCTGCAAATGAACATGAATGTCCAGCCACTTCCAGTCTAACACTTCAACTATAAAAACACATTTACTCAAATCTGATAAAGTATGACTTTTAATACGTTTAAAAAATACATATATCAGTAATAAGTGTTCAAGCCACATAGAAGAGAAGATTATGAGTCTTAAACATCCCATATGTTGGTTCTGAAGTTTACACCATAGTGCTTTTGAATTCTCCATTTGGAATCTGCATTCCTTGACTTATTAACATCAAGAGAGAAAAAAACCCCAGATAAAATGTTCAACAGACTGAATTAAATGAATAAATAACTGTTGATGTTGGCAAATTGCTGTGGTGAAAGGGGAATGAAACACTTCAAAGTGTCCTTCAACGTTCAAAGTGTTTTATTCCTTACTTATCATATTATTATGTCTGAGGTCGGCTAGTTCAATGTAAGAATTGTAAGGAACAGATTAAAATGCGTTCTTCGGTTTAACGTAAAGCTGCAAGTCTATCTTTTATACCGCGGTTGAGCCTGGTGCATTAAAACGATGATATCTGTCTACTTGGCTGCATAAATACTTATAAAAAGATACGCAATTTATGTGGCCAAGATGCATGTGTTTTAAGATGTCAAATATTTTGTGTTTAATTTAGCCAAATAGTGATTAGGCAATAATCCATCCATTTTCCATACTGCATATCCTACCCAGGGTCATGTGGATAAAAGGGAGCTCAGGGCTCAGGGTGGGGGACACCCTGGATGGGATGCCAAGCCATCGCAGGGTACAATCTCACACACATTCACACACACTTTGGAAACACCAGTCAGCCAACATGCATGTCTTTGGACTGGGGGAGGAAACTGGGGTACCCGGAGGAAACCCTTCGAAGCACGGGTAGAGCACGCGATCTCCGTGCACACAGGGCGGAGGTGGGATTCGAGCCCCCAACCCTGGAGGTGCGAGGCAAACGTGCTAACCGCTAAGCCACTGTGCCCCCCTCCCAATTATCGTGTAGCTGTAATATGGGCAACCTAAATCCATGATGCTCTTTGACTTATCTTTGACCTCTTTTGTGCTTAACCAGTAGTTGCATGCTTCCTCTGTATCTGGTCTTGCTACTGTCGTTTGGCCGTCATGGAAAAGATCCAGATGTCGACTGCATTATGGTTTAGCTCCTCCTACTCACTGGCGAGATGATGGCGTCTGTGGTCGCCAGTGGTACCAGGGGGCAGACCCTAAATCTTAAGGGCGTAGATCCTGAAACATGCATGATTGTCTTCAAAAACCACTGGGCACAGGTAATGCAAGATCAGATAGTTAGCTCAGTCTGACATAAAAACAGGTAAGAAGTCAATCGTCTAACACACCACCATGTTGTTAGGTTTTGCGGATCCTGGAAAAGCACGAGCCGACCCGCAACGGAGGCCATCTCCGTTCAGGCCCGATCTCTGGAGACGACGCGAGCGCTGTGCAAAACTATGTGGAGCACATGCTGTTCCTCCTGACAGAGGAGGAGTGTGGTGTTGGCGGAGCCATGGGCCCCATTCTGGAGTTTGTGCTGCTGGAGAACGTGATGGAGCGCCTGTTCGTTTGGAGCCTGCGACGTGACTTTACGGAAGCGGCGAAGCTGGAGCAGCTGTGTATGTACGAGATGCTGGTGGCACGGGCACGGCAGCCCCTGCTGCACCACAAGCCCATCCTGCGTCCATTCGCCATGCTGCTTTCTTCATGTGGCTCCAGCTCCAGCTCAGCGCCAGTGGAGGCAGAGTTGGTACGACTGCTGCACCGGCTGTCTTGCAATCTGGCACATGACGACTCCGCCCTCCAGCTCTTCCTCTTCCACAGTGGGCAGGATCAGGGTGCTGCCAACTTCCTGCTCTTTTCACTGCTGTTGCCTTTCGTGCACCGTGACGGACCGGTGGGCGCGCAGGCCCGCGATGCTCTCGCCCTCATTGTGGCGTTGTCAGCTCGTGATGTCACTGTGGCCAATCACATCACCCAGAACACCTACTTCTGCCCGGTGAGTGGTGTCGGCGTACTCATAGTATCTATTTCTTACTGTCATGCTTACTAATATTGGGCTTTGTTTGTCGAACTGAATATGAACAAATTTAATCGTAAATCATCGGCAGGAGCATTTGCATAATAAATGTGGTAATAAGACACAAATCCATAAGTTAAGACTGATAAGCCTATTCAATTAGGTCAGAAGTAATAATGATAATGAGTCTTTATTGGTCACATATACGGTAGAGCACAGTGAAATTGTTTTCTTCGCATACTTCGCATTCTTTGCCTGTCAGGAAGCTGGGGTCAGAGCACAGCCATGATACGGCACTGCTGGAGCAGGGAGGGTTAAGAGCCTTGCTCAAGGGCCCAACAGTGGCAGCTTGGCAGTGCTGGGGCTTGAACCCCCGACCTTCTGATCAGTAACCCAGAGCCTTAACCGCCAAGCCACCACTGACCCCAATGGCACCCCGTTAAAAGAGGATGAGCCATTGTCTGTGTTACTGGAAGATTTAGCACACACTGAACTTAGGAGGCGGTAAATGTTTAACCATTTAGTTATCCTTTTGTCTTTTCAGCTCTGTGTGAGTCTTGTGTGCTTTCATAGGGTTAATCATAGGGTTAACGGAAACCTCTCATGAACGCCCTTCGTAATTTATAAGCATATGGACATGAGTATGAAGAAAATCAGTGTTACCAGAACAAATGTGGTGGGAATTTTATGTACGAAAACATACAACTTTACGTACAACTTCACAGAATAATCGATAAATGAGGCCCATTAAACATAACTTTTTTTTCTAGATTGTTTTTTATATACGAGACACGACTTTGCAGTGACCTGATGCCTAGACTAAACTGACCACATTCATCCCACATCTACTTTGTTATGAACCACATTTTAATTTCATCTCATATTTGTGGATTTCTGAATCTTGTAGACCGACTGTGTGGAATATTTTTTTATTCTCTACGTAACAGTAAAAACGTCATGACGTACGTTTATTGGGAGTGCAGCGCCAGGCACATACACACACACACACACACACACACACACACACACACACACAACCCTTATATAACAGCGTTACTGTACAGTAATTACAGGAAAGAGGAAAGGGAGGGGAGGCTTAGTGTGACGGCTAGCTGTTCTTCCAGAGAGGACAAGAGAGAATAGTGAATGCTTCTCACCCCAACAACTTAGACAGTCTGTTGGATCGGACCATCTTGAGTTCAAACTCGTTGATCTGGGAAAAACGATGATATAGCCTTCTTGAGAAATGCCGACTGTTAAGTCCATGTCTTTAGTATTTATTAGATACATGTTTGTTTATGGGAATAACTAGTGATGTCTGTCAAATTTGAATTGGTCCTGTGAAATATTATGATGCTCTGGGGAAAAAATAAAAAGAGAGAGAGAGAAAGAGAGAAAAGAGAGAGAGAGAGCCGTGTTGAGCCGGCTTTACTATAATCGCTGGCTCAAAGCCACAACAACTCCATTCAGTTCTGTACACACACACACACACACACACACACACACACACACGCTAGTGTTTTCATTCTAAAGACTTCACCACATGCCAGCATGTCCCCACCCCCTTTTTTAATCCGTGTTGGATGTTAATCCCGTGTACAAATCTCTGCATTTGGTAAATGTAGTGTTTTTTTGTTTTTTTTTTACTGGATTATTCTGGAGTTTCTGCCCTTGACATCCCTGTCCTACAAGCAGACAGAAGGACCACAGCACTTTTGACTTCTCAAATCTGATTAGTCAGGAGGTGTTGATTCATTTTCTATAACAGCAGCGCTGACAGTAGTTCATATTAATGCGCTGTGTATAATACGTTATAGTTTAGTCCGGTGCGTGTGGTCATAAGACCCGTTCGTTCAGTGGTGAGAAATAAATGGAAAATGGAAAGGAAAAAGGTCAACAATTCAGGGTTGATTCAAGGAACCAGACCAAGATCTCCATGGCTCATGCAATATCTAACTGTCCACTTGTTTTGGTCTGCACCAAGTGGGAAAACACCGCATATGTAAAAGCACCATTATATTCTCGACCACAGAAAAGTCTTCAAGAAAGAGGATTTGGCACGTTCTCGTTTCTCAGCAATGTGGCAAGCTATATTTCAAACTTCAACTTCAAAAGAGAGAGAGAAAAAAAATCAGTCTATAGCTGCTAAAATGTAAGTTGTCTCATGTGACAATCCATAACATTAAATATAAAATGAAAAAGTGTGTCATTCTTTAATGCATAAATAAATGTAATTGGCAATTAGTTGTGAGGAATAAAACACTTCAGAACATGCTGTTAGAGAGAAAAATAAACTTGGATGTTTTGGTGGTTTTGATGGTGGTGGTCGTGTCACACCCCCGTTATGGACTTGGATTCTGATTCTATGATACTGGGTTTACGCACATGTTTCCTGCATCTCACCACACATTTACATCTGTAATTTTCCTATATTTGTGTTTGTGTGTGTGTGTGTGTGTGTGTGTGTGTGTGTGTGTAGGTCTTGGCCACAGGGTTGAGTGGTCTGTATTCTTGGCTTCCAGCTAAGCTCGAGGTCTACAGTGAAGGATGGCACTGCTTGGAGGAAGCAGACTGGATGAAGGTTCCAGCACTTGTACAGTTCCTCAACTCTCTACACTTCTGTAGCACCGTGTGTAAGGTGAGGCCCATGGCAGAAACGCGCATCCCAAACGGTGAGACCATGAAAATCGTGGAGAAAAAAAAAATGAAAGTGAAAAAATGAAAGTTGCACCCTAAATTTTTCTTTGTTCCTCTTATTGCTTGGCTTACGTCTAATCCATCTAGGCCCCGCCCATTAATTTCCACCATAATGGATTTTTAGAAGCTAATTTGCATAATATGCCAAACCTACTTATGCCAAGTACAGTAGTCCTAGGAATTTGTGAAACATGAAAAGTTAGTTCAGGAAACGTTTTGGGGCATGGTCATTGTTAAGGGGTGGAGTTAAGTTCCAATAACTGTTTCTTAGCAACCAAGTCCAGTCGAGTCCTATTGTTTCCCAGGAATTCTCCTATTGTTTCCCAGGAATCAAGTCAAGTCGAGTTGAATTTTGGTATGCTGTATCTGTGTGGTATGAGTGTGTGTGTGTGTGTGTGATTTGTTGTTTTTGTTTGTTTGTTTACAGGTGGCCCATCACTCTGTCAGAGATCAGCTGCTTGGGTACATCTATAACGGTTTCCTTGTGCCAGTCATGGCTCCTGCGTTACACAAGGTGATTAGTGCTTGTTTACTTGCCCTTATTTATGTTGCCCTGTTCGCTCTTATTGGTCTAAGCTTCTTCCGCTCTGTGTATTAACTGATCAGTCGACTTTGGAGGAAGTGATGACAACAACAGCTTATCTGGAGCTCTTTTTGCGGCATATCTTCGACCCCGCCCTCCTCCAGACCTTCCTAATTTTCATCCTCGAGCATCGTCATGACAACATCAACATTCTCGATACACTTGTCAGCAGAATCAACACTCCTTTTCAGGTTTGTATGTGATTCGCGTCATTCGCCGATATTAAATATGACGATCAGCAACGGACGGTGCCGCTAGCTCCGCCCCCAGTCACCTCCTTTAGACTATGTCCAACTACTTTCTATTTTTTTCTCGGTGTTGTAGTTGGGAACGGTATCTCTGGCTCTGTTTCGCACACTGATTGGTCTGTACTGCGAGGACATCATGCTGCAGCTCATTCTCAGGTAAACACTAAGACTTCCTGTTTCTCCTACCTTCTTTCTGTTTGATGAGAGTTTGATGAGAACGTAGTAACACTACAGTATATGATAGATTTAGTTCTATTCTTTTTCCAAATGTGCTGAATTATCTCGTGGTCTTTTTTATCCTCCTCTGTGTCTTACTTCTTCTTCTCCTCCTCCTTCAGGTATCTGATTCCGTGCTCTCACCTGCAGTGCAACGGGCGGCGTAGACTCAGAGAGCGAGACTGCTACTCTTCTAGCGCTGCTGCTCTTATCTCTCTTACTCCCTCATTCCTCATAGCCAGACCCTGCACCTCCCCAACACTGCCCCCTAAACCAGACTACATCCTTTGGTCAAAGGTCACTGAAGGGCTGCTAATGGGGAACATGGGTAATGACAAAACAGTTGATTGGGTGTTGAAACTACTATAAACATGCTACAAACGTACAGGTGTGCATTTCATTGCAGGATTTGAAGACCTTTTCCTGGGTGTGGATGGTTTGGGAAACTCCTGCTGGATGAACTCTGAGCCGCTGATGTACAAAAGCTACCTCCAGTACCTGAGTGACGCACGCAGCATCATCAGCACCGGTGTGCAGGCGTGTCAGGTATGGTCTGCCCCTTACGACGGACTCAATCCCTCACCCGATGACTACTACCAAGCAGAGGACGAGTTCGAGGAGCAGGAGGTTGGGGAGAGGGATGAGGATGATCGTCCAGCTCTCACCACTCCTCCACTCCATTCCCCAATCCCACACCACACTAGTTTGAGTCGGATGCCAGAGCTGGAGTGGGACGACAGTTACGACGCCGCCCCGGATGGAGAGGAAAAGGGGAATTTCCTCTTTGTAGAGCATCCTCAACCTCCGAAACACATTCAGGAGATGCGTAAAAGTGCCACCATGATGATTCCCGGGTCTTACGTCGAAGAGTCGGAGTTCCAGGATGACGTATTGGTTTATAATCTTGTTGCGCAGAGGGACGCACAAGATGAGCGGATGGAGTCCTTAAATAACCTTCGTGGTAGTCAAAACGGCAGGACGATGCAAACTGAAACCAACCACAATACACAGCTTTACACCAACAGTAGTACAAAGAATGACATAAACGATAAGGTACAAAATCAGGACTCGGAAGAAGCTTCACTTATATTAAATGGACATACCGATGAGAAGAAAACGGACCAATCGAACGATAACTCAGCTGACGTCCACCAGAACCAGAGCACGGTTTTAGAAGAGCAACATCAGGATACCACCAAGGCCTCATCCGTGCAGCATACTGGAGAGGACTTTGTTTCTCAGTGCCTCCAGCTTATTGACTGGGATAAAGAGAGCATGCTGGGAGATAATGTTTATTTCCAGAGGCTGACTGCGCTCTTGTATGGCGAAGACACAGAAATGGACTTTAATTCGATTTGCACTGATTATGAAGATGACGAGAAGGACGAAGGAGCAGAGCCGAGAGACTGTGATGGAAAGAAACGTGTCCCGTTTACAGGTCAGGAGACGGGAGCAAAGGGTTCTTAATTAGCTCGAACCAGGGGCGCAATTTACTGATTTTTATTCCATCCTGCAGGCCCTTTCGTCAGCGTGCTGCTGTCTCGCCTGGAGAACATGTTGGAGAATTCCATGGAGGTGAACCTGCTGGTGACGGGAATCCTGGCTCAGCTGGCAGCGTATCCACAGCCCCTGCTGCGCTGCTTCCTGCTCAACACCCAAGCCGTGTTCCAGCCCAGCGTCCGCTCTCTCTACCAGGTCTCATTTCTGTTCAGTAATACATCCCTCATGTAGCCTGCAGAGTGGACTCTGCTGCAGATATGACGCATACGTGTTTGTATTGCAGGTGCTGGTTTCTGTGGGTTGCCAGATTGAACAGCACGCAGCCACCAGGCCCGAGTTTGCTCAGATGGTACAAGATGCTGCTCAGTATCTGCTGTTCAGAGATGAAGCCTTAAAGGATAGAGGTGAAAAGGATTTTTTTGTGTGTGCGTGTTTTGGTTAGGGCTCTATGAATAAATTTCAGTGTTCAGAGTATGTGTCCAAAAACTGATTTTGAAATGATGTAGGACAAAATATAAAACGTGGGCAGAATGTAACAAATTTTCTTTCTTTCTTTATATATATATATATATATATATATATGTATATATATATATATGTGTATATATTAAAGTCTGCATTCATAGTAACACTGTTTTAAGCTGTTAAGACCCTGTTTTAAGCTGTTTAAACCCCCCCCCGTTTTTTGGTGTCCTCTTTTTGGAAAACCAGAATATGGTCATCTAGCTTTTATGATGTAATGTTACCCACATCAGGGACAGTAATATTTATTTATTTATTCATTTATTAAAGGAAACCCAAACATTGAACATGTTTTACGCTTTAAATAAGCTCTAAGTAAAAGTATTTTAGATCATATTGCTTTTCTCTTGACTTTATTTACATATGTGACCTTGACGTCATCCAAAAATAATCAGATTACATTACTTTCATATTGTGATACTTGGAGTATGTTACTGATGACATTTTTTATTAAGTAATTTGTAACTGTAACGTAATATATTTTTAAAGTATCCCTCCCAACCCTGGACACGTAATGTTACATTATGTTATATATAGTATTAGCATACAGCAGTGAATATGAAGGAAACCATTTTGTATTAGATCATAAAAAAATAAAGTAAAAGTCAAAGATGGGTCCTGGGTCACTTAAGAAATGTACACAAATGACACTAAATATCAGCACTTGGGGTAAATAAATCGTAAACATTAACACTTATAATAAAATGATGATGTAACCTATCGGAGGTTTGTGAATAAACACACAGTGGAGCGCTACTGCTAGTGTTCACTCTGTCTCTTATAGTGTAACATTACAGACTCATTAATATTCAAATACATTCTAAGCTCTGCCTTTTTTTTTTTACTTTCTATAGGTATGCCAGTGCAACACACTATTTGTGTATAGAGATTGCATGGTTGTATGCTTCATCTTATAGAACTGTTAGCAGTGGGTGTGACTAAAATGGGTGTGGCTGAAGTGGGTATGGCCAAACCCAATAATCAGAAGGGGAGTCTGCTAAATTTGGACATGTAGTGTATTCTACATTGGGTTAAATGTATTAATGCCACAAGAACAACCTTCCACTCAAGCTTTATTTATGGTGTGTGCCAAATTGAGCTAAAATGAGCAATAGACATAAAACAGTTTCCTTCTTTTCTCTGCCCTTTTCCCCCCGCCTGTTCCTCACTGTCTCTCAGAGCGGGATTTCCTGCCGGAAAATGGACTCGGCTGCTTTCTCAACGGGCACGTCTCCGGGCGGCTGCCGAAATCTCTTCCTCCATGTCCCAAGATCCCTCCTCAGTCCAGGAACAGTGTGTTTGCCACATTCCTTTACGCTGAGTTCCTGAAAGAGCTGGCAGCCATCGCACAGGAACACTCCATACGCCCTGACTGACTCATGGAGGAGTAGAAAAAAAATAAATAAATACAAAAACCTCAGTGTAATCTGCATCCAATAACAAGCAAGTATACAGAATGTGTCATTAAATTGCTTAGTTCTTAAATTCTTCAGTTTCTGCGACAAAATCTTGCTTGGGATGATTTGTACTTCTTTAGTTCACTTTATTTCTTTAATTCAGTTTTATTCCTGACGTTATAGGTTTTCTAAATCATTTGTGATTTCATCGGATACTCAGATTACTCAGCTCTTGTAGTCAACAGTGATCTAGATCAGACCTGCAAATTAAAGGTGCAATCTGTCATTTTTTTAAAGTGTTTATATACATATACTAATTACATAATTTCACACATAATGATACTTTAGAAATAATGTTATTCGCAATGTTACCCTGCAGTGAAGTTTTTATTTTTTTTTTTTATTGTAGGTTTCTCTTTACATTTTTTCCCCAGCCCAGACATTAGCTCTGCCCCCAGATGAAACACAGCTACTCAGCTCAACTTTTTCCTAAAAGGAAACTATAAACGTATAGTTTAGTGAAAGAGAAAGGTTTGTTAGTGTTTTCCTTGCAATTTTAATTCAACCTCAGAGGGCTCCAAAAATACAAACTGCCCCTTTAATGGCCTTATTAGTGTACATTGCTGTGGGTTGATGATGCTCTAGATATTTGCTTTGTTTTGTGTGTTGTGTGTGTTTACAAATGCACTTACAGTAGTTAATGTGTGTATAGAGTATGTATTACATTTGTACTTTTGTTTTATGATGTTCTGTGTATTTTGGGCAGTAAAACCAGACAAAGACCTATTTTCTGATGTTACTTTGTAAAATGTGTGTGTGTGTGTGTGTGTGTGTTAATTAAATGTAGTAACTAAAGTTTAATATACGAGTGGTCAAAATTCACACAATTTCATTCACACAATTTACCAAATCAGTTAGCTGAGACATGTTTGGCATCTGAAATTTGACTATATATATATATATATAGGTACTGGTACTACAAAGTGAATAATCCTGCTGAAAAATCCAACTTGCCCAAAGCACAGGCCAAGTTAGTAAAACTAGACATGGCAAATATAACAAATATAATCCTAGCAAAACTCCAGTAGGGTCTCACTTTATATTTAAATATTTTCATTAAAAAAAGAAGAAGAAAAAAAGCTTTTCCAAATTCAATTCCATGTATTTCTGTTTGATTATATTCTGG
Organism: Stegophilus panzeri; assembly: GCA_024331685.1. NCBI lineage: Eukaryota > Metazoa > Chordata > Actinopteri > Siluriformes > Trichomycteridae > Stegophilus > Stegophilus panzeri. Next base: position 5,570,475 of record JANDJT010000050.1, read on the forward strand.
GGTTTTTTTTTCTCAATATCCGATCCACATTTTTGTTTTTTGTTGATATCGCCCTGATACCGGGGGTTCCTGCGATATAGCCATTTCTAGAATTAATTCTAGCTCATTTTATGTACAGCTCATTTCTATTGGTTAATAAAAATAAAATAAAAATCAGTACCTGCCAAAAAATAGGTGTTGATTATTTAGGTTTAAGTAAAAAAATTCAGGTCCAAAAGTACCTGTTAATAAAAAGAATACTGTATATGCTAACTCAACTAGCTGAATAAATGAATTAAAGCTCACACACTAACACACACACTACACAGGGTCGAAATGTTATAATACATTTTTATTAAAGCTTTGCTCATAAATACAAACTGCAACCCTGTAATTTCATTTCAGAGATAATAACACTGTCAGTGCAATTAAGTTCAACATCAACTTTTACAAAACAAACCATATTAAACACCACTGCACTACAGCGCACACACTTACAAACCCAGATGTTCGAACGTAGGAAAGCCACGATATCATTTCAAAAACACTCAGACTGTGATACGACCTATATAAGAACAGCTTGCTTTCATCTCGTAGCCATTAGGATATGTTTTAGTGTGTGCTTTAGTGATTCTGTTTACAGCTTGTAAATATGCTAAGCATCTGCTCTGTGTGTGTGTGTTTGTATATGTGTGTGTTGTGTGTTTGCTGATGTGTGTTTTATCTATACACTACTACTAACTATGACTTAACTCCTGTGTTCTGAGTGGTAGTTGCAGAAACTGAGCAACTGTCGCTCCTCCAGGAGGAGGGGTTAAAGCCGGTGGGGGCGGACCGAGAGCGAGGTGTGTCTGTTTGGCCGAGGCCCTGGTACTGCCCCTTCGGGGAAGCGGGGACGGAAAGGGGGTCGACACCCAGTCGCTCGTGAGACGCCCCTGAGAGGAGTCCAGTGTGCTCGCCCTGCACGATATCCACTTCAGAGCCGAAAAACAGCTTACGGGGACGTCCGAGCACTGTGCGACCTGCAGCGTGCACACACAAACACACACGATATATAGATAGAAAGTGATAGAGAGAGAAAGAAAGGGAGACAGACAGAGAGACTGTGACAGAAAGACAGAGAGAAGGAGACAAGATAGTGGCAGAGAGAGAGTAGGAGATGTATACGCACACACATTGCAGCAGAAAGAGAAAGCGATACAGACAGAAAGAGTTTGAGAGGCAGACTGAGAGACAGATAGACAGACAAAGACAGACAGAGACGAAGAGGAGGAGGAGAAGAAGAAGTAGAGGAAGACAAAGGCTACATACCCATGTTGTGGAGAGAGTAAGAAAGACAAAGAGAGCGAGATGGAAGGAGAGAGACATACAGACAGAAAGACAGGCAGACAGACAAAGAGACAGGTAACGAGAGAGTCTGATAGTGATAGGAAGGGAGACAGACAGAGTGACTGAGAGAGAAAGAGAGAAGAGACAGAAGCAGAAAGGCCGATAGAGAGACTGATAGATGAAGAAAGGAAGGGAGACAGACACACAGACTGAGAGAGAAAGAGAGAAGAGACAGAAGCAGAAAGGCCGACAGAGAGACTGATAGATAGAGAAAGGAAGGGAGACAGAGAGACAGAGAGAAAAACAGATAGAATGAAGAAGAAGACAGATACATACCCACGTTGCGGACTTGCTCTGAAATATCAGCTTGTATATCGGAAAAGTCCAGCATGGCGAGGAAGGAGTCGAAGCAGGAGCCTTCATCATCCTCACACACATACGGACGGTAACTGAAGCTGTAGTGATGCGCAATGGCAGCCACGAACATTTCTATACAAATTACAAAGTCCTATACACACAAACACACATGCACAGAGTCATTCATTACACACCTACATGTTGCAGGCAACACTACATATGTAATAATTATAACCCGGGCTGTGTACCTGTAACCCTGTAGCTACAGCCTCCACACTCTCCCACTCCCATGTGCGCTTCTGAGAGATGACTCCAACCTTAACCAGAAACGCGATGAGCACAGCCTGCCTGCAGGGGGCGACAGACATCAGAGAATCAACCGCAGCACCCAACATGGCGATCTCAAACTGTACAGCTTAGTTTCTGACACACTTTGGATGTCCCAAACCGTGTGTTTGAAAAAGAATTTTTATTAGAATTAAGGAATGGCGTAAGCTCAATCATGAAAACATTTCATAAGCAAAAAAAAAAAAAAAAAAAAAAAAAAAAAGGTTTAAAATAAACATACCTTTTTATAAAAGTGACTGAAATCAACCATAGATTAAAACACAATCTAATGCCTCTCATTAGGCTGAGGACTGAGATAATACATCACTAGCATCACTACGCAGTCATCTATGCAAGCGGAATTGTTTTATTTATATTTATTTAGATATTTTATTTATTTATTGTTTGATGTATACTTCTGCATTGAGACACAGTAGCATATCTGAATCGCAATGCAGAGAGATAGAGAGAGATATAAGGTAAGTTAAAATATAAAAAGTGAGTACTCGTCACGTGGAGCGCCTGCACATCACCAAAACAGGAATCATCTGCACTTGTGAAGTGACTGATAGCTTCATATCGCCAGAGCTTCCCATTAGCTTTCAAATGACACCAGCCCCACGCCTATGCATGGATGTTGTCCAAGAAGTCGGGCATTTTTGCTGACTTTGGAGCTCCAATTCCAGTTAAAATGGCACTTCAGGTGCTCATTTTGATCAGCTCAAAAATTTTGCTTATTCAATCGATCAAATTTTTCGGAGAACTAGACCTTTTTTTTGCTTGCCCCATCGCCCCACCCTCACTGTAAACAAATGCTTGTGGACCAGTACTCAGCAATAGCTGCTATAACAGCTAGAAAAGACAATAGTGTCTATTCTACACGTTACAGTTTGCCATTTTGATATATTGGTAACACCATGACAGCGCAAACAGTATAATACACAACTGCACAAGTGCTCTCTGTGTATGTTTTAACTCTATGGCCGAGGTGCACAGACAGCCTGACGTGCACACCTCCAAAATCCAACAGCATACTGCATGTACGATATATTGTGCCAAACAAGTGCTGATTGGTTGAAAGGTCTCAACCCTTGAAATCATCCCTCATACATCATCATAGAGTAGCTGAACACAGTTGGAAGGAGAACACTAAATATACTCTTCTACATAGCTAACAGGCTCCCATCATTACCTGGTGTCGTGGAGGAGAAGTCCCAGCCATCCCAACTAGAGAAGGCGACTAATTATTTTCTCTTGAACTCACATGGCATGGTCATGCTTCAAACTCCTGATAACATGATGGTCAATTTGACGCACTCCAAATTTCACAGATTCCACAATTATACAGATTTCAGAGGAAAAGCGTTTTAAAGCAAATCATGTAAACATACCAAAATGAGGCAAACACCACCATTTTGACACAGAGGAATTTCCCGACGGGTTTTAATGCGCTCAGCTCTTCCTTCAGAGTGCGGTAGAACAGCAGCAGGCAATACATGGCAAACTGAAAACACACACAGTATATGTTTATAGAAACCGTAAACTCCTCTGCCCCGAAGACCGAAAAACTTTACAGCTTTACATCTGACTTTGACTCTCACTGACACTGGAGACTCATTCCAAAATGTCTCCTTACAGAAAACGTCACCATATCAAATTATTATTATTATTATTATTATTATTATTATTTCATTTACTTTATTTTTTCTGCAGACATGACCGTCTGCCATACATGTCCTGTGTAAGTTATTATAGAAAATTTAACACCTTCAGACCAATCCGATTCAAGATTTCAACAGCGCTGTGTTATAAAGTCATATAATTTACTAATGAACTCAATCTTAGATAAGAAGGTGTGTTCAAAAGATGCGTACCAGCTGGGAGGCATTGTTGACGATGACGAGGTAAGTCCAGGCATTCCTGAAGCTGAAGTTTCCCTCGTCATAGACTCCAAACAACTGACACACACTAGAGAGAGAGAAGACACAGCATCACGGTGTTTTTGTGCCCATTTACAGGTGGATACAGGTGTGCGTACAGTATGTGTTCACTAATATCTCGAAACATGTTCTCTTACAGCGCTATGACAGTAGTAACAGGTCTGACAACAGTGTACTGCAGAACTCCCAGTTTACACCTGAACAGAAGAACCCTGGGGGTGGGAAATCACATTATAGTTATTCAATTTTTACCCAATAGCTTTACAAGGCAGATTTTTTTAAATGAACACGGTATATACACAAACCTAATTTATTGAAATGTTTATTTATGTAGTCCTGTGTACACAGACCCAAAAGACCCAGTATTGCCATGTTATGCTGCTGTGTTTATATTGTCCTGCTCTATATGCTAATACATGTAGCATCATTTATTTTAAAAATTACTTTAAAAAAAATTGGGATATAGAAATGATATTAACTCTTCTAAGTACTTTATCCTGGTGAGAATCACGCTGGATCTATCCGAACACTGGGCATGCATAAACCTGTGATTTGAATTATTGTCAGAGGTTATAGAAAAAGTATCATCACCTTCCAACCAATCAGAATCAAGAATTCAGTAGCACTGTGGATTTTTTTTCTTTAAAATGTTAGTTTACAGGGCTGTTTCTTTCTATAAGTGGTTTATGTGATCAACTAGGTCCCCCAGGCCACCAGGGGGTGCCATGATTTTTAAGACACGTGCAAAAAAAAGCACAGTTTACTACCCTTTGGTGAAATGTTTTGTGTATGAGGTAGTCAGAGGGTGGCCACTTGTGGTGTGAAAAGAATCAAAGCTTCAATTTACATAATGAAATTAGGTAAGTCATTTCAGAAGAGGAGAAATGGACCCAGAACTCATTGGTAAGAAACGAATGCCAATTAATCGGTTTGTTAAGGTTCTTGCTTCCGCTTGTTGATGTCATTGAAATGGAATTAGTAGATAAAAAGGTAGTAGCTGGTATCTAGAGTAAGAAGTGTTAGGTTAATCCAAGTTACTCTAAGTTGCTAGCTTGGTACTCTTACCAGTTCGAGTTTTTTCGTGATTGTTGCTTGATTTCGCTGCGGCTTTTTTCAAAATTTGCGATGAAACTTGCAGAGTTTTTTGTGCTTTTTCTGCGGAAAACTACTTGAATTGGCAAAATTGCACTTGCACAAAATTGTTTGGCTTTCGCAGCGATGTTTGTTAGTAAATGAGACCTTTTAGCTGTACTCATGTTCGACACACGTGAATCGAAGAGGGCTTTGACTAAATGCCCGTTGTGATGATGTCACATGATGCGTCTTGGCCCAAATCTGCGGAAAATCTGTGGCAGTTTTGAAACATTGTAATTTCATAAGTTTTGTAAATTTCTGTGATCGCAAAAATCACGAAGTTCGGGAGGGACTGTATTACTTATGACAACAGTTTTTGGATCACTCGTGTGGTTGAAACGTCAATCCCATACAGTACAGTTCAGTTCAGAACTATAGGAACTCAGGATTTTCCTGAGCTCACACCTGGTCTAATAGTCATTTCTGTCAGGTGCTGTAATGAAATATTTAGGTGCCTCGTCAATGATAGAACCAACTGAAAGTGATGCTGGTTCATGTTTAAGCCCTTGTGTATATAGTTTTTCTTTTTAGTTTTTATTTCATTTTATTGTTATTACCCTGTAGTATTAAGTCCGTTCATTCTTGCATATACAATCATATGTTTGCGTGAGGGGCCGCTGAGTAAGTTGTGTGTGTGTGTGTGTGTGTGTGTGTTCACTCACTCTCCCATGGCCCATGGTGGACAGCAGCAGAAAGGGGGAAGAAGCGAGCGCTGTTCCTGAGCCTCTAAAATAAGCGCCAGGTTCGGGTACTGCGTCTCCAGGAAGTTCAGCAGGAACATCAGGAAGTTATAGATGACATACGCCTCATAGCACTCGCGACAAGTATCCACATAGATGGCTATACTGGGGTACTTCAGAGCGATCCACTGCAAGGCGCACATACACACACACACACACACATAACTCAAACACATTCCGACAATCTGAATGTATGTAAGAGAAACCAAGTTGATTACTTACGCTGTCTAAGCTGTAAATTGGCACCATCCATAATATTCTGGGGAAAGAAATATATATAAAGGAATAAAACACTTGGGGGCATTCTGTTATAGGAAAATAACTTCCGACAGTGTAGTGTGATGCGGCACGATGCAAACCAGAGTTTCACTTACCAGCCTGTAGTTGACTATTTTCCAATAACAGCACATCCTGAAGCATTTTATTCTTCTTATACCAAGGATTCGCCAAGAAATTCAATTTTGTATGTATTGTATTAACGAACTGTTACAGCTACATTAACATTTTAGTCCACATGTAAATCAAATCGCTTGTGTTCTAATTGCTTTACAGTCATTTTATTCACCAGCTTCTCTGTTTGTTTTTTTCTTCCTCCGTTGAAGTTAATAAATAAATTTTTAAGAATTACAAGGGCTAAATGGGACCTTAATCACCTGTAGTGACTGTGCGTATGAATCACGTCCTCATGGTTATAAATTTATAGAACGCAGACCAGTCTACACACACATCACACCAAGGGTTGTGCATTTTTGAAAGGAGATTTTGACACCACATGATGAATCCTTGATGTGTGTCATGTGTGTTTTGGTTAAAGATCATGCACTATTTCAGGATAATAACTGAACAATATACAGAGCGTGACACGCGTAATAAACCTCACCCATTACGATTGTCTTCGGGATGATCACAGTTCAGCCCCAGCTCAATTTATCCGAATACATTAAATCCATATATTTCCCTTTTACACACCTCTGAGGAGCGCAGAGACATATGGCCTATGAGACATATGGCCTATGTGTGTGTGTGTGTGTGTGTGTGTGTGTGTGTGAGAGAGGTACCTGATGATAGGCTTCTGTAGTTCAGGTTGTGTGTAGTGCACAAGATGCTGCAGAATGCCCCATAGAGAGATGGGAATGGTTAAAAACACAAACACACCCGCGATGAACCACGCCTTAGTGTGTGTTCCAGCCTGCAACACACACACACACACACACACACACACCATTAACAAGTGAAAGGAGGCATCACATCACTGTTGCAGGTCTCTGTTTTTCCTAATGATGCTGATAAGCGTTCACACACAAGAACACACATGACTGTGTAACACAGCCTCACAGCAGAAGGTGTGTTTTTGTTCCTCGTGATGCGCACTGGACATTATGATATAATGCCTCTCCTCTGTTCACAACGCATCGCATTTAAATAGCTTATAAATAAGGAATATACAGTACAGACGCACCTCGGCTTTCTGGAGCTGCCACACAGCCAGCGGTAAAGCCACGGCCATGAGCAGCGCATACACCGTCACGACGAGCGGCCGGAGCCAGCGGCGCCATCCCGCGCACAGCCGCGCCATTTCCCCTACACGCGCGCTCCGTGCATCCCGAGCTGCGCGAGCCCTGTGAGTCCCTGGCGCTTTGACGATGTGACTGAAGCTGGGTCAACCGGAAGGATGCTGACGCACCACGCACAGCCTGTGTATCCAATCTGTGCGGCCAGATTAGATTGACTATAGCCAATCCAAATCACGGTGACGCCATATATAGCCTACACTAGGCGTATATCAGAGCAAATGAACCGTTTACATGTTTTAACTTTACTGGGAACACTGGGAATACTGGGCGGAAATCTATTTTTTTTAAAGGGTGTATAATGGCGCCTGTTTATCCTGTTACTCAAAGATTAAAAGACATCACCATGCTGAAAAAAAACAATAGAAACCCTCATAGAATTTGTAATGGTTTTAATGGTTATAATGGGAATTGTATTGAAAACTGTAATGGTCCCGGTGGGTCTCTACTGGTAATTTGTTGCCTTCTATTATCTAGTGGATACCATTAAGGACCAATAATTGTAATGGTTTTAATGGTTTGTAATGGTAGTTGTAGTGGAAACCATTAGGAAACCATTATGATTTATATTGTTTTTCTTTTTTCTTTTTTTTCTCCCCAGCTAGGCAGGTTTTAATTTTTGGCATCAGATTATTTGCAGTCTTAATGTTCTAAAGTGGAATTTTTTTTTTTTTTTCGGTGGAAGTGAGGTCAACAGCACCACCAAGAGTTGTAAATAAATCAGTCCCTCCAGGATGGAGCGATTCTGTGAACACAAAATCAAGGAAACTCCGCAATATTCAGACGAGCTTGCGATTTTTCAAAATTGGCCCAGATTTTCCTCAGATTTGGCCCAAGACGCATTATGTGGCGTCATCAGAACGTGCGTTCAACCAAAATCCTGTTTGATTCAAGTGTGTCGAACATGAGTACAGCTAAAAGGTCTCACTTTCAAGCAAACATCACCGTGAAAGGTCGCGCAAAACAATTTTGTGCGATTGCAATTTCGCCAATCCAAGTAGTAGTGAGGGATTTTGGGAGGGAGAGCGACAGACTGTGAGAGAGAGAGTCAGGGAACATGACAAGGGGGTTGGTAGCGGGGGGGAGTGTAATTGCTAACATGTGTAACAACATGTGTTCAAACCCACGATTCTGATTAGTTAACTACATAAAAGAGGAGCTGTGCTGATGTTAATTCTTTAACTGCTGCACTTTATTCTTCAGGCTCAGGAACAGATTTTACTGCAGCTTAGATGAACTTTCCATTGGGAAGAACTTCAGCACAAAAGGACATGCGTTTAAATTCGATTTAGGAATAAAATAATCAGTGCTGCTGTGGCGTGATGTGGTTGAGCATTTCCCAATAACGGCACATCACAAAGTGTTCTATAACACAAAAACAAATACAGAAAAAAAGAGCAACTTTCCCGGGGCAGAAACCTTACAGTTACTACTTTACCTCTGACTGTTACAAAGCACTGACACTGGAGACTCCCTTCGAAAAAGGTTAAATAAATATCTTACAGAAAATATCACCATATCAACAATTACAATTTTTTTTCCCTGAATCTGTTTATATGGCGTGTCTGCTGTAAATGTTAATTGTGTTAGCTATAAATTAAAGTTATCATTGTTACTATAGAAACAATAACGTATTAGAACGAGCCTTGCAGCTGCTGCAGAAAATTTATCAACACCTTCTGACCAAACAGAATCCAGAATTCAAGAAGAATACAACAGGGTTTTTTAAAAATTTTTTAAATTATTTTAATATATAGTTTAGTTGATTCAATCGCAAAACAAGTGATACAGGGGGTAATGCAAACAAATCTGTCTGCTTAACAGTATTTTATTGATACATTCTTGTGATCTTGGTGGATTTTCTTTTTTTCTTTTAAAGACGAGCCTTCAAACCAATAACCTCTTTATTTAATAACAGTAATAAGTAAAAATCTGGGAACGTTGAATGTTACTCAAGACCATTAGGCATGATGAGAGCTAAAGGTTAACTGGATGAATGCTGTAGACAAAAGATTTTGTCATATTTGATGTAGTGCGAGATGAATGGAACCAGATACATCATGAAAACAGGACTTACAAGCCATCATGGTGCAGTTTTCTCCAATGTATTGTAAAAAGTTAGGATCATTTTAACTAGTAGAGAGAGTTTCATAATGTGATGCTTGCTCTGCCACAGTGATCTTTAGGGAAACTCAGTCCACTGTAAAAGCAATAAAATGAACAAAGCAACAGCACAAGCTTTCATCATAAAGTTTATGTGCTGTGGAGACTGGCAGCAGTTCATAACCAAGATGAGAAAGTCAGGCATAGAGCTTTTGCAGTTTTTGCAGCACTTGATGATGTGCAATTACATGATGTAAAAAAATAAAAGATAAGAAAAAAACTCCACATGAATCCAATCTAACCAGTCACATGGTTGTGTATCAGATATACATTCTATTATTATACGTCCAACTGGAAATGGACATAAAGAAAAACCCCTACATGAATACAGCCTAAATGAAACCCCAAATAACTTATTACAAAAGTATATGATGATGTTGTTGGCTTACTGTTACTGTTTAAAGTTTTAACCTGAATAAATATAAGAACAATAATTATACAATAGAATAAAATATAGCCATTTTCTACAATAATACTATCTACATGACAAAACGTGCGGTTTGTATTTGAGAATTTGAAGTGATCAAATGGTGCACAAACAAAAAAACAAGTCTTTTTCGAGCATTTTGAAACATCAGCTACTTTTCTGAATCTTCAGCCATCTCTGCAGCCAATGTTCATCGTCTCAGCGTGTTATCAGTTGCTTTTGGACTATCGTCATCATCGTTTATGTGTAACTGTCCTTTCGCAACGCTGTGCGGTCTGTAAGGCCATTCTGTAGGTCAGGGATCTTGTACTGGATGCTGGTCCCCATGTTGCTCAGCAAAGAACCCGAATAACACCAACAACACAGGCATGACTGAGGAAGAATGGAGAAAAAGTTAATAAAATACTGTATGTCTGCCAATCTCCTACCTTTTCCCTATATAATAAAGAACCTCAGACTTGAACTTGTGTAGTTATTAATCACAGACACAATCAAATCTCATACTACTATCATGCTAGATATGAAGAAGTGAAAGACAAAATACCAGATAACAACTAAAGGTGATGGACTGATGGAGAGGGAGAAGTGAATGAGTGAGAGTAAGTGATAAAAGGAGTATCTGTACCTTAAAGCAGCTTTTGAACTTCTTGCTGACGAGATAGAGTATGATGGGATTGATGCAGGAGTTTATAGTCGCCAGGTTTATGCTGAAGTAATCAAGCACCAGCAAGAAACTAGACACACAGAAACATTACAGTTACACCCAGACTTATATAATATAAATAATGTGCTTATCATAATGTTACCAGTCCCAGATTAAAAATGTGTGTAAATGGAACTTTTATAATTGTGGCTTTGACATGGGAAGGGGGAAATAAAATTGAGGAAATGTTGTTGCTAGGCAACTGGTCAATAATGAAGCAAACAATAGGCCTGCTGCCCAGTTAGCAAACTGGCAAACTGATGTCAACCATTCCATTAGGCCAACATTGGCCCACCAGAGCCACTAGAATTTCAGCCATCTTTAAATCCACCTTGCCCCAATATTAGTCCAATGTCATTTTGTCCAATGGGCCAACGTTGGGCCATCAGAACCACTAGAATTTCATCCATCTTTCAATCTATCTTGCCAATATTGGCCCAATGTCATTTTGTCCAATGGGCCAATGTTGGGCCATCAGAGCCACTAGAATTTCAGCTGTCTCAAAATCCACATTGCCAATATTGATCCAATGTCATTATGTCCAATGGGCCAACACTGGACCATCAGAGCAAAAAAAGACTCTGAAAAACTACAATTACAAAACCTCCCTGGTTTCTTCCAATACTGAGAAACATCACCATTACAGAAAAACTAAACTGTGCTTGGAAAACTAACCATAAATATAAGAAAGGTCACAAATTGTGAAGTAAAGTAATCTGGATTTAGCACATGCTTATGTTTCTTACTTGAGCAGATCACAGCGCTGGGCATCGTGCTGAAAGTAAACCATTTTCTTCAGGATGCGACTCAGGTGAAGAGGAAACCAGCACAGAGCGAAGATTAGCACCAGAGAGAATACAGCCTTCGCTACCTCACGTCGCTGACAACAAACACACACACATACAGAATCACATTCATTCACCATGTACATTAGTTTTAGAAATGTCTCTGAATTGTTTAGTTAAAAATGACCCCACATTCAGTGCAACCACATCAATGAAAAATACAGCAGCTAGTGTACATAAAGTAAAGTGTACTGTCATTTCAATTTACAAGGCTTCTCTAAAACATCATCCAGTACCTCACTATCTTGTATCTAAAATGAAACAATGAATCCATTTTTAGGCATTTAAACATAAAAGATTCAATGAATCATCTTCAAATGACTCACTCACCTGTTTGAGGTGCTCACTGAGTGCGATTCTCAGACTTCCTTTCCTGTAATTCAGCATCTCGCAGGTCATCAGAGTGTAGAAGACAGCTGTACATGCTAATGGCACGCAGAAGTAAAACCCAAACAACCACCAGTCCTTCGCGTCTCTGTAAAACTACACACACAGATTAATTTGACTATTTAATAGTCATTTGTTTTTTTTTAGTAATCTCTCAACACATCTGAGGAAAATGTTGATGTTTACAGTAGATTTGGTTTGTTTTTACTGTCACTGTACCGTTACATTGTCTGTAAAAAGACTTAACAGGTAAACACTAGCTAGCAAAACGATTAGTCTATACAGAAGCTATCATATGATTAGCTTTGAAGTTGCCTAGACACAGTGTTTTCTTTACTTTCACTTTTGCCTTCAGAAATGTAAGAGTTACATTTAAACACACTATTAATCTGTGACTGAAACATGCTAATAATACACACTTGTATATTTGAGTATTGTCTCTGTATTTTACAGTGTCCAGGCATGATGTTATAATAGAGTTTAGCTTAGAGCTAGTGAGAGTGTTTAGTGTGTGTGTGTGTATACTTACAGTCATAAACTGTGATTCTGGCTTGAGCATGCAGGTCTGTACAGTCACATTGTTGTGGTCAAAGCTGACCATGTTAAAGCCCACAGCTTCAGGAACAGCCAAAAGAATGGACAACACCCAGATACACATGATCTCTACTGCCGTCGAAGCCGGGATTCCCACACCTTGCACACGGCTCCACGAGGCCACGGCACGATACCTAAACACACCATACATCATTTCAAAAAATGATTAACTACTAATTATTTATTACATTCACACTTCAAATCCCTGCTGGAAAAAAAACCCCAATAGAAACCCTCACAGAATTTGTAATGGTTTTAATGGTTATAATGGGAATTGTACTGGTTTCATTGGAAACTGTAATGGTCCCTGAGTGTCTCTACTGGTAATTTCTTGCCATCTATTGGTGGCATATTATGTCTTGTGGACACCAATAAGGACTAATAATGGTAATGGTTTTAATAGTTAGGTGATGGTTTGTAATGGTATTTGTAGTTGAAACCATTACAACTTTGTGATAGTTCCTATTGTTCTTTTCAGCAGGGGTGTTTACAGTCTTTCACGTGCAAATGTGTGCGTCCTACCTGTCCACACTGAGGGCACACAGGTTGAATACTGTTATCCCAACTGAAGCCTTTTGCAGGAAGGGAAAGAGCTTACACAGGAAGAGTCCGAACACTGTGTCATTAAACGGCCACCTCATCGCCAGCAACTACACCAAACCCAGAAACACACAAAGCACACATTAAGGATGTCGCCTGTGTTTCAGAGTTAGCATATGCTAACACCAGAAACGCACAGTACTCAAACGGTAACACACATTGTTTTCATGTTCCGTAACACACATGAGCACTGGATAGATACACACTGGACAGATACCATTTAAGGAGAACTTCCTCTTCTGTGGTGTGTGTGTTGAGTGGTACATCAATAGAAGATCCAAAATAAGCATGTCAGAGTGACCTAGCGCCGAGACAGCTTGACACACACACACACACACTATCAGTACTTGTGAGTGATGGTGAAGAAGCCCAGGCAGTGATAGATAATGATGTAATTTACCGGAACATTTCTGAAATCCGGATGACTCTGCATTGTAGAGAGTCTCTTGAGGATTGCGTGTGTTTAAAGAGTGTGTGTGTGTGTGTGTGTGTGTATTCAAAGCTACTTTTTTCTGTGTTTTGGTTGTACATGCTGTGGAAACTGGGAGTAAAAATATCTACTGGACTGGAGATTTAACATCATTGTCATTGTCCTGAAGGTCGACGTGTCAAGGTCTAATCCTTTCAACCTTTGAAACTAGGCATAAAATATCAGACACACTATACCATTACAAACCGAATCTCATGTGATTCATGACACACTAGACTCTCTGATTCATTGTGATTTGTTCGTGATTCACTGGGGTGCTATTAACCAGAGACCAATTTCAATGCTATAAAAATGATGTTGTGGATGTTTCAGGTCTAATATGGCTAAACAACATCTAAAATAAGAGAAATGCAGCATTAGAGGACCTGACGCAACATTAAGTGCACTTTTCCTGCGAACTATTTGAACAAATCTGATTATGACAGATAACACCGTTATTGATATTATTATGCAGTGTCCGTGTATTAGCTGTAGTAATAGTGGTAGAAACAGGGTAATTGGGTAGTAGTGGGAATATAATCATAGTAGGGTTGCTTTGCTTCAAATCTGCCAAATAAATAGATGTAATAATAGTCATAAATCCTGAAACAAAAAGATACCAAAAGGTGAGCATGTTTACTGCCACCACTCCATGGGTCATCGTCATTTGATCCATGGTCCAAACAGCAAGCACTTTTTGAGAAGAATCCAATGATCTAATAAATTGTACACTTTACCTTTTAGGCAGATACCCTTACAATTATCTCATTTATACAGCTGAGCAGGTGTGGGTTAAGGGACCAGCAGTGGTAGCTTGGCAGCATTAGGATTTGAACTCATGACCTGCCAATAAGTAGCCCAACATCTTAACCTCTGGTCTACCAGTGGTCTACCTCTGGTCTACCAGTGGTCTACCTCTGGTCTACCAGTGGTCTACCTCTGGTCTACCTACCTCTGGTCTACCAGTTCTCTACCTCTGGTCTACCAGTGGTCTACCTCTGGTCTACCTCTGCCCTCAAAAGCCCAGCTTGTTTCTGCCTGGTTTCGAACCGGGGACCTTTCACGTGATAACCACAACACTATATTTGTTCATTTTATCACAAGGAACCCCGAGGCCCACAACTGAGGAGTTGCATTTACATTAGAGTTGATGCAGAACACAATGCCAATATCTGTATATATATCTGTATTCAGACTTAATCCAAAAATGGGTGTGTCCTTTCTTCCAGCCCAGAAAAATATTGCAAAACACTGCAAAAAAAAATCCCAGAACATCCAGCACTGTCTGCATCGTGTGTGAATTCTGGCTCTGACACTTCCTCAACCTCAGCTCCATCACTCCAGTTCATAATTGTGAGCAGGATAGGTTTATATTGTATATCGGAAAATACGAACCAACTTGAATGGATGAATGAATGAATAAAAGCTGCAAATGCATCGTGCAGTGCCATACTTTAAGGTTAATGGACATGGTCTTCATATCTGATAGCTTACTTGGGTGATATTTTTTTTTGTTTGTTTTTAGCAGATGATCTTATCTAGAGTGATTTACAAAATGTGCAACAACAATACAAAGAATTTGGAGAACCTGCTCCATAACATGAAAGACTGGTGTGTGCTGGTGCTAGAGTGGTTTAATTGGTATAAACAAAATAATATTTTATGTCCAAACTATTTAAAGTAACAAATATTGTTGGTCTGTGCAGTTTTGTCATGAATACACTACCTTATAGATGTGGATGGGGATGTCAATGGCGATGTAGATGAGGTCTCCCAATGCCAGGCTGGCGATCAGGGCATTGGGGCCATTTCTCATATTCTTGTGGAGGCATATGATCCTTAGCAGCGTGGCATTACCCACTATGCCCACCACAAAGATCACACAAGACAGCACGGTGTTCAAGTACTTAAACGCGACTTTCATAGACGTCCTGCGCAAACATGCTGGCGGGAGAGGAAGAGGCCGAGCGCTCACTGATCTGTTCTCAGAAACGAGGGATGACGACGAGTATGAGGAGGCGAGAGTGGCAGGTTTAGGTTCGGGGCTCACACCCTCACTTGGGGTCAGAGGTGAGAGGGTGGCATGAAGGCCAGGAAGCAGGATGGCAACTGGGTCACTAGAGAACAGGAAGTCCTCTGAGTAGTTTGATTGGCAGTGGCCATGTCTCATCAGTGCGCAGGATATGGTTGCTATTAGCACCGTGACCCAGGGCATCGTGGGGATGGCACGCTTTAATGAAGGCCAGAGGGGTGGTTTGTTTGTTTTTTTCCTGAAATTTGACTAGGGGAGAAAGAGAACATGAAGATGTTAGAATCGCACTAGTAATATCACTTTCTTTTTTTTATATTCTATTTTAGAATTGAATTCGTAAAACTATTTCAGATCTAAGCTTAAATGAATTGTAAATCAGTTTACTGCTCAGTTCTGCTCAGGAAATAACAGGCATTTTGCAGCAGTTAGTGAGATAGAGATGGAGAGATCTAGAGAGATGTGAAGGGGAAATCTGACAGCTGAATAAGTAAACAGTTATGTTTTAAGATTTTGTTGGAAAAAAGAGATAAAGGAAAAGACATGGAAAACAAACAGAAGACATATACTGTATATACACTACCAGTCAAAAGTTTAGACACTTTAGACTCATTCTTTATTATTATTTTTTCCCACACATTTTAGAATAATAATAAAGTCATCAAAACTCTGGAGTAACACAAATGGAACTATGGGAATTATATTGTGATAAAAAAATTCAAAATAAATCAAAATAATTTAATATTTTTTATAATATTATTTAATATATTCAAAGTAGACGTCCATTTTGCCTAGAATTTTCCAGAAATGTATTCTTGGCATTTTCTCAACCAATTTCTTGAGGAATTTCCCTGAGATGCTTTTTAAACAGTATTAAAGGAGTTCAAACCTACGCTGGACTCTTATCGGTTGCTTTTCTGAATATTTCGCGCCGAGTCGTCCGTTTAAAAAACATTTTTTGTAAATAAAATGTTAGTTTTCTAATGAAAGAAACAAATATGTCGGCACGATTATATTTTTGTCTACAACACCGATTTCACACATTTAATCACACACCTTCAGATCAAAAGGTTTTTAAGATCATGAGAACCATTTCAGTCAAGTGTCCACAAACTTTTGACCGATCGTGTATATATGTGTATCACATTATTTAAGACTAGAATCCAGTAGTTATAACAAAATGTCCACAATTACAAATGACGGAAAATGTTTTGATTATATTTTAATGTCCCGTCAGCTACTTGTCTCTATGACTAACAGTTGTTGAGTGTTCAGGAAGGAAGTGAAGACCATTTTACAGATATTGAAAAGTGTATTTTAATGTTGTTTATCACTATCAGGATCATACTGTAACATTGTACAGCCCCAGTACAGAGTAAGCACAAAGATGAAAACAAGTACAGTGTGTTCCAAAAGCTTGTCTGATTTTAATTTTAAAACTGGACATTCTTAAAACAAAGAAAGTAAATGTTCAATATCTTTTTAAAACGGGTATCACAGTTTTGTGATATTCCCCAAAGGATCATCAGGTTTTACACAAACTTGTGGAGTCCATGCCAGCTAATGTATAACTTGTAATGGGAGAAAAAATATTATTAAATTACAAAAGAGCATTCTCGTTAGTAATTTCAGAGTTTTGCACCCTACAGTACAAGATTTATAATAATAAATATATTTCACTCACCTTGTGGAAATGTCTAGGATCTATTGACTTTCCAGAATTAAAAATATCCTTTAAGATTCTGGTAGAGTGTGTGGAGTGTTGAGAAGTGTGTGTCTTGCATTTGAGCATGCAGAAGTGTGTGTGTGTGTGTGTACGGGGCTGTTTTGACAGCTGGGGCAAGACAGAAGTTGAACTCCTCTTATAATTCCTCTCGCTCTCTCTCTCTCTCTCTCTCTCTCTCTCTCTCTATCCCGCTATCTGTGAAGTGTGGCTTTCCTGGCGTCAGTTCTTATTTCACATTTAACTTACTGGACCCCCCACTAACAACCCCAAAGAACATTTCACACACACACACATGCACACAGAGGCACACACTCTAATATAATCTAACAAATCTCTCCACAACCACGACGCTCAGCCTGTTAAATCCTAACTGGAAACTGTTTAAAGCCCATTTCAATTGACTTTTCTTTTCAACTCGAGCACTTCAGTACAACCACATACAATGTGTGACATTTAATGTCCCGTGAGGCACCAAACCTATAGTGACAATTAGCTGACACACTACAACCTAGTAATGATTAAAACAAAGAATCTGCATTATTTTATCTCTTAAACCTCAGACTACGTGCTATTAACTATTAAATGAACTTTACTTTCAGATTTTTATTCCTCTATAAACTACAGTGTTTGATCAAAAGCTACAGTATTTGATCATATTTACTTATATATACTATTTATTTATCCAAATGGTCAATAGTGATGTGTTGTTTGTGAATGAGTCAAGTCTTTGATTTGGCTTTTTTAGGTGAACAGTGGGTGATGACTCACATGTCTGTTTGTAGGATGATGACGATAATGATGATTCTAGTAGTAGTAGTGGTAGTAAAAGTAGAAGAAGTAATAGTAGTAGTAGAAGTAGTAGTAGAAGAAGTAGAAGTAGAAGAAGAAGTAGTAGTAGTGGTGGTAGAAGTAGTAGTAGTAGTAGTAGTAGTAGTAGTAGTGGTATTTGTAGTAGTGGTAGTAGCAGTAGTAGCAGTAGTGGTAGTAGTGGTAGTGGTAGTAGTAGAAGTAGAAGAAGTAATAGTAGTAGTAACATTGGTAGTAGTGGTGGTAGTGGTATATGTAGTAGTGGTAATAGTGGTAGTAGTAGTAGTAGCATTGGTAGTAGTGGTCGTAGTGGTATGTGTAGTAGTGGTAGTAGTAGTAGGGGTAGTAGCAGTAGTAGTAGTAGTAGTAGTAGTAGCAGTAGTAGCAGTAGCAGTAGTAGTAGTAGTAGTAGTGGTAGTAGTAGCATTGGTAGTAGTGGTGGTAGTGGTATATGTAGTAGTGGTAGTAGTAGTAGTGGTGGTGGTATTTGTAGTAGTGGTAGTAGTGGTCGTAGTGGTGGTAGTGGTATTTGTAGCAGTAGTAGTAGTGATAGTAGTAGTAGTGGTGGTGGTATTTGTAGTAGTGGTAGTAGTGGTTGTAGTAGTAACATTGGTAGTAGTGGTGGTAGTGGTATTTGTAGTAGTAGTAGTAGTAGTGGTAGTAGTAGTAGTAGGGGTAGTAGCAGTAGCAGTAGTAGTAGTCGTAGTAGTAGTAGCATTGGTAGTAGTGGTCGTAGTGGTATGTGTAGTAGTGGTAGTAGTGGTGGTAGTGGTATTTGTAGCAGTAGTAGTAGTGGTAGTAGTAGTAGTGGTGGTATTTGTAGTAGTGGTAGTAGTGGTTGTAGTAGTAGCATTGGTAGTAGTGGTGGTAGTGGTATATGTAGTAGTGGTAGTAGTGGTAGTAGTAGTAGTAGCATTGGTAGTAGTGGTCGTAGTGGTATGTGTAGTAGTGGTAGTAGTAGTAGGGGTAGTAGCAGTAGTGGTAGTAGTAGTAGTAGTGGTAGTAGCAGTAGTAGCAGTAGTGGTAGTAGTAGCAGTAGCAGCAGTAGTAGTAGTAGTAGTGGTAGTAGTAGTAGCATTGGTAGTAGTGGTGGTAGTGGTATGTGTAGTAGTGGTAGTAGTGGTGGTAGTGGTATTTGTAGCAGTAGTAGTAGTGGTGGTGGTATTTGTAGTAGTGGTAGTAGTGGTTGTAGTAGTAGCATTGGTAGTAGTGGTGGTAG
>JANDJT010000050.1:5606766-5650758 GCA_024331685.1 Stegophilus panzeri
GCAGGGAACACCCTGCGATGGACTGGCACCCCGTCCAGCGTGTTCCAAAAGTGTTTTTTTCCTCTCATACTATAGCAATCGGCCCACACTAGCATTGTTTTATTTATTAAATAACGACGTCATACTTTATGTCTATTGAATGTTGTGGATCGTCGAGTACCTGTTATCACTTACATTAAAGCAGCTGTGAATATCCAGCCACTCTTTATTCTTTCTTGACTTTAATAAGACAAAAAAAAAATCAGCTTACCCTCCTGACTGTTACAAAGTGCTGACACTGGAGACTCCTTCCATAAATGTTACATAAACATTTCCTTACAGAAAAGACTATTTCAACAGTTAAACACAATTACACTAAAACAGTTGCTGTGACATTTTAAACCAATCAGAACTGAGAGTTAGCATAATGTGTATTAAGGTTTTTATTGCTTTTTTTGAATGTACTGTAATTACTGGGGGGGGGGGTTGTATTAAGGTAATCATTTCAGTGCTTTCTTGCTGACCTAATATAATACAAAGCTAGCTGTGGGTTGACACTTCGGCTCCAATCTGGCAACCCGGTCATTATTTCTGGGAGCGAGTGAATGTAGCAGCACATCAGAGCGCGCTCTCACGGAACACGCACACACACACGCACGCTCGCAGCCTCATCAAGCCGCTCTTCAAGCATGTTTATGGGGAGAGGATATAAGAGGAGCAACCGCTGAACATCTCGCTTTGACAGTAAGTTTACTGATTTGGGATTCATTAAGAATTTTTGGACTGCTAGTTAAAACTTCAGTGTTATTCACATGCACTGTTAGTTTGGTTATAAGGCTTCCTAGGGGCTGATATAGTAAGGTTCAGTGATGGCAGTGAAGTCTGAGTGCATCTTACAATTAAGATACCAACCTCAAGGGTTTCCTCAAGGGTCTTCTGCACCTTTAATAAGCACCTTCAGTTTACTAAAGTCCACAGACTACTGAAAAAGCTTTACCCCTAAAAGCCTAATTAAAGCTACACCACATGCAGGTAAAAAAGATATATACTAAAGATACAGTAGGTGGTACAGTTGATGGTAGCACCACAGCTACAAGTACAGATTCCTTTGTTTCTGAGTGTGTACTGTATGTAAACATTGCATTGCATTTTTATGAAGTATGAATTATAGTTTATTCTAGCAAATGAGTTCATCATAGATTTGGAGATCAGTCTAGACCTACGGTTCTCAAAGTGGGATCCGGGGACCTCCAGGGGTAGGTGAAGCATAGTCAAGGGGTTCATCTTTCTTGTAATTTATTGCAGTGCATTATTATCATCATCCTCATCATCATTAATATAAGTTATGATATTTATTATTGAGTTCTTAATATAAAGATTGATATTCTTAATATTGAGTCACACAATTTGATGAGCATGTTCATCTACACATTCTTTATTGTTCTGAATAACTTGGCAAGAGCTGGGCACTGGGCGTGTCGAAGGATGCTTGGACCCCGCAGATCGCTTCTTGCAGCCATACAGTATTTATAAATGAATTATGGTTATTAGCCTTTATTAATGCTCGCAATCCAAACGCTCAAAAGCAAACACACATATAAATAATTGATACTCTGACCTAATCTGTTCTCTAGGTGGAATATTCCGGAATAATATGCTCTATAACTGAGATAAACAGGCAAAATGGTGCATGTACATATGTAATATAATTAGCCTAATATTTGACTAGTTGGATTATGTTTAGTGGGTTTCTGTGACAATTATTTTACGTGCCCCCAACAAAAAAACAAACAAACTTGCGCACCGCTTGTCTGGCATTCTAAACAGCGTCCTTCTGTGTAAAATCTCTATTTCCTGTGTTATGTGGTACAGTTAAACAGGATTTACAAGCCAGTTGGGACTCATCCTAAATACATGTACATCCTCTCTACAGTAATAATCTGGAGGAACTTGGAGTCTGTGCTATAAGATATAGTATGCTTCCCATTTAATTAAGAAACCATGGCCATGGTTCTCACAGTGGGATCCGGAGCATAGCCAGGGGGTCTGTGACGTTTAATGTAGTTACAGTGGTGGAAATTGTGATTTCGATCACTGTAACGACATAAAATGTCACCACTGTCAAAATTATTACATGATCAACTATCATATAATAAGAGTTGTTATATAATATTAATACATAGTATTATTGATTTCTGAGATGTTTTTTTTTTTTTTTCACTTCAATTGAAATGGTTTAATTCCAAAGCAATTGAGGCTATACATAAATTAAATAAAGTAATGACAATTTTAATAAATACTATGTTCTGGGAGTGGAAAGTTCAGCTCTCTGGCGCCAACAGAAAGCCAAAATATTATTGTGCACATTTGAATAATGATATTAATACTTGGACTGCAATTACTTGGCCCGTGTTCATAAACAAATAGAGCAATTGAATGAAGAGATTCAACGTTATTTGTGAAATGTTTTATACTTAAAAGGCCTGAGAACTTCTCGTATGTACAATATAGTGCTACGCAGCTGAATGCTTTTTATTATTCATTATTTCTTGGGCCTGTTAAAGAGATATAAACATACATTTTGAGACTGATGGCCTCTTGAACGGTTTCGTAGCTGTATGTGTCTGAGGACAAGACTTAGTTTAACATTAATCCGCTATTTGAAAATTCTAAATAGAAATAAGTTGTGATTGTGGTAGTGTAGCTTGGGTCGTGTGTGTTGCTGCTTGGCCATGGTTTCCTTTGCAAAAGCTCATGATTTGAAATATAATACAATGAAAAAAAAAAACAAAACACTATTCGGTGCTGTAGATTCCACTTGTGCAACGTCCACCAGTTTCAAGGACGCAGTGGACAGAAATCACAGGTGCTCAGGAGGCTCTTTAGCCAGTCTCTACCACAGGACATAGTTTCCCTGCCAGGCAGCTGTCTGTGATATAAATAGGAGCTGTGTACTACTTTTGGACACCCGCTTTTACATGTTGATTTGCTTTTTTCCATCTTTACAGTCTTTTCAAGTCATTTAAATTGCCGATTATTTGTAATATGAATGATTAGGTTCAATAAGCAGTTAAAAAAAAAAGAAAAGAAAGAAAAACAACCACAACAACAAAAGAAATCAAACCATTATTTTGGATTAGATGGTCAAACATGATCAAATGTTCTCTGATATAATATCGGATGGCACTTGTTACATAAAGTAACTAAAACCAGAGCTGTAATTTCTCTGGTGGAGCTTTAATAGATTCTGCTGGTAAAACCTGTTGATTAATAGAGTGAAATGTGTATTTATACCACAGCAATGTTGAATTCTCCAATCTGATTGGTCAGATTGGGGATTTGTATGCATTTGTTGGATTCTCTGCATAATCTAAGCCTAATAATAAACAGATTAAAAAGTGTGTTGTTATTTAACAAAAAATACTACTACTACTACTACTACTACTAATAATAATAATAATAATTGATATGGTGAGGACCTGTTTAACATTTATGAAAGGAATTTCCAATGTCAGCACTTTGTAGTCTACAGGACAAAAAGTTTTGCATTTTGCGACTTCTTACTGACATGACTAGCTGCGTTTGTAACCTAAAAAAGAGAGGTTGGTGAAGAAACAACCATTCATTTCTTGTTATAATTTGTGTACTAAGCAACAGACAACAAATGGGTTGGCCAAGGAAAACTGCAACAGCTGAACAGGAACGTTGTGAAAGCTGTGAAGAAAAACCCAAAAACAAGAGTCAGTGACCTCACCAACACCCTCCACGGGACAGCGGGGAACGTATCACAATCCAAAGTATGAGGAAGACTTTGAGAGCAGAAATGTGGAGACCATACCACTAGATGCAAACCACTCGTGGGCAGTAAGAATCTGAAAGACAGATTGGAATTTGTAAAGAAAAACAGAGACAAGCCAAAAAAGTTCTGGAATTAAGAAGAACCTCTACCAAAGTGATGGAAATGCCAAAGTGTGGAGAAAGAAAGGATCTGCTCATGATCCAAAACATACAAGCTGATCTGTGAAACATGGTGGAGGTAGTGTCATGGCTTGGGCTTGCATGGCTGCTTCTGGAACATTCTCACTAATATTTACTGATGATGGAACTCATGATGGTAGCAGCAGAATAATTCAGAAGTTTGCAGGAACATTTTGTCTGCTAATTTACAGAGAAATGCATCCAAATGAATCGAGAGGAACTTCATCATGCAGCAAGACAATGATCCAAAATACAGTGCCAACTCAATAAAGGACTTCATCAGTGGGAAACAGTGGAAGGATTTCGACTGGCCAAGTCAATCATCAGAACTTAACCCAATTGAGCACTCTCCTCCTGAAGAGGAGACTGACAGGAGAAACTCCCCGAAACAAACAACTCAAATAGGCTGTGGTAAAAGGGACATGCAACCAAATATTAAGTGTTATTTACTTTACTTTACTTCAAGACTTAACTATTCCTATACTTTTGCTCACCTGTTGGATGGTTTGATACAAAATGCTCTATGTTTTATGTTGTTTAACACATCTTGATGTAAATTCCAGGAAATAAAAGCTGAAATCCTAAACTCTCGTCTCATATCCATATCCAACTCTCGATACATATCTCATATTTTGATCTCAAACTCAAATGTCTTTGGTGTATAAAATTTGAAGGAGAAAAAAAAAACTGAAAACAAAACAAGGCAGAAAAACAATTTGTCACTTTGTCTTGTTCCTTTTGTTTTTCCACGGTGACAGTTTATAGTTTATGACATTTGTGAAAAGACTTGCCCCTTTTAGCTGTCTACTAAAGGAGGAAACGAGCCACTACAATAGTAATATATACAGGCGCCCACTCTGTGTGTCCTACGGCTGGGACGGATTTGTAGAACAAATGCCGGTGGCCAGATTTAAGCCATTGTCAGGGCACTTAGAAATGGTGCAAAGACTGCCAAGTGTAAATAACAAGAATCACAGAGTAGGAGAACAAAAAAAACAAAACAAACAGAGAAGGATAAGATCCTGTGAGATATGGGGACAGCTAATCAAGTAACAACAAGGCGACCATGAGAATAATAACAGATAGGATCAGAAAACATATATAGATGTGTCAAAATCATGCAACAGTAACGTCGACAGGAAGGAATATGTGGAGCTACGTACAGTATTAGCAAATGAAAGTTGAGCTGGAGAGAGGAAGAAAGAAAACGATTGTTTATAGCTGCTGTATCATAGGTGATGAAAAGGAACAAACTTGTTTGATGGACGTTCCACAATATTAAATGTAGCTATAAATGTATAAAATGAACATTTATGGAAGGAATCTCCAGTGTCAGAGCTTTGTGACAGTCAGAAAGTTTTCCGCCATGGGAAAGTCTCCAGGACAGATGTGTTTACGCTTTATTATTATGCTTTATTATTATTATTATTATTATTATTATTATTATTATTATTACGCTTTATTATTATTATGGTTTCTCCGTGACATTAAAAGCTGTTTTGCTCGCACACTCCTTCCCTTTCCCATCGCCCTGCTAACCAACAGCTATACACAGAGTCATGATACTCTACACACAGAAACCCAACAGTGTCCTGACTCATCTTAAACCAGAGTTGCGGTGATAAAATAATTCTCTTGTTTATACTGATTGAAAATGTCCGATAAGTCCGTTTCTGGTTTGTTTCACTGACTGTCTCAATCCTACACTTTTTGTCTTGTTGCTAGTCGTTTCTGCTCATGTTTTTACTCATTGCGCTGATGAAACATAGCCATATATTTTGCTTTTATACAGTAATCTTGAGAAACAACAATTTTTCATGATACAGTCGCAATTATGCATCGCCTGGCCGTTTCTGCTCAGACAGAGCTCTTGAAGTGAAAAATTGATTACAGGGATAAAGCAATTTGGTGCCTTTGTTTTTTTCCCTTTTGTTTCTCTGTAATACATGTTCTTGCCGCAGCTCTTTGTGTGTGTGTGTGTGTGTGTGTGTGTGTGTGTGTGTAGTGTGGGCTAATGAGGGAGTGGCTCCTGTTTCACAATGATGTATGGTGTAGTTATAATGTTAGAATACAACAAAGGCCGTGTATTTTGATGCTTCAGCAGTTCCGGTTTAAACGATGGAAAAAAAAACCCCAGCTCACTTTTCTTGCCTAGATTTGTGTTATATATTGAAGTATTGATCATTGAATTATTGATCTTTGTGAGCAGCATTCAGAATTACTAAACATTGCATTACCAAAGCATGCCATTTGTTTATTTATTTAAGTCTCTGGGAACATTATGCCTTTAGTGGCATTCTTCTAACGCAAACATAGTGAACAAAATCTGGAGGAAGTAAACAGGGCGTTGTTCCAACACGGGTCTTTAATCTTTATATGTGTTCTATTGAAATCTTCAGGGTCACCTCACCAGTGAATTCAGAATTTCAGGAACGCTTACAAAAGGTTATGCAGTACTGCTATATAAGAGACGACTCTGAGGCGTTTATTTATTCTTAAGACTTTTGTTTTTCTTTCCAAAAACCAATTGCTCGTCCTTGTTGTCATATTAAAATGAATTCAAACTATTTCTTTTCTAGCTGGACTTAGTACAAAGAATGCCGTGAACTTGTTTCTTTTACAAAGCCATAAATGCCTGGACTTGGCATGAGGGAAAGGATAACTATGCTAGTTCCAATATTTATGTATAATTATTTCAGCTTGTAATATCATTATATGAATTAGAAAGACTTAGAAAGATTTTATTGTCGTTGTACATATACACGTGTGCAGTTAAAGTGCAACACAATGTGACTATCTGTATCTGTATTTGGATTTAATTCTCAAAGTGGGTATGGCCTAAATGCTGGAAAAAAAAAAACAGAGGTAGAAATGTCAACACTGCTAGCATGGTCTGCTAATTTTGGCTCTCTTCTACAGTTCTACATCAATCAAGGTCATAACTGGTCTCGAATAGACGAGAGAGGGTTTTTTTTTTTTTTTAATCCTGTTTGCACAGTTATTATTTATGTTTATACCTGCCTGCAGTATTTTCTAATGAATTTAGTTAGTTCTGTTTCCCAAACTGTAAACAAACTAGTAGTCTAATTTACTAAGGACAAGCAATTATAAGCAATTACTAAGAACCATCACAAGCATTAAGCTTATATTCACAAATCACAAAGCTAGCATAAAGGTGGAGTATACAACGTTCACTAGATGCCATGCAGCTAAAAATACCAATACAAACACCAAAAGCTAGCAGTATTCTGTATTAAGTTCAAAACTGGCCCAAAGCTAAAAACCAACAACGTACGAAACTAACATAAAACTGAGCTATACAAAAGTTGGTGTTGGCTTTTATGGCTTTTACGTCATTCCCGATCTCCGATCCCGACTCTGGATTTGGTTCTCTTTCAGAAAACCCTAAACACGTAATAGAGAAAGGCAGATAGAACGAGTGAGAGATATATACACACACACACACCTATACATAGAAAGGCAAAAATATAACCAAGGATGTAACAATGTTAATAAAGGTTTTGTTTGTCTCCTGAGCTTCATATCTGACCGCTCACTCACATCTGTATGAACGTGAAAACCTCCCAATTCTTCTCTTAACCAGTTGCCTTGTGAACCTTTTTGGGAAAAAAAAATCTGATTAGCGTGCCTCCTGTTTGTACTTGTATTCGTATACATTTAGTACACATTATCTGTTCATTCAGAATCATTTATTCCATCCCTAGTTTACAGGACAATGAAATACTTTTCTTCATATATCCCAGCTTGGAAGGAAGTCGGGGTCAGAATGCAGGGTCGGCAATGTTACAGCATTGCTGTAGAAGCTGAATGTTAAAGATACTCATGGGCCCAACTGTGGCAGCTTGACAGCACTGAGATGTGATCTCTCAACCTTCTGAGCCGCATACCAGAACTACCGCAGCTGAGACGAAACACTTCAGGAATGATTGTATATTGTAATAGACTGTGGTAGCAAACCTCCAGTTATTGTCACACATTGATTTCATTTACATACAACCCCAATTCCAAAAAAAGTTGGGACAGTGTGTAAAATGTAAATAAAAACAGAATGCAGTGATTTGCAAATCTCATAAACGCATACGTTATTCACAATAGAACATAGAAAACGTATCAAGTGTTTAAACTGAGGAAATGTACCGTTTTAAGGAAAAAATAAGGTCATTTTCAATTTGATGGCCACAACACGTCTCAAAAAAAGTTGGGATGGGGCAACAACAGGCTGGAAATGTAAGTGTTAGTAAAAAGAAACAGCTGGACGTTAATTGGGACCAGGTCAGTAATGTGATTGGGTATAAAAAAAGTATCTTAGAGAGGCAGAGTCTTTCAGAAGTAAAGATGGGCAGAGGTTCACCAATCTGCAAAAAACCGCGTCTATAATTTGTGGAACAATTTCAGAATAACGTGAATATAAACATTTGATATGTTTTCTATGTTCTATTGTGAATAACATGCATTTACTATGCATTTATCATGTGTGCTCGGAGATTGCATGTTCTCCCCGTGCTTTGGGAGTTTCCTCCGGGTACTCTGGTTTCCTCCTCCTGCCCAAAGACATGTGCTGTAGGCTGATTGGCATTTCCAAATTGTCCGTAGCGTGTGTACTGAATATGGATGGATGGATGGATGGACATTTTAGTTTTTTACTAAGCTCTTGACCCACACTGACTCAGGAAGGACCTCCTAGCTGTTTAGTTAAATCAAGTGTAGAAGAGCTGGAAACACAACAAAATACAGCATGTAGGACACAAAGCTTTGTGGACCCACTGGTACATTGTATAATCAGGGCTCAGGACTACCACTCCCTTTCCCCACCACATTCAAATGAATATAATTATGTGATGTTACTATTATTAATACTTTCATACACGCAGCTACAAAGTAGGTATGTTTCATCAATAAATGCAGATAATAACCAAGTATGCGGCTCGGAAATGGTAGTCAGTCCATAATATAAAACATTTTTAGTCAATCCATAACATACAACTTAAATACAGTAAATTAGTCTTTACCCCCGTAACTCAACCCCCACCTTCCTGCTAAACCACACCCCTATGTGCTACAATGACCAACCACAGACCATTTCCTGCAGCCCATTGGCCAATATTTCGGGCTATAATTTATTCACCGCTAAAGTGTGGATTCTGTTTGCTGTCAATTATGTCAGCACAAGATGGCTGCCGTGATGTATGCTGCGGTTGTTTGGAGTGTTGTTTGTGCACATCCTCAGAAATGATTGCTACAAGGTCTGTCTTGCATATTATCTTTCTGGATCTTCTCGAGTTTTAACTACTGTTTGTCTTGCTTAAGTTTAAGTTTTAAGTTTGACTCAGAAACCTGTTTTGTACAAAGTCGCTTGAGTCGCCGCGGCTTCTGCACACACATGCAGAGTTTTCATCCTGTATGTCAATATGTCTTGCTGTGAAAAGCTAATTGTGTTGGAAATCTACTTATCATACATTTTCAATCAGTAGAAACTCTCTGCAACTCTGTTATAAGATGAGTCAGGACACTGTTGGGTTTCTGTGCGTAGAGTATTGTGACACTGTGTTTAGCTGTTAGTGTGCAGGGTTATGGGAAAGGGGAGGGGTGTGAGCCCCCTGCTGGGCAAATAATTCACTCCTCTCCATAATAATATCAATGCATAGATAAAACAGACGGAACAACTAAAGCTTTTTCGATGGTAAAACACCATATACAACTGCCACAATTAAATTAGAACATTTAAATCTAGTAGGTAGGCTAGGTAAAAAAGAAATGCTTATCAAAAATTACTGTGGAGTGTGACATCACAAATAAATTCAACAATGGCACCTCCAAGACAGGTAGAAATTCCATTTTTGGGCCTCTGGTAAAATCTTTAAAATCCTGAAGCTTGTGGCCAGAAAAGTGCACAAATATATGTGCTGAGGCTGAGATTACTGAGGAGATGATGTTGACATGCATGGTTTCTAATTGGTAATGGTGTGTATTTTTTTTTTTATGGTGCAGTGTTTTAAGTGTTTTAAGCCTTCAAAAATGATTTCTT
The DNA here is from genome assembly GCA_024331685.1 of Stegophilus panzeri. Lineage (NCBI taxonomy): Eukaryota > Metazoa > Chordata > Actinopteri > Siluriformes > Trichomycteridae > Stegophilus > Stegophilus panzeri. The sequence goes on from JANDJT010000050.1 coordinate 5,616,770, forward strand.
TAAATATCCAGACCATATCCAGATAATGTTGTGCAGATAATATTGTGCAGATATGTCACTATTGAGCTGATCATGCTGGCTAGTTAGCTAACTTTGGATCCCCTTTGAATCCACCACCTCTCGCGAGCACTTTTTGACCACTTTGTGTTAGCAATTATAATTAATGGCCATTACAAACATTTGGAGACATTTGGACATTTGGAGAGTCCATTCATACAGCGTTTCGTCTGCGACATGGAAATATGCGTCAGTCAGGAACCGGACATGAAGCAGCTCTTAGTGAGTGCTGTCAGTACTCGGGTGAGCTGGTGCACGTCCAAGAGTACAAGACTATTTCTGGCGTTAATAATGGGAAAATAAGCAAGCTTGTAGTCACTCACCAGCAAACAGCAACGTGAAGGCCATGAAGCGGCTTATCAGCACTCATTCGCAAACGCAAAGATGAATGAGTCTGTTACTTCCCCTGGAATGGAAAAGAAGTATAGAGTGCATTACTTCTGCATTACTTCTGACATTCTTACAAATTCATTACATTTGGTTTTAATTTGGGTGAAAAACAGAAGTGGTTGCTTATCACCACTCATCACTGGGTTTGAATCATGCTGTCGTCTCATTTATTATTCAAGGTTAATCAGATCAACTGGAATGAACAAATGATTTGCATGCTTCCTTTCCACTCAAAACAACACCCCCCATGTCTCACGTTCATATAGTAGCGGATGCTTAAGCACTTGTTGAAGACCGTCTTTTGTATCTGTGCAACAATAGCTTATTTTTAACCCAAACACTGCTAGGCGAGCGGCCCAACGGCGGAGGAGGAAGATGGCCCTTCTTTTCCTTCATCCTTCTTTGCATCCTTCCTGGTCTTTAGAAGCTCCTAGTTCCCCCTCAGAGTAAAAATAACCCTCCCGTGGCTCTGAGCACTGACACAGAGCGGAGACACACCAGCACACATATATTGTGGCTCCTGTGGCTGATGTTATCGGGATTCTAGTTAAATCTGTAATCAAACAAAAACCTTGTCTATGATTTATAGCTGATTGGAGAGTTATTTTTAAACATAACCAGCTCACTGCTGCCTGTTGGGTGACTTACAAGTGAGAAAACATTTCGGGATGTGATGTTAATCATAATCAATGACGGGATGGCGCGGGAGATTATTTTCCGATAACAGCGCGTTCAAAAAGTATAAAAGTAAATTTTAGACCAGAGCAATTTACCAACGATTAAAATTTTTGATTTTATTAATCAGCGCTACGTCACGTTTTTAACCATTTCTAGTTACAATGTTATGGAAACAAGTTAGTTCCTGTTAGCTCTTATGTTATAGCAGTAATTATAAACAGTTATTTGTTCCTTCACCACCCTCTGTTGTAATTTTTTTTTCTTTCTCTGGCTTGCAAAAACAACCCGCAGCTTGTCATGTTACAGAGAAACTGGAACGTCCTGAAAACGTACAAAGTGCTGATACAGGAGACTCCTTCCATAAATGTTAAACGTCCCCTTACGGAAATCTTCACCATACTGACATATTGATATTAACCTGAATTATAAGAGAGCACACCATGTCTTAGGGGCTAGCACGTTCAGGGTTGGGGGTTCGATTCCCGACACGGCCCTGTGTGTGTGGAGTTTGCATGTTCTCCCAGTGCTGTGGGGGTTTCCTCCAGGTTCTCCGGTTTCCTCCCCCAGTCCAAAGACATGCATGGTAGGCTGATTGGCATGTCCAAAGTGTCCGTGATTGTAACCCTGCGATGGACTGACACCCTGTCCAGGGTGTACCCTACCCGGTGCTCCCTGGGATAGGCTCGAGGTTCCCCGCGACCCTGTTGGATAAGCGGTATAGCAAATAGATAGATGGATGGATGAATTATAAGCTTTAGATTTTGTGGAGCATCCAGTCCCTGTGGAACTACTCTCAGAGCTGCTTATTAATCAAAGAGATTATTAATCAACATCTTCTGACCACTCAGATTTGAGAATTCAACACCATTGTGGTATCATTTTAATTCAGCCCATCTATCCCCACCCTGTCTACTAAGGAATCTTTAAAATGATACGATTATGGCTCCTTTAAACCTAATTTGTTATTGTTCTAGAGAATTGTTCTCAAATTTTATTTGTTCACTTGATAGATGAGCTCACCTATCTTCATTTCTTCGTTTGGATACTTCTATTGTTGTTTTAATTCAAAATACATATATCTGGCCCCACACCCATCCCACAGCTGCAGCTGTATTGGCTGTACTGGTGGTCCCTAAGACAACACCTGGTCTCTCGGGGCAGATCGTTCAGTAATACGTCTCAGCTCCCCAGAATACATGCAGCGTTTATTTAAAGTGTTCTTTTATCTGTAGAGTTGAAAACCCTGCCGTTTGTTGCGTTGATGTTTCCCATGTTGAAACAGGGCCTCTGCTTCCCAGTCCCCAGTGTTCTTGACCTTTAACCTGCAGTAGTGAACTGCCCACGCGGTGCCTCGTGGGATCGGCAGAGGTCATGTGATCCAGCTCGGTTTCCTGTTTCCAACACGCAACAGTTCTAGAAGCATGCAACTCTCCCTGCATTCATGTAGACGAATGCTCCTCGCTCATAGTATACACAGATAATCGCTAAAAAAATAAAATAAATATACCCAAGGACACTGTGGATGATTTTGAGAGACCTTTTGTGATGAGGGAGTTTCAGAAGAATAGTTCAAGTTAACTGGATTAACTGAAACATAACGCACAAAATGAATCCTCATTATGATAGAGTTCAGTCTTTAAGATCTCACGTATTTAACAACCTCAACATGTGTTGTTACTTAGGGAAGAGAACATATACTTTTTTAACGTGGTGAAGTTTTCCGTAAGGTGATGAGTATTACGTTTATGGAAGGAGTCTTCAGGATGGTGGAGTTTTGTGATGTTTCCTGGTAACATGGTAACAACAAGATGTCTGAACTTCAAGCGGGAGCAAATAAAGAGAGATGTGGTGACAGAACACCTGTTTATATCTTCTATAGGGAAGCGATAACACGAACTAGTGTGTTTCATGGACATTCCACAACATTTAAGTAACTATACATGGATATAAATGCGACATGGCAAAGGTTTGTGCTGTAAGAGGAATAAAACACTTTGAGATGTGCTGGTTTATTCCATACATGTTATGTTGTCATCGGTTAGGAAGAACTAACAATATTTTGTGAAATTCAATTTCTTATATAAGATTATAACAGCCTTCTTTACTAATGGACATTAAAACCAACATTTTTCAAATTTACTTATAGATAAATCTGAATATCGCTACTGGATCAGTTGGGAAGTTTAGTAGTCAGAGACTTTTCAACTCTACTGTACAGTCTGTACAGGATTTCACAGGTTTTTTTTCGTGATTGTTGCGGCCAAAAATGCTTGATTTTGCTTCGGCTTTTTGAAAATTCAGCTTGCGGAGATTTTTGTGCTTATTTTATTTTTATTTTTTTGCTGAAGACTACTCGAATTGGCAAAATTGCAATTGCAGGAAATTGTTTGCAGTGATGTTTGTTGGTAAACAAGACCTTTTAGCTGCACGCATGTGAATCGAAGAGGACTTTGGCTGAATGTGCGTCGTGATGACGTCACGTGACGCGTCTCGGCCCAAATCTACGGAAGATCTGCAGTATTTTTGAAAAACTGCAAGCTCCTCCGAATATTGTGGCGTTTGCTTGATTTTGCGTTCATTTCTGCGATCACAAAATCCTCGAGGGACCGACTGTAGACGTGCCTTGTACACATAAATATAAATCCATTGGGGTTTCAGTTCCCTTTGCATGAATACCACTGTATCACAAATATTTTAAATACATCCATGAGATGCCTGAACTTATCAGGAGATCTTAATGTAAACTCAGGATGTTACAGACTGGGGCATATTACACATGCAGTTACTGGGGAGGTTCCTATGAGGTTCTTACGTAGAAATGCACGCAAGTGCATCGTCTTATTCTTGAGAAATGGCAAAAAAATCACGAGGACATGATATTCATAGGAGACTAAACACACAAACATGCAGATAAACTGTTGAAGCTAAAAATAGATAAATAAATAAATAATAATAAACATTATAACATAGTAGTACAAAAAACAATATCATTGACTACAAATGAAACAATCCAGAAAGGCTCAAATCAGAGGCAGAGCACTGAGGGGGTTTCTGCATTGATATTCAAGTGCTCTTGGGTGAGATGAGTCTTCAGTTGCTTTTTGAAGGTTTTAAGAGATTCTGTAGAGCGGAGGCAGCTGATTTATTCAGTTCACTGTCATGAAAGCATGAGTTCGGCTTTAGACATTCACTCACAGACTGTAGAGAGATGTTAACAGTGACGGCAGGTTGTGACATCTGATAGGAGGATAAAATCTTATGTTTAAAACTGGACCTGCATGTTTAAACACCGATGTTCATTACTAAAGGCTGCCCATGCTAAATTTACATAGAGACAACCTCAAATCAATTGAATTAACCATTAGTGTCAATCATGGCTCTTTTCCATAAGGCGCCATTACAGTGGATTGCCATTTGCCAGGCTCTGGACATCATCCATGTTTGAATAGGTGTAATAGAATAGGATAATAAAAGGCAATAATATCATGACAAGTTTCACCTCCCTCTGTCTCTGCTATAAAGAGCTATCATCAAGTAAAAATGCTGAGCTGGATCAGACACCCACTTTTCACAATGCAATCAAATCTCAATGGATAAACTCAAAGTCCAGCTTCACCTCCTGGATATGCTTTTTCGGAAAAATATTTCATAATCATTTCATGTTTTCTTTAAAGCTAGTTGAATGTGTATAGATTTTCCACACACATTGTGTTTACCCTTACGTTCTGTTCGAATCTTGTGCAAAACTTTCACCCCTGCATTGAATTCAACCTCATTTGTAAGTCTGAGAAACATGTGCTGGACTATGAAATCCCATCAGATGTCGCTGTGGCCGAATTTAACAAACTGCCCAAAAAATGATTGGTAACATACTTCGACACCTCAACTTTAAGTTGAGAAATATTTTTCACCAAAAAAGCATAAAAAATATACTTTTTAAACCTTGCCAAGGTTATCGTCTTGTTAAGATAATATCGTGTAAGGAGCCGCAGAGGTAAAAACTGTCCATCTGCTTAAAGGATGTGCTAGCTAAACCCTTGCTAGCTACTTGCGACTGTATGAGCTGATCCCAGTAAAATCTCGGACGAATTTGATACCGGACTGTGCGGTAACATGTTTTCCACATGCCAGCTTATATGATGATCCTCTGTAACCTGGGATTAAAGATAATGACTACATTCTGATTACGTCAAGCAGCGGAGCTGCATGTGAACAGAAAACAGGCTTGCATAAACACAAACATTCTTCAAAGGGAGCATAAGGTAATAAGAATATGTATTTTTTGGTCAATTAGCATGTTTCGGTTACATTTTGCCATCACCGCTACCGTATTCGTACTGTAGCTGTCCGTTGAGTTTTACGTCATCCTATTCCGTTGTCCTATTGGTGGGTTTTAGAGAAATGTCGTAGCAACGCTCACATCCTGGGATTTTCATTTCTAAGACCAGTGATCTAAACTGATGCTTAAAGAATTCTTTTACGACATGTGATTTTTGTCTGTGGCTTTCCTGAACACACTTAGTGTCAGGCTTTAATCGAGCTGTTGAATAGCTATCTTAAAAATTCTGCTCAGCTATCACAGAAAGCTATCACGTCAGTATGGAATGCACAGCTAATTCTCTAATTATCACTTAATACTGGAGATCGATTGATCGATCATTTTTGCAGATTAAACAGTAAAGGATAAACGCTTGCTGGAACTATCGCTTATCGGCAAAAACCCACACCGATCGGATTTCCCGGTTGCGTCCATTTTCAGCGCTGACCAATTTTGTTGTGTTATTTGAAGTGTTTTTTTTTTTTTAAATTCATTTTGGACGTCTCTATTTTTATTTGTGTTTGAAGTTACTTTTTGGTTCAGTTTGGCTGTATATCTTTTATTTACGTTAATATATATTAAGAGTTAATATATATTAAATATTTATTTCATTTAAAAAGTACAGTACATTTTCACGGTACAGTCGGTACTGTTTATTTTTGTAAGAAAGCTCAGCGGTATTTTACTTTGAGTGTTATGTTTACATTCAGGATCAATTTTAAAAACTACCAGTCGTTTAATCAGTTATCGGCAGGTAGGTGCCGCGCAACTTAGTTATCATTATAGGTGTCTGTAAAATCCATGATCGGTCGACCTCTAGTTAATACTCCATGCTTTAGCTTTAGCTACAGAAACAACCCTTCTCCAAATACTTGCTCTTAACTATTCTAACTTTCATTTCTTTCCCTCCAGGCTGTCAGTATTAACCCTGTGAAAAACGTACACCGTCATGAATACGGTACGAATACGAAGAGAAAAACGATGCAAAGCTTCTGCTCTGGTTGTCCTGAATAGATGAGGGTTTTAGTCTGAAAAGCTGTTATTCATGTGAGCAGCGGTGAGGTGTAGGCATATAGAGGGAAAATGTTTTACGTAAATCTCTCCATTATGTTTGACATTTGGAGTATAATAATCAAAGAGCGGAAAGCTTTTAAGGCACAATTACCACAGCATGTCCTTGAGGGCTCAGCGTTTCATCTTCGCCAAAAAAAACCCCGTTCGAGTCATTTTTTTTGTCTCTCCCCTTCACATTGAATTGAAATGTTCAGATGTACAGCTTTAGAATTGGAAAATGGACCTCTGTGGAGAGGTCGATGACGAGTACTGACGCCTTGCATGACGTTTACCGGGAGTTCACTGACATTGTTTGCTGACAGCTTGAAGGCTTTCTGTGGAGGCCGTTTCTATGAAGATCAAGGTTTTGAGCAAAGCAAAGCTTTATGTAAAGGATAAAGTATGACACGCTTGCTGTTATAGGGGAAAAGTGGAGTTAGTTAGTTACCACCCTGAAGGTGTAACAGTAAGTTTTTCTTTCTGTTATACCACAGCAATTTGCTGAAGCTACCAAAGTTGAAATACTTAAAGAATCTTAATTTATAGTTACATTTAAGGTTGAGAAACTTTCACGAAACCAGTTCCTGTTCTGACTTACACTAGAAAAGCTATAAATAGTATCTAATAATAGCATCTCTCTCTCTTTTTTCTTTACAGAAGCCCTAAGAGGCCATGCACTATTATTATTATTATTTTCTTTCTTGTTTTCTCGTGATCACAACTTAATTGTCTCGTGATCTCCACATAGCGAACATAACAAAAAAGCTGTTTTCTCAGGACATCGTTTTATCACACGAGACTCTCGCGTCTTGTGAAGGGGACCGGTGTTGAAACCAGAAAGCGCTCAAGAAAACTCCTCTGCGGTGGAATACTTCATGACCGTTACAAAATGTTGACCACCTTCCGTAAATCTGTATCCGCTTGCTAACGTGATAAATGTGTCTTGTTTCCACAGGGTGCTGATGTGTTGTTGCGCCCCCTTTCAGTGCCTCCTGTAGTGCATCATGGGAAAACACCTAACATTCCTACTGCTGCTTCTACGGATGCTCACCACTAAGGTGTGGTAGTGTGTGTGTGTGTGTGTGTGTGTGTGTGTGTGTGTGTGTGTGTCCTGAGGAATTGGCTACCAAGCACTGTTTTTATTTAATCCTAGTGTAGGAAATATGTCTGAAGTTGAATATTTTCCAATTCTAGCCTGTCCAAAAGTGTTTTATTCTTCTGATTCCACTTTACACACAAGTTTTTATTGATTAAAAAATAAAATGTTATACTTTTATCCCTTTATATTCATGCTGTGGAATGTCCACAAAACAAGTTCGTTCTTGTTATTAAATAAATCTATATAGTAATAAATATTTATTTTGGTTAAGTGGGTATTAAAATAAGTGTTAAATCAAATTTAGATTTGTTTTGAATTCAAATTTAGACGGCAAGTTTCCATCAGTCTTTCATTAGCAACATATGGCAATATTATACTAAAGTGTATCAACAGATAAAAAAAAAAAACATATTCAGCTTTAAATAAGATAAATAAGATTTTTATTAGGTTCTACAGAAAATTAGCAATATACATGCATATTACATGATATCCTTCTTAATGAAAAAAAAAATTCATTAAGAAATATATAAAAAATTATTAATTATTAAAAATCACAAAAAGGCCATGATTCAGTTGAATCAATCCCAAATGAAATCTTTACTTGTTCTGAAAATGCTTATACAGAGAGAAACTTCAGAAACTATCCAGGCTTTGGAAGTTATGTAAATCCATTTTCATATGTTAAGTGGATCTTTAATCTTATTTGAATGACACGAATAAAAAAAAAAATACATCATAGTTATCGTTTTGCTTTAGAGTTTAGAAAAGTCTAGAAGATTAGATCTAAATGTAACTTTTTTTTTTTTTTTTTTACATCAGCTCCATGTCTATAACACCATAACAGACCTACTGACTTAAGAGAGTGAAAGAAGAGTGTGTGACAGTGTGTGTGTGACTCCCTTTGCAGTTGTGTCAGGCCGAGGATGTGATTGCGCCGTCTATGATACCAAAGGAGGAAGTGACTGAGATCCCAATATCCCCTACTGCTCTGAAGGTGTCAAGGGGGCAGATCCTGGCAGCTCAGTTTGAGTGTTACCTCAAAATACTGCACGACCCACCACGCACAGAGCCAGGTCATACACACACACACACACACACACACACACACACACACATAGAGAAACACAGACTGTATTTCAGGGATTGGATTGAAGACAACACAAGAAGATACTATCCTTTGGGTTAAAAAAAAATGATTGTTATTTATATTATTGGTGGGAGTACTTGTAGTTACATTTAATGTTGTGGAACATCCACAGAACAGGTTCTTATTTCCGTTATAGCAGCGATAAGCAGCAGTCGATCCCTCACCAACTCAGTTTTTTTCCTTCTGATTAATTAAATTAATGAATTAATGAATTAAAACAGAATAAGACAGAAAACTGCGCTTATCCGGAAAGCGGGAAACATACTGACTTTTACAAAGCGCTGACACTGGAGACTCCTTCCCTAAATGTTAAATAAACGTCTCCTTACAGAAACCTTCACCAACAAGAATACACTTTTTTGTTGTTTAAGAATAACACATTTTTTGTTATTAGTCTTCCAAAGTGTTGAGCGTCTGTCATACACGTCCCTGTGAATGAGCTGTTACTATAGAAACCATAATGTTATACAGTACAACAAGCGCATTAATATAAAACCTGTGATTTGGACACTATTTTAGTTTCATAATTTGTTAGGTGTATTGATTCGGTGACAATTAAACTAGCAGATATACTTGATAGTGTGTATTAGGAGTGCAACACAATGCCACTATCTGTATCTGTTTCTATTTAAATGCTCCAAATATCCGTATTTGGATTTAAACCTGAAAGGGGTGTAGACTAAAATGGAAGGGGGATTTTTATTTCCCCTTAGATAAACATGTGTATGAGACTGTTTTGCGCAGTTATTTTTTGTTTGTATCTGCTTGGCGTATTTTTCGAACAAATTCAGCTTTCCCAAAATATAAACGTATAAACGTATAATTTAAACCACCACAATCCTGACCGGGCACACGGTGGCTTAGTGGTTAGCACGTTCGCCTCCTCCAGTCCAGAGACATGCATGGTAGGCTAATTGGCGTGTCCAAAGTGTCCGTAGTGTGTGAATGGGTGTGTGAATGTGTGTGTGATTGTGTGCCCTGCGATGGATTGGCACCCTGTCCAGGGCGTACCCCGCCTTGTGCCCGATGCTCCCTGGGATAGGCTCCAGGTTTCCCCGTGACACTGAAAAGGAGTAAGCGGTATAGAAGATGGATGGATGGATGGACAATCCTGACCAGACAGTTACTAAGAATGAATGAACTCTGCTCCTTCATAATTCACATTCACATTCATATCTCAGTGGATGGATGGACAATCCTGACCAGACAGTTACTAAGGATGAATGAACGAACTCTGCTCCTTCATAAATCACATTCACATTCATATCTCAGTGGATGGATGGACAATCCTGACCAGACAGTTACTAAGGATGAATGAACGAACTCTGCTCCTTCATAAATCACATTCACATTCATATCTCAGTGCTCGGTTTTCCCCGTTTTTTCTTTTTTAAACGCGTAACTGGAAGCACACAAACTGCGGAAGCACACCAACATCTGTTGTACTTCCTGTCGGCCATATTGGATTTTGTCCGAAACTGTTTTTTCACTACTCCTACAAATTATATCCAATCAACATCACGTTTGGCATACATCATCTTCAGACAACCCGGACAATATTCATCAAAAGGATGTTGATATTCCAAGCGGTTTGCCCGTAATGTACCAACAAATCTGAAGGCGAAGACACCAAACGCCAAATGTATTCAGTTAGCGTGTATATACGGTAAGATATATATACTGGTACATCACTAAATACGTATTTTAAAAAGAATATTTTAGGCTACTATTTCACACTGGACATCTGGATTTTTCGTGAAAAGTGTGAAATAGTGAGTGGTGAACATCACATTGTGCAAGAGATCAGGAATCAAGGGGAAGCCTGTGCTCGCTCCTGAAAGAAAGGAAGCAGGCTTAGTCGGTGTCACTCTTGCCCACTGGCTGTCCGTATTTGAGTTTTCTTCTCTGTCTGTGTGCGTCAGGCTTCCTTGGATTGTGTACCAGGCTCTGGTCTGAGGAAGCACATGCTCTTGACTCTTTGTTTTGTGTGTGTGTGTGTGTGTGTTTTTGTGCGCTTGTTGAGTTTTGGCTCTTGAGACTGCTGCACCTTTTTATGAACCCCACTGTAAACACTGCGTCCATCACGTGGAGCACTGAGATCCTCCCCGTTTGACTCATAAACGAGTGTCTGGGTGGTGAATACAGATGTTATTGTGTTTTTCGGTTGGCTAATGAGGTTGTAGAGAGCCTCGATTTCCTGAAGTCTTGCCAATTCTCTAATTGCGCACATTCTGAGCTTTGTTCACAATTTTAAAAAACTGTATTTTCCTTACTATATTACCTCCCTGACTGAGTTTCTCAGCTGATGGTATTCTTAGTCCATGATCTAGTGAACCAGTATCAGGGTGTTTGTATTAGTAGAGACTTTAAAGCACTTCTGTAAGTCAGTCTGGATAAGGGCGTCTGCCAAATGCCATAAATGTAAACGTAATGAATTTTTTTTTTGTGTGTGGAAATGACAGGTGATTTATTAGCCGTTAAAGAAAAGCTAGATTTGGAGGCAATGAGACACGAGTGTGTAGATTCATGAGTACTGCAGCACATCAAGGCGTGAAAGTAACATTCTGCCTCTCTGCTGCCCCCGCAGGGCCGTACTGTAACCGCACGTGGGACGGCTGGCTCTGCTGGGGAGACTCGGCTCCGGGAACCGCTATGCAGTACTGCCCTACTTATTTCCAAGACTTTGACCCAGCAGGTGGGCCTTCACATTTTTAGCTCATCATGCCTGCTGAAAGATGTGGAAATATTCTAGACGGCAATATAGAGAATGCATGTTGTATGAATATTGTCAGTCTTGACACGACTGGTGTGATGTGATTTCTCTGATCCGATCTTTGCTAACCCAGAGAAAGTAACCAAAGTGTGTAACCCGGATGGACAGTGGTTCCGACATCCAGACAGCAACCGACTGTGGTCCAACTACACGCTGTGCTCGGCCTACACCAAAGGAAAAGTCACGGTTGGAGCATTTCTTTCATTTGAAGTGTATTCGTCCTCTTATACCACATCAAATCTGCCTACCGTAATAACTGTCTGTTATGCATTAAATCTCAACCCCAATTCCAAAAACGTTGGGACGCTGGGTAATATGTAAATAAAAACAGAATGCAATGATTTGCAAATCTCATAAACCCATACGTTATTCACAATAGATTGTTGCCCCGTCCCAACTTTTTTGAGATGCATTGTGGCCATTAAATATAAATTTACTCTTTTTTTTTCTTAAAATTATACATTTACTCAGTTTAAACATTTGGTTTGTTTTCTATGTTCTATTGTGAATAACATATTGGGGTTGTATTATTTTCTTAGAGCCAATGAGAACGTGACACTACAAGGGACGTTTGGGTTGAAGCGAATCATCTGACACATTAAAATGACCACTACAGTTTCACTAAACTGATTTAAACGTGTCGAATATGATACTGTACACTGGCTTTTGTTCATCACTTGCTGCCACGTACAGGGATGTGACGAGGCACCGATTTCTTTCCCGCATCACTCATGTTGATCACCACTAATCAGTTTCGCTCCCCTCAGTAATCATATTACTTTCTGTTGAGAGCACCGTTCCCCCGTAAACCTCCGCACGGCTGTAATCTAGAGCAGTCACAGACAAGACAATTTGCTTTTCACCTCGCCATTCAGATTCTTCTAAACGTTCCACAGGCAAACGAGCTGGTAATGAAAATCAAAGTCAATTATGGAGGCTGCAGCAGGAATGTCAAATGCCAGATGATTCGGAAAGACAGATGCAAATGCAGAAAGCAGTAAATGAGCACATTATTTTTCCTTATCCGCTGTCCACAGGTCGCATTCACCATGTATTATCTGGCATTGCTGGGTCACACGCTGTCTGTGGTCTCCCTGCTTATATCCATTTTCATCTTCTCATATTTCAAGTGAGTACAGAGCATTGTGTAAATAGACTTTATGCGAATAACAGCTTTTACACTGCCAGATGTTGTGTTTTATTACAGTTTATCACTATCGTACGTAAAAGTGAAATCCATGCAGGAAACAAAAGACAGGCACGTGGTATGCATGACATACTAGAAATATAATGAACATACTGTACACTATTAAGGACCTTGAGCAAAGTTAGAGATGCTAGCCCTATGAATTTTTCGTGAATTTAAGAAGCAAAAACATGTTTTTTTTTTTCTATAGTCACCTGCAGATGTATAGACTTACATGGTTCATTTGTATCAGTGACATCACTATATTAAGACTCTTTTCAGTGAGTTGAATAAGAGTCGACTCTTTCTTTGGTTGCCATTTTTTTCTAAACCAGACAAAGACACAGCTATTTTGATCAACGTGAATGGATTTTCTTAATAAATGGTGATATATTTATCATCATAAAATGATTATATTCTTAATGACTTTGTAATGAAGTACCAGTTCAGTTTTAATTACTATGTAATTAATGAGTCTGGAGAGGTGAGAAGCCATATTTGATTCACTTGATTCTGATTTCCAGCTAATTCACTTCAGTGTAATTCTTTCACTGTAATTGTTTCATTTGATTGCTACTGATTCATCCTAAATTCATAATGAATCACTATTTCGGTTTCAGTTACAGTTTAATGACTCGGATCGGGGGTGAGAAGTCAGATTTGATTCACTGTCAAACGATTCACTTTACTCTGATTCACTTTAATGCTGTTACTACGGATTCGTTAACGATTCTGTTTTAATCAGTGCTATATCTAATTATAAACATGTTTAATTAATGAATTAAAGAATTCGCTCTTGTGAACGGCTCAGATATTAAAACAGATATTAAAAAGAAGTGTCCATGCATATTAAATAAATTACATTACAACAGTAACAGCATTGCTTACATCTACAAAAAAAAAGCAAGTCAGCTTTCAATGTTCACTTCAAAGAATCGACTCAAAGAGCTGACTCGCTCGCAAATGACACGTCACAAATTCATAGTTTGAAATAAAGTAATTCAAATATACTATATAAAGCTATATTAGCTGTATTACTGCATGTATATATGATGTCTGTGCAGGTGTCTAAGCTGCCAGAGGATCTCTCTCCATAAGAACATGTTTCTGTCCTTCATCTTCAACTCGATTCTCATGGTCATCTGGTTAACAATGATCTTCCATGATGAGCAACTAGCCGCCACCAACCAAGTGAGTGTGTCTCAATTGGTGTAGTTATTACTAAACACAGATGACATATCTGACTTTTAATGCTGTCCCTGGAGAGATCTGTATGACAGAAAATGCTCCGAGTAGAGCTCCTTCATGATGTTAATCATCCACAGAACTTGTCTGTATATCTGTTCATTTCAACTAATATCATCTATTTTCTGTGTAATGTGTGTATGTGTGTATATGTAATGTATGTCCGTTTTCAGATTGGCTGCAAGATCTTGTCCAGTCTGATTCATTACGCAGCATGCTCGACGTACTTCTGGATGCTGTGTGAGGGAATCTACCTGCACACACTCATCATCGTGGCTGTGTTTGTGGGAGAACAGCAGCTGGGCTGGTACTACCTGCTGGGCTGGGGTAAGGAGTCAAACCCATCCAATACACTTGAGTCCGATTCACTTTAATGCTGTTTATGAATTCATTATGAATCACCAGTTCGGTTTGAATTACTGTGTAATTACTGAGACTGTGGAGGTGAGAAGGCCGATTTGAATTCTTTTTTTGTCTGATTCACTAGAGTCTGATTCATTTTTTCTGATTCACTTGAGTCGCATTTACTTTAATGCTGTTTAATGTGATTGCAACTGATTCATTGTAAGTTTATAATGATTCACCAGTTCAGTTTAATTTTACTTTTACTCAGTGAAGTGAAGTGAAGTGAAATGCCAGATTTGATTCACTTGCGTCTGATTCATGTGTTGTTTTATTTGATTACTACTAATTTGATTGCTACTGATGAGTACTTCATGATGAGTACTTCATAATGAAGTCATTAAGGGAGGTTAGGAGCTATATTTGATTCACTTTAGTCTGATTTCAGTCTAATTCACTTCAGTCTCTTTAACTTTTGATTAATATTGGTTAATTTGATTGCTACTGATTAGTCATAAGTTTATAATGAATTGCCTTTCATTCCGTTTCAATTGCAGTGTAATCATATTGGGGTTGAGAAGTCACATTTGATTCACTTTAGAACGATTCACTTCATGCTGATTTGCTGTAATTTATTCAAATGGAGAGATGACACATCGAGATTGATTCACTTTGTTCTGATTCACTTGAATCCTTTTCACTTTCAATGCTGTTTAATTTGATCGTCACTGAGTCATTATGAGTTCACAACGAATCACTTGTTCCGCTTAAGTTACAGTGTAATCACTCAGATTGCGGGTGAGAATTCAGATTTGATTCACTTCACTTTGATTCACTTTAATGCTGTTGCTATGGATTCATTATGAGTTCATAATGATTCAGTTTTAATCACTATGTAATAAGTGAATCAAGATTGATTCACTTTATACTGACTCATTTGAATCTCTAATGCTGTTTATAAGTTCGTAACGAATCACTTGTTCAGTTTCAGTTACAATGTAATCATTCATACTGGGGAGGTGAGATGACAAATTTGATTCACGTTAACCTGATTTACGTCGGTCTTTCTTCCTTTAATTCACTTTATTTTGATTAAATTCTGTCTGGTTAGTTTCAGTCTGATTCACTTTGACATTTAATTCTGATTACGGTTTGATTAACGGGGCTGAGGAAAGGTGAATCTTATCAGTCAAGATAATAAAAGCACTCAGCACTGTTGGAATGAGTCTGATAATAATATATTATGGTTTTATTTCTTCTTTCAATGGCAGTTTATGCCATTTTGACACATTTCTTACTCTATCTCACTTTCTCACTTCCCTCTGAATTACACTCAATTTCAAAAGGCATTTTATCTTATTAATGGATCTTTTTTTTCTCTATCTTTTCAGGATTCCCAATTATTCCAGCTGTCATTCATGCTGTGGCCCGTCTGCACTTCTATGACGACAAGTAAATAAGTTGGGCTTGTTTTTGAGTAGAACTTTTCATTTGCTTTTTAAACACTTGCGCTTATGAGGTTTGCTTGTGATTTCTCCCAGTTGCTGGATAAGCAACTCTAACCTACTCTACATCGTCCATGGCCCGATCCACGTCGCCCTGGTGGTGAGTGCTCACATGGCTGCTTTCCTGATACACATCCCATGGCTGAAATCTTCATATGTGATTGGTTCCACCTGTAGAGCCAAGCCTGAAATGAAATGCAGTGATGAGTCTGATGTTTTAGGAATGTTGTCTCCGTCCAGGTGAACCTCTTCTTCCTGTTGAACATAGTGCGTGTTCTGATCACAAAGCTCAGAGTGACCCACAGGACCGAGTCCAATGCCTACATGAAGGCCGTGCGTGCCACCCTCATCCTGGTGCCTCTGATGGGCGCTCACTTCATCCTGGTGCCCCTGCAGCCCGAAGGCAGACTGCCCTTGGCCGTCTACGAGTTCTTCATGAACATCTTCATGCACTTTCAGGTGTGTGCTCAACTACAGACCAGAATATGGCTTCAATTGTTTTCGTTTGAGATGTACAATGCCCTCTGAAACTATTGGAATGGCTTGGCCAGTTCATTTGCTTGTGCTATACATCAAAGACATTTGGGTTTGAGATCAAAAGATGGATATGAGACGACAGTGGTGAAACTGAAGGCTAAAACCAAGAGTAGATGTTCAGAGCTATTTATTGTTTAAAAAACCAATCTAACAAGACACACCTGGGTAACAAGAAACACCTGTCAGTCACGTGTTCCAATATTTTTGCTCGCCTACAAATTGGGTGGTCTGATAAAAATGCGCAAGGCTCTAAGTCGTTTAACACGTCTACATATAAATACCAGGAAATAAAAGTTGAAATTCTAAACTCTCTTCACATATTCATCTTTTGATCTCAAACCCAAATGTCTGCAGTCTACACTACAGCAAATACAATTGAATTGGCCTTGCCGTTCCAATAGTTTCAGAGGGGACTGTATGTTAGAATAACTTTGCTATACATTGCATTGTTTCAGCTATTTCTTAGATGAACTATGCTGAAACTCTTAATCTGTTTTACTCCTCGGAATGTTTCAGGCTTAGTCATGTTGTTTTGATCTTATAAAATGAATCCCTCAGGCATATGGCTCATGATTATAATGGAATTAAACCTACTGTTTTGAAAATGGATTGGTTTATGCAGGAAATTACTCAACAAGCCCTTAGAGACACCCTTTGATGTTATTTCATAAAAACAGGGATTAGCACTATAACTATTAACGGATAATTTGGCTCACTGGATTCTTTCCATTACATTTATTGTAGACCACTAGACCACTGGGTTTCATAAGGTATATATATATGCATATCAACTGAAATACTGAAATGTCAGAAGCTACCAATTCCAATTTTAGTCGCTTGCACTTTTTCCAGGTTCTAAATAAGATTATTGGATATGGATCGTTCAGACCGTCTCCCAAATGACTAAACATAATAAAATCTTGCATATTCCTGACTGATGATCCTCTGTTTCTCTTTCAATAGGGCCTCCTGGTTGCCATCATCTTGTGTTTTGGAAATGGAGAGGTACAAACTGATGTTCATCTCATTTCTAAGCTCAAAATAAAATAAAAAAAAACCCACCAAGCTTTTAAAATAGTAGTTGAGAACAATGCACACTGTTCGGTTACACCTGCAGGAACTCGAGAGTTAGATAATCTAGAGAATCTGAGAAGTGTTTGTGATTATTGGATGAAAAATCACTTTAATCGGGCACTTTAAAAAAAAAGAAGCATATTACATATAGTTGTCTTAGAGTTGATATTAACGGTGTCTGAAATCAAGACATTTTTTCTACACCATGTCCACCTCCAGGTGCACTCAGCTGTAAGACGTAAACTTGCCCAGTACCGGGTCCAATGCCGGCAGCGCCTGGTGACGACTGACTCTCACTCTCACAACTACCACACCAACTCCTCGATCGTCGAGACCAGCCGAGGGACCCTGAGTCTGGAACATGTGCCACCTCAGGTGGACGAGGACAAAACTCTCACAGCCATGTTGGTCCTCAACGGCCAGAGCAACGGCAAGCGCAGTTTCAGCGAGGAAGATCACAAACTCAAGGTCTTGGAGTCGTCAATGATATGACACTCAAATGGAAAGAGACTTCTTTAAATCTTCAATACTAAGCTCTTTTAAAGAAACACGTCACCATGAATGTGAACAGTGGTAAAAAAAAAATTTTTTAAAGGTGGTTAGTATAATTTGCTTTATACTAACTGGTCCAATTTTTTCATTTAAAGGGCGTTCTAAATGGCGTCCATCTATTTCCCAACACTGTAAATAAACGAACGTGAATGTTTAAAGCAGCGATTAAAAGTCTGGCAGAGCTCCTGAGTGATGTCTAAGGTTTTTCCCTTTCGTCAGGAGATCACGATTTTGAATGTCAATGAGTTTGAATGTCAGTCTGGGAACACAAGTGAGCGTTGAACTTTGGGTGGGATAGTTAGTCTCGTTTTCCTTTCTGTCTGTCATTTAGTGCAACTCTAGCCAATCAGAATAGGGCATTTAGCACCCTCCTAAACATTAGGAAGAAGCATGTGGTAACCTTTATGAGGGGTGGACAAATCAGTAGCACAAAGCGTTTTATTTGTAGTTGCCCCATGGACAAGTAGAGATAAAGAAAAGCAATTTATGTCCTATTGACTTTCACAAAACAAACATTTTTATTTGTAGCTATGTTTAAATGTGGCACACACATCAATGCTGTAACTATCGCACCAGTTACTTGTTCCAAATCCTACCACATGCTGCACTATAAACATTTTCCGACATGGTTTATTGTAGTCGGGTTAATTACGGAGGTGCGAACAAGAAAATCCTAGCATGCAGAGAGAGAAAAAACAACCACAAAAAGTCCTCAAGTTATCCAGGCATCAACACTTTTTTCATTCTGGTAGGTGTTTAAGCCCCTGCTTCGCATTTTTACAATATAGACAGAATGTACACATAACATTAGCTAGCTGGCTAATTTGTTTGTTAGCTAGCTAGGTAAATATTAAATGGGCACTACTTAGTTATAAGTAGTTCCTCCATTGTTTTTTTACTAAACAAAGAGACCCAAATTTGTGTCATATATTTGCTCACAAGATCGATGCTTGTCAATTCAACGCGAACAGATTTTATTCTCTTTTAATCTGATGCAACTTTAGGTGAGAGAGCAGAAAAGCATCTTTGTAGCAAACAGTCAAAATACTTAAATGCTACGGCTAAACGGCAGATGTTGTCACTGCTGTAATTAGCTCGCATAGGCTCATAGACAGGTTTCAGAATCAGAGATATGTGGAAACGATGCTATCACAGCTATGCCTGCACAGAACATCACCTCGCAGGTGAACGTATCAAGAGACGCTAGCTAACCTCAAGCAATATCTTTTACATGCGACGGGAGGACGGAACTCCATAATGGATAGCTGAAATTTTAGCCAGCTGACTTTTTGTGACATGTTGTGCAACGTTAGAAAGTTTCTTAGACGAGGATAGAGTTTGTATTAATGCACTTAACTAGCTCACTGTATGCTTTCATTTCACGTTAGCCACCATTTTTTAGCCTAGTCAGCTAGCTTTCCATGGGACCAAAAAAACATAGGACTTAGCAGCAAATTGGAGCTTTTATTTGTGCTAGCCAATGAATTTATGATTTCTTCACCTCCCAGATTGGTAGCTTGGTACGATACGGAGCGATCTAAACGATGGGCTGGGAATAGGCTACGATGAAATTTGTGGAAAATTGAGTCAAAACACTTATAACAGATTTGGATTTAGCTGAATTTTCCTGTACAAATAGTCTATAAAAGGTGGAAAAGGACATTTTTGTTTCATCAAACCCCAAATATTAGATCATAAAGTCCCAACAGGTTGCCACTAAACTCATTTGTACCTACTGATTTAAAAAAAAATTTCTGCAGGATCGACCCACACGGAGAAAACAATTAACGGAAGTTGGATTGTTTGTTCGAGCACTGATAACATTTGAAATATGTAATTATTTCTTAAATATGTGTATACACACTTGTAAATAGGTGTTCTGTGTGTTTTTCACCCACTGCCTTCTCTTATTCTTAGCGGAGGCTTTTTTCCCCTCTCCAGACTTACAGTATATTATCGTGAGTTGTGCAAAGACATGTTTTTTGCTCGTTTTGAATTCTTGGTCAGATTTCTTGACTGAAACATTCCTTTCAAACTTCCAACGTGTGAATAACTGTCATTTCTCCGTTTGTGTAACGGATGCTATTGTTATAAAGAGCACAATAAATGTTATTGCACTGGACATTCGTTTACTGCGATACTCACGCTTTACAGTTTTGTTTTGTTTTTTGTTTGTTTTTTATGAGGGTGAGTCAACTGAAGACCTTAAAAGTGTGACATATTAAAATTGAATCGATTTTTTTTTTTCTAGAGGAATCTGGACACTCGTTAAGCACTAATAATAATAGAGATTATGTAAAATATATATAATAGTAAAGAGAGAGAGACACATTTGTGACACTTATTTGCAATAAACAATGCAGTTGTTTTTTTTTCATGTGATGTGTGAAGTTTTTATTGGGTAGAAATATATTCACATACTTTGTGGTTTAAAAACAGAACAAAACATAAAAATAGCCGCACAATTATGTTGCTTTTAATGTTTTGCATTTTAAAAAAAGTGACTTTTAAAATGAAGAAAATATAACGATCCAAAGGAAAATTCTTCCAAAGTAAAACAAAATGATTATTAAATGTTAAAACATTTTATCGAATATTTTATGTGGTGGTTTAATGGTGAGCACGTTTGCTTCGCACCTCCAGGGTTGGCGGTTCAAATCCTGCCCCTGTCCTTTGTGCGCAGAGATTGCATGTTCTCTCCGTGCTTCGGGGGTTTCCTCAGGGTGCTCCAGTTTGCTCTCCCAGTGTAAAGAAATGTGTAGTAGGCTGATTGACATTTCCAAATTGTACGTAGTGTGTGAATGGGTGTGTGAGTGTGTGTGTGTGTGTGTGTGTGTGTGTATGTGTGTGTGGTTGTGCACTGCAATGGATTGGCCAGGGTGTCCCGTACCTTGGGATAGGCTCCAGGCTCCCCACGACCCTGTGTATGATAAGATCTATGAAAAATGGATGGATGGATATTTTATTAATGAATTAATTGTAAGTCCCACAGATTTTTCTTTCAGTAAATAAATGTCCATTGTACAAATGGACAAATGTTAAATGAGCTCAAAATAATCTATTATCAAACCCAAGTTCTCTATACAGAAAGTTAAAGATATAGATATGCAGTTCAATTGCCATATCTGACACAATCATTCCTGACTTTTCCGATATGAAATGCACTTTCATCAGGTTTATATGGTGTATCATATGCGCGTATAGAGTATGTATGATTCAGTATAGCACATGATCAGATCGTATCATACTCAAACACATATATGTGGCAAATAGGTGCCACTGAATGTTTGCCTTATCATGAAAACTATTACATCATACTTTAATTCCTTCCCTGTTTTGTCTACACTGTTTCCCAGCCCAATGCCCCTGCTGATATGGAGCCCAATTCACACTTCACTAGGGAGGAGGTCGTGTCCGGTGATTTTCCAAGAAAAAACTAACTTACAGAAGAGTGCGTGTGCCAAAAAGGTTCATTTAAAAAAAAAAAAAAAAACGGATCGCATAATCAACTTAACAGATTTATAAATACATACATATTATATAATATAATATTATGTTAGAACATTTAATTTATCGATATATTTATTATATAACATAATAAAAAAATATCCTTTAAACTTTGCCAAGGTTTTTATTTTCCTAAACTATGAGTACTTTTTTTTTGATCCAGCCTCCAACTGCTTCCAAAGCTGCTCACTTTTCCCCTTATAGGCATAAACATCCATCCATTCATCCATCCATTCATCCATCCATTCATCCATCCATTCATCCATCCATTCATCCATTCATTCATCCATCCATCCGTTTTCCACAATGCTTATCCTACACAGGGTTGTGGGGACAATCCAATGCAACCCATTGCAGGGCACAATTGCTTGAACTTAGGAATGCATGTTTACAGTGCATGTGTTTGGACTGGGGGAGGAAACCGGAGAACCTGGAGGAGACCCCTGAGGCACGGGGAGAACATGCAAGCTTCATGGATACAGGGTAGAAGTGGGAATTGAACCCCCAACCGTAGAGGTGCAAGGCAAGTGTGCTAACCACTAAGCCTCAGTCATGGTGGATCCAGCACCTATCCCCAGAACACTGGGAACTAGGTGGGAATACACCATGCACGGGACGCCATATAAAAAGAGAAATCATTCAATAAGAAAATAAATACTTATATAACAGTATATAACCGTATTTGTATAGATTTATGTACTATGTTCTAACATTTATTAAATACTTAATTTGATGATGATGAATCTTATAGCGAGAACACAACATGCATTGTGTCATGCTTACAGAACCGAGGGACAATAATTTGCACGCAGGGCTGCCACCAAGGCCAGGAAATAGCTCGTCAATAGCTTATTCGAACAAGAAACCTTGAAGCTATTCAAAAACACAGAAGTCAAAAGAATAGGTTAATTCTGCTCCTAATTAAAACTTCATGTTTCTGTATGAATAATGATTTAAACCCTGACGGGAATCTATAGAGAAGGATGCCACCGTTTTCGCAACTAATAGGAAGAAAAATGCACTGACTGGACCAAAATGAACATTTCTACAGAGATGGTAAATGACATGAGGTTGATTTCTGTACAAGTAAAGTCAGACGTGATATATATATACATTGTTTGCATAAAGCAAAGATCAATAAAATGAGGATATGATATATAGACAGTATTGTAAACAAGGTGAAAATAAATTATCACCAGGGTGAGGTTACAAATACAGACAAAACAACGCACAAAACAAACAAATAATACCACTATAAAAATACACACATTCCATGTTTTAACAGATTTTTGCATGAGGTAGTTAATATTTAGCACCATGGATTTATGTATATAACCCTTTACCAGTAAAATAGTTCAATCATAAAAAATATGTTAATTTCCCAGCCAACCTAATATATCCAAATAACATCGTTTCTAACTAGAGCTCAAATTCACTGTGGATTCATCCCGTTAATCCCAAAATGAACCCAGATACATGTATTTTGATTAAGCTTTTGACTGTTATGCTCATGTTCCTAATATCAACTATCTTGTTTTTATCGGATATCGGTTCTAATGATCAATACGAGATGACAGACCCCCTGATTGTATTTTATGATACAGAAAAGGACGAGGTCCCACCGAGATTTGAACTCGGATCGCTGGATTCAAAGTCCAGAGTGCTAACCATTACACCATGGGACCGCCTAGGAGACAGGCACCATTTCACACGCACAAACCTTCTGTATCCGTTACAGTAGCTCAATCTTGTACTATTAAATTATTTCAAAATACTCTAATAATGTTTTATTACTCGTATTGTCTATTTTCTGTAGTGCAAAAACATGTATAATATCGAAAGTGGCATATAAGGTACTTGGACGCCATTTTACATTACTGCATCGTTGCAGTGTATTAGACAAGACTTAGGGCTAATACCAAATCGCCATTTACGCCCTATATACCTGTCTTACAGCTGAAATGAAACCAGCCTACGTGTAGTGCACTATATTTCCACTATATAGCGATTTAGGATTAGCACTAATCAACCTAGCAAAATGTACGCTATTAGCGTGTATGTAGCATTAGAAATTGTATGAATTACAACTTTTAAATAGTTTTGTTTGCTTTTTTTTTTTTATAAAGACGCTAAATCGGGACATCTCATCATTATCTAAAAAGAAACAACACCAGTGTTGCTACTAAAGTTACGTTATAGCGTACGTTTTGCTAACCACTGCATCTAAGCCTAAACCGCTATATAGTGGACTTATAGTGCACTAGACATAGGATGATTTCATACCGGGTGTAGTGCAGGTTTATAGGTTGTTGGGTAATTTTTGGGATTCAGCCCTTGTCTACTCTATAGTGCACCCTACAGACAAACTAGGATACTAGTAATGCAGTCAACGTGGCAGATTTATGAAACTCTAATAAGGGAAAAACGGCGAAGACGATTAATACAATAAGGGAGGATCTATGAATAAAGTGTAATGTCCAAAAAGCACATCTTATACAGTTTGGTAACAAATTAAAGGGGAAAAAACCCACAATTGTGCACTAATCTCTGGAGTTGTAACAGCGTTGGCAACTCTTTTCAGGGGAAAGTAGCTAATGTATGCTCTAAAGGTCGCTAGATGACGTCAGATGACTAATTTGCATTTTCATTAAAAAGCCAAGGATAGAAAATAATAGAGTCTAGCTTTTTTTTTTTTTTTTTTTTTTTTTTTTTTTTTTTTTTTTTTTTTTTTTTAAATCAGAACGAAAGTAGAATAGAATCATAAAAGGATGAAATGGAGTTTGTTGTGACTAGACAATAACATTTCTTATAGAAAGAGTAGAAAGACCATCATTAGAATAGACCAGAGTAGAAAAGATTTTTTTGTTCGCAGAAATGAACGCAAAACCAAGCAAACGACTCAGTATTCGGAGGAGCTTGCAATTTTTCAAGTTTACCGCAGATTTTCTGCAGATTTGGGCAGAGACTCGTCATGTGACGTCGTCGCAACGCGTATTCAGTCGAAGCCTTCTTTGATTCACGTGCGTGGAACAAGGGTACAGCTAAAAGGTCTCATTTACCAACAAACATCACTGTGAAAGACTGCGCAAAACAGTTTCATGAAATTGCGATTTCGCCAATTCAAGTTGTTTTCTGAAAAAAAAAAAAAAAAAAGCAAGTTGCATCCCAAATTTTGAAGAAAAAAAAGCTGCAGCAAAATCAAGCATTTTTGGCCACAGCAAAAAAAAAAAAAAATCTGTGAAATCTTGTACAGACTGTTTTAATATAAACTGTGCAGCGTATACTACTGAATATGGAATATCTGTTGGCAGTATGAATCTCTAGGTGTTGTGTCACTAGGGTTCAGGTTTGTGTGTAAGGTTTATAATTAAATGGAAATGATATTTTTTCCACTAATGTATGTAATATCCTTAAGTATCTGTTTTCTATTGCCACTAGATGGAGTTGTACTCCAGCAGTTCGATATCTACGGTACATTCAGCACTTCCTCCAGGGCCTGCCTATCTAACACTATTTCTGTAAATTCAAAATCCTCTTTATGTACATTTTCTAATATTTAAAATGTTTTAAAATTATATATAGATGAGTGCTTCCATACATGGGAAGGTCTTTAATGTGAACCAGAGGATACATGATTTGACCAAGCTTTACTTACAATGAATGAAAAATGTGTTTCACACCCACCTTGTTCCACCAATTTGCACGGAGCTGTTCTTGCAATAGTATAAATAATCTTTCTATCAAGACCAAATAAATTCCTTTCAGATCAGCTGCTTGTTCACTGACGTTGCCTCTTATTAGTCCAGAATCAGTGTAGTTAGTGTACCAAGGGTCCAGGTAAGCCTATTAGCATTATGTCTCATAAGTAACCTTTGCATTAGCATGTTCATGCCCAGAGTATTCAATTTCACTAAGCTAGATTTATGATCCATCTTTAAGACTATAGCCGTGTTTCCAGTAACTTTCCCCAGGAACTAGGGACTTTTGGAGGTACTCAATGTGTTTCCACCACAGGGACCAGGGTCTAAGTATTTCCCCTTCGGAAAGTCCCTACTCGGAAGGTGGTACTTTTTAAAATTTCAGGAACTTTGTTGGGTGGGACTTGGACACTGAACATGCTGATTGGTTGAGTGCACGCAGCATTTTATCTCAACCACCGTTTTTAAAAGTCTGTTGCAGCACGTACAGTAACAGTTGCTTATTGCTATTCGAATCAACACTATGGAGTTTCTTACAAATTACGACCAATGGACCAACGATGAGCTTCAGGCCTTATTAAGTATTTATGCCGAGGACGAAATACAGGAACTGGAAACGGCAACCCGCAATGAAAAAGTATAATTTAAAATATTAAGTCAGTTAAGCGAGCTTGGCATTGTTCACACAGGAAAACAGTGCACAGAGAAGCTCAAGAAGTTAAAACAGGAATGGTCCAGGAATGGTCCCTTGAAAAAAGGTCCTGGAACTAACTGTTCCGGGAAATGCGACTAAAGCTTCCATGTGTGTGAGGACTGATGCTAATCACTCTTTCAGTAATTTCACAAACCAGATCTGTAGAGAGATTTTTCGATAAATGCAGCCAGGAACTGCCTACTTTTACACAAACAGACTGTTTAACTAACATGTCATAAGACCAACCACAGATTCTGAAGTTTGAGGCAAGAAAAGTGTACAAAAGCTAATCAGACACACTATATCCTTTGGGAGGAGTACTTAAAGCTCAGACTACTCTCATATAAAAAGCAGTGTGGCCTGTTATGACCTGTCCGACCCATCGTTATTTTTTATTTTCAAAACTGCTATATTTGATTATGCTAAATATAAATCAGTGTATGTTAATCCTGATGTTGGGTAATCACATAATTGCACAGCATCGGCAGCTTTACCTAACCCCTTCATAAGTGGAGCCAGGTGTAGCAAGCTTTGTTACCAAACTAACGTGGGACGTATTGTTCTGGTTTCTTTTTATTCGCCATGGCAAGGAAGAGAAATGCCTCTGTTTAAAATAATTGATGTTGTGGTAGATCTCCATTATCCTTTAGACAAAGAACCAACCAAAATCATGATGTAAGTTCAGTCTGTTGCATTTATTATCATACAACCTACTTCAAAGTTGCAGTTTGTAATTTCCAAGTGTTTCTAGACCTGTGATAATCGTACAAGTTCGAATATAATTTTAAAAAACTGTCATTGTAACTGTAATGTACGGAAATATCACCAAGCAATAGATCTCCCTTGCCTCATTGCTTCAAAATTCATTTTTATTATTATTTCTGGGCCAGAAATAGGCTTCAGTCCGCACACACACACATTCACACACTTGGGGCAATTGTCCTCAATCCACCAACAGGCATGCTTTGTACAGTAGGAGGTGGAAGGAAACTTGAGTGGAAACCCACAAGAACACGGGGAGAACATGTGAAACACGTGGAACACTAATCACTGCATCACTGTGTCACCATCTTATAATAACTTCTGTACTTATTCAGTTTCTGTTCATCTATACGACAGGATGCCACGTTTTTGCTTTTATGTAGTTGTGATTGCAATTCCCTTCACATGCAGCAGGGGCCTCAATAAACAACAAACCAGCTCCTTTAGTTACAAACTTGTCCCTAAAAGTGCACTATCAAACACTGATGCTCAATGAACCCATTCTTTTTGAGGATTCATTTCACCCAGACCTTTTCACTGGCATTTAATTCTGCCAGGAACATTTATCTGAGCTTAATATCTCTAGCAAGACCTTCCCAAAAACTGACTCTCACACAACAACCTGCTGGCGTGTACATATATTTATGGGGGAAAAAAACAGTTGGCTGCTATGACTATGAGTGTTAAACTACAGATGGCACTGTAAAAAAAAAATTACTGCTAGTCATGTCCGTTTAAATCCAACGCACTTCTTTCTACACTTAAAACACACGAGTCTTTGGTCTAAAAATCACCCCCATCAGTAGGCTATGGGCAAACAAATAAATTACCCTGGCTGGCAGTTTGGTACAGTGTACCGACTGTCTGCCCAGAATCCCAGCACTGTCTGAGTGAATGCAGTGCAAACAGAAATGCTTTGCCGGTTCCAGTGTGGCTTCAGTTCTGGCAAGTCCGAACATATTCCAACATATTCCAGCCACATGCACCAGAGTGTCCAGTTTAGTTTAACAATTTTCCACTCTGTCGATGGGGGCCATTTCACATGCCATAACATGCCATCCATGCATCATCCTTGTATTTTTATTGTAAGAAATTGCTACAATACAGAATTTGGTGCTCAAATCCAAACTGTGCTTTTAATCCTTCACACCAGATATTTACAATTGTCAATAATGCTTTCATGGGGGGGGGGGGGGGGGGGGAGCAAAAGTTGCACCCATTAGCTAGCTAATGTAAAACGACCTGAATGAATCTTGCTAGCTTGCTAAAGAACAGTGATAAGGTAAACATGCAGTAACTGTTTTTAGATATAGAAACCAATATCAGTCCATAATATCAAACTAAACCATGATAAAAGTGACTGCCACAACAGTTTTGGTTTTACAAGTACAAGTACCCCTCGCTGCAGAACCAACGGTCCAGGGGGTGGAGTCAGACCTGATCATCTCCTTCTACCAGGACAGAGTAAAACTAAAAGTCCAGGGAGTTGATTTGGAGCTGATCCAGCTCCTCCTACCAGGATGAAGTAAAACCAAAATTCCAGGGGATGGAGTCGGACCTGATCTAGCTCCTCCTACCAGGACGGAGTCGATCCAAAATTCCAGGGGATGGAGTCGGACCTGATCTAGCTCCTCCTACCAGGATGGAGTCGATCCAAAAGTCCAGGGGGTGGGGTCGGACCTGATCCAGCTCCTCCTACCAGGACGGAGTCGATCCAAAAGTCCAGGGGGTGGAGTCGGACCTGATCCAGCTCCACCTACCAGGACGGAGTCGTATCCAAAAGTCCAGGGGATGGAGTTGGACCTGATCCAGCTCCTCCTACCAGGACGGAGTCGATCCAAAAGTCCAGGGGATGGAGTTAGACCTGATCCAGGTCCTCCTACCAGGATGGAGATGATCCAAAAGTCCAGGGGGTGGAGACAATTCAGTATGTTTCAAGCTGGAGAAGTGACGTTAAGTGTGTTGTTCCATGTTGTAGAGAGTCTCGTGGATTAAGGTTAGGGTTAGGGTAAGGGCTAGGATTGTAGAAGGAGTTGGATCTGGTCCAGCTCCACCCCCTGGACTTGTGGTGCTGCCAAATATCTGCCTGAAATAATTTCTCCTCCATTTAACGCCTCGTCCTCAACATCTCCCAGCTGAAGTGAAAGGAATGCACTCCTCATTTATTATCTGACAAAAAAGCACACTTTGAGAAACACTACAGCTAGATCTCCAGTGACTTAAAATGAATGTGTTTCATTCCAGCTCTTATTTGCATTTTTCATGTTGATTGCAGAATTTTATCGCAGCATCCAGTTCAAATGCGATCTCTGTAAATCTGTTAAAATTTTAGCTGAGGTATATTCAGCGTACCCCCACAACCCTCTCACCCCTTCCACTCCCAAGGGTGAGACACTGGGAGGCCTCCGTTTTTACCCACATATGGCGTGTGATATTAAATTAAAACGTGAATTTAAAGTTACAGTCTGTAATTTTAACACTATATATTTTAGCCCTGCAAAATTGCAAAACGTGTATTGTTTCAAGCTACTACTGTTCCAGCCCATACATACCGTAAGCCCCGCCCCCAATCCAAACTGCTTGACGCTTTTCCTTAAAAAGTGGCTCACGAGGAACACCTCCACATAAATGTTTTGTTTCAGCTGAAGCTGTGGGGTTAGTTAAGGGGAAGATGTTGTCAATTGTTAGTGTTTTTTTTTTATTAACCTCACAAGCAGCAGAGGGTGTAAAAAAGTCACAAACAACTCCTTTAAACTGAGTCTGAAAGAGAATTTTGCACTCAGTTGCACACCGCACTAACATTTGAGAGTTATTATTCACAAAATGAAGAAATGACATAGAGTATAAAGATAGCACGGAGCATGATGGAGATGAAAGACACTGACAGAGACGATAATCCGACTGTAATCCATCTCTGGTCTTACTTAAGAGACGAGACAGACAGACACAAACACAGAGAGACATATATATATATATATATATATATATATATATATATATATATAGAGAGAGAGAGAGAGAGAGAGACTTGCATGAGGTCCAATTCTGAGCTGAGCTTCTCTGGATAGGCCGGTGTGACATAAATAGCACGGCACGGCCAAACATTGACTCTTCAGGATGTGATACAGAGAGAAACTGCCAAAGACAGAGTGTTCTTAACTGAATCCTTTTAAAAATAACCATAACCCACATTGCATCATTGATCCAGCTTTGGGCTCACGTTGCTGAGAGCTTGAAAGAAAACTGGCTGATAGAAGACGAAGACAGGGTGTGGTACATCTTGTAATTCAGGGTACAGTCTCTTCATGTGATGTTTTCTAGGGCAGTGTCCTCCGAGCTGAGAAATGGTGTAATTTTCTAAGTATATTCCTGGCAGAGAGGACCGATTCTCCAGCCTGCCAGCTTGAACTTGGACAGTGTTCCGTGATTGGAAGTTATTATAAGGGCAATAAAATTCCACACCTCGTGTCACCATGTTTATTATGATGCTGTACTGTTGCGTGCCCAAAAGACACTGGAATATCCTGTCTGACCACCATTTTGCTTATCATAAGAAAAATTCAGAGACTTGGAAATGTTGGATTTGAAAGTAACCCAGAACTTTTTTTTTTCTAAAAAAAAAAAAAAAAAAAAAGGTTTTTAGCTAACATTGCTGATTCTATTTATATACATTGATCAGCCATAACATTAAAACCACTGGCAGGTGACGTGAATAACTGATTATTTAGTTACAGTGGCGCTTATCAAGGAGTATTAGGCTGCAAGTGAACAATCAGTTCTCGAAGTTGATGTGTTGGAAACAGGAAAAATGGGCAAGCGTAAGGATCTGTGCTGAGTTGTGATGGCTAGACGAGTGGGTCAGAGCATCTCCAAAACAACAGGTCTTGTGGGGTGTTCCCAGTATGCAGTCGTTAGTACCTACCAAAAGTGGTCCAAGGAAGGACAACCGGTGAACCAGTGAAAGGGTCATGGGCACCCAAGGCTCAGTGATTCACATGGGGAGCGAAAGCTAGTCTGTCTTGTCCATTCCCACAGAAGAGCTCCTGCTGCACAAATTGCTGAAAAAGTTAATGCTGGCTATGATAGAAAGATGTCAGAACACACAGTGCATCATAGCTTCACAGACCAGCCAGAGTGCCCATGCTGACCCCGTCCACTGCCGAAAGTGTCACGTGTGCATCAGAACTGGACCATGGAGCAATGGAAGAAGGTGGACTGGCCTAATGAATCATGATTTCTTTTACATCATGTGGATGGTCTACAAAGATTGTTCAGGAATGGTTTGAGGAACATGACTTCCAAATTCCCCAGATCTCAATCTGATCGAGCATCTGTGGGATGTGCTGGACAAACAAGTCCGATTCTTGGACGCCCCACTTCGCACCTTACAGGACTTAATGGATCTGCTGCTAACATCTTGGTGCCAGATACCACAGCACACCTTGTGGAGTCCATACTTTGACGGGACAGAGCTATTTTGCTGGTACATGGAGAACCTACACAGTTTTAGGCAGGTGGATGTAATGTTGTGGCTGATCGGTGTAGAATAACGCCTTGTACTTTTTATCCATTTCTGGTTATGTTTCGTGTTGTGGAACATCCACGAAACAATTTAGTTCCTGTTCTTACTTATGTTATAGCAGATTTCCTCTCCAGCTTTTCACTCTTTAAAGTTACTCACAAAGTTAAAACACAGCTTGTCATGTTAGCGACAGTGACAGGATAGGGGAAAAATAGAAAATGCAATACTGTCATTATACAATTCAGTAAAATATGTTTCATAACATATTCCAGCTTTGCAGGAAGCCAGGGTCAGAGGGTCAGAAGTATTATAACACCCCTACACCAGTCAAGGATTTGAGGGTCCAACAGCAGCGGCTTGGCAGCGACCGGGATTTGAAATTTCAACCCTCAGATCAATAAGCCCGAAACCTCAACTGCTGAGCCATCACTGTACATGCAGCTAAAATTAAAATAAAGTAATGACTTGTGTCCGTTTTGTGTGTTTCTATCCTAGCCTGACCTCAGCTTTCTGAATCTAGCATGGAAAGTATTCAAGATAGCCCACATCACAGACAATGCAGGACTGGTATGTGTAAAAAATGTGTTCACCTTCGAGACACAGGCATACAGAGATCACATGCAGAAATTATCCGGGGTAATATAGGCCCTGTGTTTTATTAGTGGTGCTGACCTTTCGTCTCGGTGTCCATGAACCTGTGGCTGACTTGGCCATGTACCAAACAAAGCCGCGGGCTCATGGTGCGCTACATTTATAGATATCACACTACGATAGATCTGCTAAGTGCTGGAATGTGACTACAGCAGTTCGTTTAAAGCTTTAATGCTCCATGAGATCCAAGGTGTCAGCGGTCCCATCAACCAAATCCCACAAAATAACATGTGCACTGCATTATCCTTTATGAATCATCATCTTGTTTTAAACTCAACACTTGATTGAAGTTGCTTTCATCTGGTTTGTATAATTGTCATATCTCAGCCCAGCCACGACTCAGTTTCCCAGGAGGCACCGCTAACTACAAACATGGCCGCTGAGGACTACACTTCCCACACACGCATGTGCTCGCCTTCCCCGGAGTTCTAATCACACACACCTGCATCCCATTACAAACACACTCACACCACAGCATAAGTGAGACTTTGGAAGTCAAGAGACTTTGCGAAGTAATGTTCAGTTGACTTGTTTCTCTGCCATTCTCTAAGCCTTTTTCTCGTGCGTTTATAAAGTTACTTTTGACCAGTGTTTCCGTCCCCGTCCCCGTCCTCGATTTCTGCCTAGCCTCGTTTTATTTGTTTGCCTGATCGCCTGACCCTCACCTGTTTATCGACCACGAACTTCATCATTCCCCCCACCTGTATTATCAGTGCCCTGGAATGGGAGCTGGATCAAACCTTAGCGAACATTCCCCAGTCACAGGTTCCAGCAACATGCCCTTGGGAAGACGATTTGTGCCCGAGTGGCACCGACAGGAACTCATTGTCTGGGCCCACACGGCGGTTGCCACAGGTCACCCAGGTGCACACCGCACCTACCATCTGTTGCGGGCAAAGTACTGGTGGCCTAATATGGAGAGGGAGGTACACAGAGTAGTGGCTTCATGCTCTTTGTGTGCTCAATGTAAAGTTCCACGGACACTACCGGCCAGCAAGCTCAAGCCCCTACCCATACCGGAACACCCCTGGTCCCATATCTCCATTGACTTTGTCACAGACCTACCAGAATCAAGACAGCCGAGGTACTCGGCTTCAAGACAGCCGAGGTACTCTTTCAGCACGTGTTCAGGTACTTTGGCATCCCGGAGGAAGTAATCAGTGATCGGGGACCTCAATTCACGTCCAGGGTATGGCCCAGTTTCATGGAGAAGATGGGGATCACCGTCAACCTCACATCTGGCTGCCATCCACAAGCCAACGGCCAAGTGGAACGAGTGAACCAAGAGACCGGTTCCTTAGAACATTCTGTGCCTTAAGCCCCAAGGACTGGAGCAGATTCCTCCCTTGGGCCGAATACGCACAGAATTCGCTGCGTCATTCAGCCACAGGGCTCACACCGTTCCAATGTGTGCTAGGATACCAGCCTCCATTGTTCCCCTGGAATGCAAACCCCACGGAATCACCAGCAGTTGACCAGTGGTTCCATAGGAGCGAACAGGTTTGGGCCAGCACACACCAGCGCTTGGTACAGACGGCACACACCTACAAGCGCAAGGCTGACCGTCGCTGCAGTGAGCACCCACAGTACCAGCCCGGCGATAGAGTATGGTTGTCCACCAAGGACTTAAGATAGCCACATGGCTGAAAGAAACTCACCCCAAGGTACACAGGGCCATTTAAGGTCATCAAGCAGACCAATAAGGTCACCTACCATCTGGATCTACCTCGACACAGTCGCATAGCTCCCTCCTTCCACGTTTCACGACTCAAGCCTGTCATCACAGGACCTCTAGCCATGGATGTGCCCTTCGAAACCCCTCCTGTCCCACTGGAGATCGATGGGCAACCCGCATACCTCATCAAGCGTATCCTAAACTCGCAGCGTAGGAGGGGTAAGCTGGAATATTTAATCGAGTGGGAGGGCTACGGGCCAGAAGAACAGTGCTGGGACCACGAACTTCCAGGACCACGACCCCGGGGGAGACCCAGAAAGGACTCTGCTCCCAGAGTGAGCCATTTGGGGGGGCTGTGTCATATCTCAGCCCAGCCACAACAGTTTCCCAGCAGCCACCGCTAACTACAAACATGGCTGCTGAGGACTACACTTCCCACACACGCACGAGTTCTAATCACACACACCTGCATCCCATTACAAACACACTCACACCACAGCATAAGAGAGACTTTGGAAGCGAAG
>JANDJT010000050.1:5650858-5665283 GCA_024331685.1 Stegophilus panzeri
TCACGACTCAAGCCCGTCATCACAGGACCTCTAGCCACGGATGTGCCCTTCGAAACCCCTCCTGTCCCACTGGAGATTGATGGGCAACCCGCCTACCTCATCAAGAGTATCCTAAACTTGCGGCGCAGGAGGGGTAAGCTGGAGTATTTAATCGAGTGGGAGGGCTACAGGCCAGAAGAATAGTGCTGGGTGCCGGCGCAAGACATCCTGGACCCGCAGCTATGTAAAGACTTCCATGCATCACACCCCGAACTTCCAGGACCACGACCCCGGGGGAGACCCAGAAAG
Organism: Stegophilus panzeri; assembly: GCA_024331685.1. Classification (NCBI taxonomy): domain Eukaryota; kingdom Metazoa; phylum Chordata; class Actinopteri; order Siluriformes; family Trichomycteridae; genus Stegophilus; species Stegophilus panzeri. Next base: position 5,651,147 of record JANDJT010000050.1, read on the forward strand.
GACTCTGCTCCCGGAGTGAGCCCTTCGGGGGGGGGACTCTGTCATATCTCAGCCCAGCCACGACTCAGTTTCCCAGGAGGCACCACTAACTACAAACATTGCCGCTGAGGACTACACTTCCCACACACGCATGCGCTCACCTTCCCCGGAGTTCTAATCACACACACCTGCATCCCATTACAAACACATTCACACCACAGCATAAGAGAGACTTTGGAAGCGAAGAGACTTTGCAAAGTAATGTTCAGTTGACTTGTTTCTCTGCCATTCTCTAAGCCTTTTTCTCGTGCGTTTATAAAGTTACTTTTGACCAGTGTTTCCGTCCCCGATCTCGATTTCTGCCTAGCCTCGTTTTGTTTGTTTGCCTGATCGCCTGACCCTCGCCTGTTTATCGACCACGTACTTTGTCTTTCCCCTTTGGATTATTCTGCCTGGATTCTGTCACCCGCGACTGCTTCCGTCTCCACCCACGGTACATGACAATAATCTGCTGCTAAGCATATCTCAGAAAACGTAGACTATAGAGATTATCCTCTGTAAATCCTATTCAGAGTCGGAAAACCACCCGGGACCCGTTCACTCCTGCGAGGAGCTCACTCGAGCAGAAAGAGCGAAGCATTGGATTTCGTCCAATGTTTTACAGGCTCTTGTATGAATGTCTACTAACAAATATTTCGCAAAAATGTACAAATGGTTGGCGAAATGAGAATAATACGTGCTTTCGTGTTTAAGCATGGCACTCAAAATGTTTATCCTTGCTTCATTTACAAATCTTAAAGGATGTTGCTTGAAAGAATTTTTCCGGGAATTTCTACACAGATTTGAAAAAGACCAGACAATGTTTTTCCAATCTGTAGCTGTCCAAGAATTTTACCCCTGCCACGTTAGATTAATGTTCTTTGTTGGACTTTTCTGTTGTTGTAGCCCATTCACATCAAGGATGGACATGTTGTGAGATGCTTTTCTGTTCACCGTGTTTGTAAAGATTGGTAAATGTTCCAGTCTGGCCATTCTCCATTGAGCTGTCTCATCGACATGGAATTTCTGACCGCACGACTGGATGTTTTTTGTTTGTCACACCATTCTTCAGAGACTACTGTGCTGGAAAATCAAAGGAGATCAGCGATTCTTCTGAAATACCTAAACCAGCACAAACAACCACAACACAGATCAGAGTCACGGAGGGTTTGATGTGGCTTTACCACCTTGAGGAGAACAACCTGATCTCACTCCACATACTGCGGCACCATCTCTTCCTCACACACTTCATCATCAAAAAAAAAAAAACCCAAGCTATTTCATCACTGAACCACTTCTTTAACCTCCAGCTGCTCAGGTACATGGACGTGAGTCAGAATGTACATGAATGTAAATATCCCTTCAGTACATTACATTATGTTGTATACAACAGATAGAAATGACAAATACGAAGCCTGCTTTCAATTTTCTAGCCCACTAGCTGTGTTCATTTTTGTTTTATAGCATAATCTGTTTTAAGTATGCTTTTGTAAAAGCTCTAATAGCCAGAATATGCACACAATCAGCCAAATTCCTACTTTTTCATGGAGCTTACAGAAAGATTTGGCTAGCAATTTTGGTCGCGATCCATCCACTAAAAAGTATTCCCTATGTTTCGGACGCACAAATTTATACGTTTATATTCCGGCTGCGTTGTTTGAATTTTTCATTTACCGTTAGGATAAAGCTGACTTGCAGAGCGATAAAAAACAGCTATGATATTGCACTGTCATGGATCTGTGTGTACGCTCTCCCTTGTTGTCCCTCTCACACTCTTCCCCTCGCCTCCCCCCATCTCCTCCTCTGTCACACCGTCTCTCTCGCGCCTTTTCCCAACCCAACATTCCAGCTCAAATGCTTGCACCTTGACCTCTTTGCACACTACTTGCGAGGAGGCCCGTGCAGAGTTTGTGTGTGTGTGTGTGTGTGTGTGTGTGTGTGTGTGTTTGAGTGAGAGAAAGAGAGAGAAAGAGAGACGTGGCCATTTTGTTAGTGACGTTGTGAAACACACAGCATTGATCAGGAGCTGCAGAGTGATGAGACCCCATCCCGTGCCTTCTTTCCCTCCCTCCTTTTGTTCATGTTCCTCTCCTTCCTTCAATCCTCCATTCTCTTTGCCCTCGTTTTCTCTTCCTACGTCAAGCTGTTGCATTTCGTTTTTCTCCGTGTCCCGTCTTTCACCCCTCTGTAACGCCATCATTTTCTGCCTATTTTTTCATAGAGCCACTAAGGTGACATGGTGGTTATTGTTGTTTTATGTTTTTTTTTAATAAGATGTGGTCACAAATTCAATATATTGAGCTTCTTGAGATCTCACTTGTGGGCATTTTAAAACTAGTGACGCGGAGATATCAGTCGAGTTGAACAACTGAAACAACTGTGGGTACAGGAACCTAAGCATGGAGATTACACTTCATATGATATTAAACTTCAAATCTTGGGAAGACATGCTGGAGTCACTACTGTTGCGACATGAATATATCCCTTTCTCATGAATTCTCAAAGCGAATAGACTTGTTCATTTAATTAACTGCTTCAAGTTACACAGTTCATGGCCACAACTTTGTAATCTCATGACCACAACATCATAATTCATTATTACGCGTAGTAAGTTTGTGGCTGTGAAATATTAACCCATATTAACCCATGGTCTCAGTATATAAATTTATGGCCAAACCTTAATAAAAAACCCCACCATATACTACCTCCATAGATGGGGTCCACAGGTCTTTAATCTAATCTTGCACACTAATTACTAATAACGCCTGTTTTGTTTCAGTGTCCAATGACCTTTGAATGCTTTCTTTATGTTTCATTATGGATGTAACCCAATACAAAGACACAACGAAGGATATGTTCCAAACAGATACAGACTAAAACGGGAGGCGCACTTCCTTACGGCATGTTGTGTATTCTGAGATGCTTTTCTGCTCACCATGGATGTAAAGAGTGGTTATTTACCACTCTTAATTAGTTACCTTAGCCTTCCTGTCTTTTTTTTTTTCCATTCTCATGTTTGATCTGAACATCCACCGAAGCTTTTGACCTGTATGTATATCTGAGCAAGTGGTTAGATACAGATATGAAGCTCGCAGAACGAACAAAGACAACGTTTGTGATACATTTACAGTTTTCATTTGTTCATTCATTCATTCATTCATTCATCCTTAGTAACTGCCTGGTCAGGATTGTTTTAAATTAGGCTACTACTGTAGTTTGTTTCGATATTGGGAAATAGAACCAATGGCATTTCTTAGAAAATATCTCAAGCAGGTACTAATTAAATAGTAATTGTGTGCGCAAGTATTCTCGGGTACATCTTTAGAACGCAAGTGAAAAACTTTCGGGTTTAGGCCACGCCCATATCGGGTTTAAATCCAAATACAGATACACATACTGATACTTGGAGAGCTAAACAGACACAAGTTTTTTTTTTTAATCATGTTTGTAATCATCACTTGGTAATCGTACCCACAGCATAGACGGCTAACGTTTAATCTCCTCACCTCCCACTCTTTTACACTCCTCCACTTCTCACTCGCTTCCAATCCATCTTCCCTTATCAATTATGTATGCACTAAAAAATCCCCCCAAAATCTCTCATAGAGCTGTTTTTTCACCAGCAATTGCATGAGAACCTTGCGTTATTACCTCCTCTTGCGTGTACATCCACGAAAAGGCCATCCATGTCAGTGAAAAGTGCATTGTATTTGCAATGTTTTTCTATAAGCGGCTTTCCAGACGACCTCAAAAAAAACGAACAAACATCCCAGGAATGTACAACTGAGAGTAACTCTATTATAGGAGGGGTGTTTTTTCTTTCTTTCTTTCTTTCTTTTCTTCTGGTGAACGGCTTAATTATAGAAACTATAATGTGGTTTAACTCTCTTTCTATTTTAACAATATGTCTAGATTCTTTTGAGAAACATGCAAATATAAGCTTGTAGACTATTATTTTCTTTTTAATTATGATACATTTAAATTTGATAGGGAAAAAAAGTAGAAGTAATTACATTTTTTTGGTAATAAAACATTCAGTGTGTTCAACAGGTTCTACAGATGTTTCATAAATAGTCTATGTTCATATATTACTATTAATAATGCTATTGGTGATTCGACTGTGGTGCCATTTGTGTCCCAGAAATACATGAAAAGTATTTTAAACTTAGGTGAAGTGTCCTTCACAACAACGTTTCAGCAGCGTTTCAGATAAATAACTTACAACATTAATACAACCTACAAAATCGACAAAGCGCATCACAACTTTGCACTTAACCTTATAAAATAAAAAATAAAATCAATAAAATACTTCAAAAATGTATTATTGATGCATTTATTGTGTGAATCCATTTAACACCTTATGCTATGAAGCACTGTTGCCCATGAGACATCCATTACAGGTTATAAAAAAAAAAAATAGTACATCTTAGTTCATAATTCACTCAACCCTGTTACTGGAACACATCCCATCTAACCCAACAACCCCCCCTCCCCCCCACCCCCAATATTTTTGTAGTTGAAAACCAAAATGTATTAGCCCTATATTGTGTCTCACCTCTCGATATATTCTTTATTAACTTGTACGCCGACTCTTTGCCACTAATCACCTTCTTCTATGAGCAGCCTTTGTATCCTCTCAGGATTCTACGCCTAGCTTTCTGCACATTAGATTGGATCTTCCAGCAATCCCGTTTATCAGATTTGTGGTACTCAGCTCTTCCAAATGAAACAAAAGTCTTTTATTAAACAGGTCCATGTCACTTGCATGAAATGTCCAGCTTTCATTTTCTGTTTTTGCTTTCTTTCTTTCTTAAATTAAATTTACTCTCAACATGCCCTACAAACATGCTACAAGCATCAGACCTTTGAACTTCATACTTATCAAAAGTATCAATGAACCCTTGAACTATCAATCTTATGAAAAGCCCTCAACTTCTCTTATATGTTTTTTCTACAATTTTCCATTTTCCAATGCAAGAACATGCATCTATTGTTTTCATTTTCATTTCAGGATCACCTGAATTCAGTGCATGTTGTTATTTTGATATTTAAAAAAAACTTATTTTCTCATTTATTTCAGGAAACCTGTTTGTGGTTTGACCTTTCTGTCCCACATTCTCAATTCTTCACTGATTCTACCTTGTCCGTTGTCATAGTGACAGTTTCCTATTTATGTGTGGTTGAATTTGTGAAGGCGTCAGCCTCCGCTGCTCTCCACGCTGCACTCTGTGCCCTCCGTGTTCCTCTCCTGTGGTACCGTCGATCAATGTTTCTTGCCCATCTCCTCAAAAAATGCTTGGCAATGATGTCATTGTTTTCTGGTGTCATGATATATGTGTGGCAGCCTGGGAAAACACTTCACATGGTCACATTTGATGCTACATATTCGGAAAACTACAAGCCTTTCTGAACTGAAACGGGCTTCTCTTTTGTACAGACCAAGTTCTAACACCCTCAAACGTGAAAAGAGGGAAAATTGCATTTAAATATTTCATTCCAGTTCCAGTCAAAGAAGCCACGCCTACATTTATTACAGAATCTACTTATGGAAAAAAACTAAACTAGTGCCACATTTGAAAGAATTCTATATTTATAACAGGAAATACTAAGTAAGTTCTCACTTTGATGATCAGCATCATCCGCATCAGTCTGTCTCATCACCTGAGGTAAAAAAAAAAAGTCACTCGCCATATTTAAAGTCCCTGTGAAGTGCCTTGAAACACAGTGTGTTGACGCAATTTTCACTGAAACATGAAGTTAGGGCGGGACATATAGAGTGGCCCCTCCCCCTTTTTAAATCTCCAATAGTGTTTAACTTGCCTCACAGACCAGGCTGAGCCATATTTGACAGTTAGTACCATGTATTTTTATAATGTTGGGGGGTGGAGCACTTCGGATACTAGAGAGCATTTGATTGGACAGAAAATCTGATGAGAAGCTGAAGTGCAGGATGATGTCATCAAAATTGTTGATCCGTATCGGTGGTAGAGAGAGAGTGTACATTTTGAATACATATCTCTTCTAAATGGGAATTTTGTCATTGTTTTGGAGCGCACTAGCTTAATAATAATTGGTCTCTAGAAATCTGCATGGATTTAAAAATAAATAAATAAATAAATAAATAAATAAATTCCATTTGTGCAATTATTATTTTTGTTTGTACCTGCCCACAATATTTTGTAATATATTGCTTCTACTGTATTTTCCAAAAATGTAAACAAACTATCCATCTAATTTAAACCACCAAAACCTGGTACCTCCTATTCCTATTCATTTTTGTATCTGATTAGAACACAGTATCTGTTCATTCCAAATAATATATTTGTATTCGGTTACCTCCATAGCAAGCAAGGAGCCATGAAGGAATCTTCTTCTCAGATGCGGGGAAATGAACAATAAAACAACCTCTGAAACAATTACTAGACTTGGGATGACGCCAGGGGTATTGACACCACTTAGACTTGCATTAATTGTCAGTGACAGTACAGACCTTTATGAGAATTCATGTTTAAAACTAAAGGACGTACTCAAACCGCTGATGCAGCATGCTTTATTGGCACAAGACCCATTTAATCCAACAGGAAAGTGTGTTGGAGAAAAAGAACCAGGAAATGTAAGGGTAAGTGGAAAGATACTGTACTACAAAGCAATGTTGGACAAGTAGAGACAGTATGTTTAACTATATTTTCCAGCAATGAGATGGTCTTTTTCAGGTTGTTAAGATCACTCTAACGGTTATAAAGTTATAAAGTGTTGGTGTGTGTGTTTAAAATGAATAAGACTGAATGAACTGACCAAAGTGTGGCATTTAGCACTGTTTAAAATGTTAATGCATCATAAAATATAAGAACAAATCATATTCAAGTATGCAAATGAAGGCTATGAAACACTAATTTACCTGGGGAAAGGGGTGGGTGTGTAGGATTGTAGGTGTTTCCAACTGGATTTCTGGACTAGGCTAGGTATACTATATGTGTCATCATGGGTTGAAGCTTCCTACTATGTAAAGTAACTCAGAGACACATACACTTACCGGCCACTTTCTTAGAAACACCTGTACACCTGTTCATTCATACATTCATTAAGATTGGGAAAAAACATATCCTCATCTGTCTCTAAACTGTCCTGTTTGCTCACTGTAGTCACTGTAGATTCCTGTTCTTGGCTGACAGGAGTGGGAACCGATATGGTCTTCTCCTGTTGTGCAATTTGAGATGCTTTTCTTCTCACCATCGCTGTAAAGAGTGGTTGTTCGAGTTATCATAGCCTTCCTGTCCAGTCTGGACATTCTCCTCTGACTTGATTTCTCTGCAATTACAGATAGTGTACGTTTCCATCAGAATGTGGTGGCCTATAATGGGTTATATGTACAGAACACACTGACTTTTTGTTGTTGTTGTTGTTGTTGTTGTGTAATAATATTTTTGTGTATTTTTCACCATTAAAAAGCATGGTCTTTTATCACTGATATTTTTTTTTGTTCACTTCCTTAGAAATTTGTTATGTAATTATACAGTGTTTTGCCACTGTCTCTTTCAGAGCTGATTCAATGCAGTGGAGCTGATATGCAATTCAATTTCATTTATATGACACTTATGATAGACAATAGATATTGTCAGAGAAATGCGGTTATAGATTTAGATCACTAATTAGACCAAGCCAGAGGTGTCAGTGACAAGGAGAAATTCAATGAGGAGGAAACCTTAAGAGGAACCAGACTCAAAAGGGAAACACTGCATAGTGAGAATATAAACCATTACAGTATACAAACAGTGCTGTTTGAAAGGATATTCAGTATGAGCAGAGTGTGAATAAAAGTACTGGGATGAGTACGGGACGGTATTTATGATTACAGCAGCAAATCTATTGTATCTAGGTGAGATTATCCATTGAAGCAAGGGCATACATTCTTTATAGGAAATGCAAATATTTAGGGTATCCATGTGGGATCATCCACAGCATCAGACAGTGAGTTACAAGTGAACAAAGATTGAAGCGGAAGGTTTATATTATTATTATACTCGTTCTAATACGTTATTGTTTCTATAGTAAGCTTACACAGGGACTTGTATTGTGGACGTTCCACATGAATAGAGTAAAAATATGTGTAACTGTTAATATGAGGTGGGGGAGGGGGGCGGTTCTGGAACCTGGAACTCAGTGAAGAAGGCGAGTGAGACTCTGGACGAGGTGCCAACCCATCACATGGCACAATCACACACTACTGCAATTTGGAAATGCTTGTCTTTGTACTAGGGGAGGACACTGGAGTACCTGGAGGAAACCCCCGAAGCAAGGGGAGGACATACAAACTCCACGCACACAGAGCAGAGGTGGGATTCAAACCTCCAACCCCGGTGGTGCGAGGCAAACTTGCTAAACACTAAGCCAATATACGTCCCGCTTAGTAACCATCAGAGGTAAACCTGTAACTTTAACCTTTCCTTCATGACTTTGCACTTTCTCACTAACATGACAAGCTGCTTTGTAGACAGAGAAACAATAGATGCCGGTGAAGCGTCAGAAAACGACTGATATAAGTCATAACAGGTATCACGTTGCTTTGTTGACATTCAACAACATTATACTGTATATAAGAAGAATAAAAGACTTCAGGGTGTGCTGTTGTTGGAAATTAATCCACTTTGTGTTAGCACCCCACACAGCACCCCATCGTTGCGTAATTTCCTACAAGAGCTCACCCCAAGGGTTTTATTCCTTACTAATATGATTGAATCAGCTGTGCCCGATTTAGTTCATTAGAAATAAAGGACATTCAGGTGCAGGTGGTGCGAAGCGGTAAGGTCAGTGCGCTCCTGACGGTTTTTAAGGAACACTTTCTGTACCTTACGGTCTATTTATTTCTTTTATGTAGTGTCTCTTTATCTGGTGGAGAATCACGGCATGGTGTCTGTGCTAATTTCCCTCCAGTGCTTTCCACTCGTTAAACACATTCGGTGATAAAGATAGACAATGGCATTTACACTGGGCCCTTCTTTTCAACCGCTGAGACTCGGCAACGCTTCTGCAGCCTACGTCCCTTCGCTCCCACACACACAGTGTTGGTTTTTCCAGCTGAATGGAAGGATGGCGAGTCAGAAGATGGAGTGCCAGCCAGCGAATGGTGCTTTCTCCACTGACGTGTTAAACACCTAGGAAACATGAACACTCCGCTGCAAACGTGATTTACGCCACCCAGGATGAGGAATAGATGATATAAGGGCGGATTATTTGTCTAAGTAAAGCATGAGACAGCGGTGTGATCGTGTGTGTGTGTGTGTGTGTGTGTGTAGTTGCGGGGGGGGGGGGGTATGGACATGCTATGCAAGCGACAGTGTCTCCTGCTTAAGTAGAAAGACAACAATCTACCTCTCCATATCAGTCATCTCTTTACCTCTAGGCTTATAAAGTGGTCTACATATTAGCATGCAGACACACACACACACACACACACACACACACACACATTTTTCTTGAAACGAACACTTATTACACTAACAAATATGTATGAAACAGTAGAAGACATTTTGTTGTTGTCCCTCACAAGAACCTATCTGCATATTTGAAGTAAATAACTTAAAACATGAAACCTTTTTTGCATTAATAGGTATTATTTCGTGCACCAATGTATCAACCCATTTAACATCTCATGCTTGAAACGATCCCATCAATCATCCATTTTAGACTCATAATAACTGTTCGTTTCGTTTCTGTCCCACAAACATTCACTCAACCTTGTTTCCTGAAGTATTTGGAATATTCCAGATGTTTTTGCTTATCCAAATTTCCTGTACATCATGGCAAGAAGGAAACTGCGGAAAGCCAAAGAGGGTGCTGACTGTTAATATGCAGAGAAATATGGTCGCTCTTCTTATTTCACTCTCCAATAAGCTGAATCCGCCACCACCAGGCTTTATTTCTGTTCTGTCTGCTCAGTTAAGACTACAGAATGGACGCGTTCAGCATTGAATTTATTTGTGATGTCACACTCCACAGCAGTGGTTAATGGCTCATATAGAAATGGACACTCAGAGCTTTAAGGATTTGCAGTCTTTCATAAGTATTTCTTTTTTTTACCTAGCATACTAGGTTTAAATATTGTAATTTTATTGTGGCAGTTTTATAACAATAAAAAATGAAAAATAAAAAAAGCTTTAGTTGTTCTGTCTGTTTTGTCTCTGTACCAGTGGTATCGTGGAGAGGTGTGAATTGTTTGCCCAGCAGCGGGCTCACACCCCTCACCTTTCCCATCGCCCTGCTCACCAGCAGCTGAACACAGAGTCACAATACTCTACACACAGAAACCCAACAGTGTTCTGACTAATCGTAAAATAATTCGTAAAATAAATCGTAAAATAATTAATTTGTTTATACTGACTGAAAATAACCGATAAGTCGATTTCCATTCTGGTGGCGGAATGGAACGCCAGTACTGTGAGAAAGTGTTAAAAACGATTTTTTTTTCATTAAGTTTTAAGAGTTACAAGAAGGTAAGAGGCACGGCAATCATGGAATCATGCTGAAAGTACAGTATTCTTAGACTCTGAGCATGAGGATATGTTTTTGACTGAGAGTATTTATGTAAGTCGCTTTGGAAAAGAGCATCAGCTAAATGCTTTAAATGCAAATGACCAGGAAATGTTCCACTAATTGTCACCATTACAGTCATTATAGGGATGATACATGAACTCTGTAATGCACCCACTTGCGCGTCATATCTCACTCTCTCTCTCTCTCTCTCACACACACACACACACACACACACACACACCCACACACACCCACACATATAAATGTTTCATATAGACAGGACATGCAACTCACATGTCTGTGCTCGTGCACTTGATGGTTGATGCACAGAGAAGCACACGTGCTGGAAACAGAATCTCACACCCCCAACACATACACACAAACACTAATCAGTCACATGCATTTATGCATTAAAATTTTTTTTTAAAGGATTGAAAATTGAGTGTCCATGAGCCTGGTCAAAGATCACTGAGACACACCCGGTACACAGGATGTTATTCCACAGCAGGTCACATTGTTAGTCATGAGACATGAAACATTAAAAAAAAAAAAAAAAAAAGCTACATTTTACATTTTACTACAGTTTACAATTTTACAACTTGTATGCCTTTTCAAGTAGAAAGAGTACATGAAAGCATGTAAAAATGTGTAAAATCAGACTTATGTTGTAATATTACCAGCCAAATATGACATCATGTTATCATCCACATGCATAAATTATATAACTGTGTAATTACAATTGTTACAACACTAGTAAGAAACCGTTTCAGGATTATATGCAGTAAAAGTGGTGCATAGTTTTGTCTGACTTCTTCTTCTTCTTTTTAAAAAAAATTAAATAAAACACTCATACTGATAATATTATTTTTGCTCTGGTGACCAATTATACCACCCACATAAGACTGTGCAGATGAAATCAAAACAACCTGTAATTTTATTTTTCCAGTGGAAAATGCCTTTCTGCATTTGTAACGCATTTTTGTTTACCCAAATGATTTAAAAAAGATTCTCAGTGTCCACTTTAGGGCAGGAGGGATTGAGTTACTTTTTTCTGTGGAACAATAATACAAATGTGGCCTTAAATGTATGACTGTATAATTTTTAAGGGCTTTCTTTCTTCTAAAAAAAAGTAATTAACTAAAAAATCTGTTTGAGGAATCCAACTGGGATACAAACACATTAATCTGCAGACAGAAATATCAGCAATTTCTATTTAAAACCTTCTTGAAAAGGATAAACTGGATAAACTGTTAGATTGCAACATGCGACATGCAAGAGCAATGAATAGACTCAAATAATAAAATTAAACTAGTCCAGGTGAATAATAACTGAGGTGCAGGTACCTGTCAATAACTTGTGCAATAACCTGTCACGTGACACAAAGATTTTCCTGATGATCCTGATTAAAAGTAAATAATAATAATAATAATAATAATAATAATAATAATAATAATAATAATCCATCCATCCATCCATCTTCTATACCGCTTATCCTTTTCAGGGTCACGGGGAACCTGGAGCCTTTCAAGGGAGCATGGGACACGAGGTGGGGTACACCCTGGACAGCCAGGGGTACAGCCAATCCATCGCAGGGCACAATCACACACACACATTCACACACTCATTCATACACTACAGACACTTTGGACATGCCAATCAGCCTACCATAATTGTCTTTGGACTGCGGGATAAAAATAATAATATTAATAATAATAATAATAGTAGTAGTAGTAGTAGTAGTAGTAATAATAATAATAATAATAATAATAATAATAATAATATAATGTTGTTGTTATTATTATTATTATAGTAATTAATTTTATATTTACATTATTTACAAATAATAAAATAAATGACATTTTCTAGTCATACGTTTTATTTTTTATCTTGCGCTTTTAAAAAAATTCTTTAAGATTATTTATATTATGTACAAATCTTCTTATAATGAAGAAAACTCCCAATGCGGCTTATTTTTTAAAATTCATTTATTTATATATTTATATGTTTATAAAATCACCAAGTTCATAAGGACTGGATTGTTTACCTCTTCGCTGGCTAGCAGATGACGTCAGGACACACCCCTAAACGTGTGTGTTGGGATAGGCAGTGGAGTTCCTTTCGCCCAATCCGGATCGAGCTGTCATCCTTACGGTCCAATCCGCGACGAGGGCACTGGCCGAGCTTGGCTGTGATTGGCTCCCGGCGAGAGAGGGTATGTAGACATGCAGAGCTGCTGAGCCGAAGGGCGGGGCATAGCCGAGTCGATGATGTCCACCTCTTTGGTGGTTGACGAGTAGAGAGAGAGAAAAAAAATATTCCATACATATGTGTATATACACCCATTTTGTGTGGAATTAACGCTGAGTTTGAAGTGAAGACCAGTATTTGGATGGTTCGAAAGTCAACTCGGATCTCCCCTGGTAACGTATACTTTTATTCTGCTGTAGTTTTTCACGGAGAAAACGTTTGACCGAGTGAGTTTGGCGGTGTGTCAGAGCTCCCAGTGCAATACTGCTAAACCGCTAGCCATGCTGACACACATAAACACTGCTAACGTCCACACTTACACACTACTGTACTGCATAGTAGGAGAGAATAGTGCTTAGCACTGCCGTCCTGTCCGTGTGTACTGTTTAGTACGGAAGTACAGTGCCGTTAATCAGAAAGCGAGTTACTGCTCCAAAATGCGCCAGGAAACTTATTTATTTATTTATTTCCCGAGATTTGCTAGCTTTTCTGTTGCCCAAAACAAGTCTGAAAGTCCAGATAATCTCTCAAAACACTCAAAATGGACAAGCTGCTCAGAACCGCACTGTTTTTTGGTCCGAGTCACCTAGTTTTGATTTGCTAATTAACCCGAGTTATGTGTATGCAGTGATGTAGAGAGCACTAACAAAGTGTTATTTCTTTATAAATGTGTTTGGAAAACTTTCACAGAGTTGCCTGGGTTATTTTTCTTGGCAACCTGGAGAGCTAGGTTCAGCAGCTGCAGGCAGGTAGGGCAAGAGCAGGCTGGAGCGGGGCTTCATCCCAAACGAATCCCTAACCCCTTCCTCAAGTGCACACCGCGTGGTATGAAGTCATCTTCCGGAGACCCTTAAGTAGTGCACTTGATGCCCTGTAACGAGCTATTTGGAACGGTTTCTGCACATGTGGGGCTTTGGGTGTTTCTGAAAATGATTATTATTTATGTATTATTATTATTATTATTATTATTATTATTATTATTATTATCATCATCAGTAATATGAGTGAACGCAGTTGTGTTATTGCATTTCGTTTGGTTGAATAGTAAAAAATAAAATGAATTGTGGTTAAAGTCGAAAATGTAGAAATTTTTATTATTATTATTATTATTATTATTATTATTATTATTATTATTATTAAGCACCCAAACATTGCAGTAACTGCTAGAGATATAAATACTTAACTTCCTCAGGAGTTTGATTGTTAATGTATAAAAACACATGAAATGCTTTTTAATTTACTAAATAATTAAAATAAATTACACTCAAACAAAGATAATAAAAGAAAAATTTACACTAAATAAATTAAATAGATCTCTTATTTACATTTAAAATAGCACTAT